>CM021745.1:14163842-14508655 GCA_011075105.1 Heteronetta atricapilla | reverse complement strand
CCTTTCCTTTCCTTTCCTTTCCTTTCCTTTCCTTTCCTTTCCTTTCCATTTGTTTTGTTGTTGTTGGTGTTCTGTTTTGTAAAAAGAAAAAATTAAGAGCTATGTCAGTATGATTCCATAATTCTGCAAAACCCTGGAGCTTTTATGGCAATACCTCTCTCCTTTATCTGCTGTTTATGTTTGGTGGTAACACAGCATTCTCCTGCCTAATCAGAAGAAGAAGTATCTTGCTCCAAAGTAATAACTTTAAGATGGTAAAGGGCTGGGCTTTGAGACCGTAAAACTTAATTAGCAACAGGAGTTATTTTTGCTTAATAAAGGAGAGATGAAGACTGGAGCTTCCAGTAGACCTCAGCAGAGATAAAAGGTTTCTGCATCAAACCAATTCTAGTTTTAAAAGCATATTAAGACACTCACAGAAAGAGAAATTCATGTTTCCAACTCCACCTCATTATCTATATGTTTTATTGCTTAAAGACCATGGTACTGTCAATCCCACAATACATGACAAGAAGAGGCAAAGACAGCAAAACTGTTGCCTCAGAGGACAGTAGATTTGAAATGAACAGGAAAGTTTAGGTCTACTCACAAACCTGCTTATTCTATGGAATGAGTACACTCTTCAGATGGGTTGTTATTTACTGCAGGGTTCAGTGAATTCTCCATGACTGCAGACCTGAACAACACTTACCCTTATTCCTTTCCAAAATGCTTCCCACATCCCAGGTCCTTAATTCCTATTAGCTAAGGAATTACTAGAAACACAACTGATATATAAACAGAGTAATTGCACACAGACAGCTGAAGAAAGAATTGAACACTAGTGTAAGAAGCAGAAGACAGCAAGGTGAGGGGAATGCACTTGCAGTATCTCATGCTTTTGAAACTTCACAAGAAACTTCACAAGAAACATCATCCCTGACTTTAATACTTCAAAAGAAAGACAATTAGAAGAAATCATCCAGCAATGAAAAATCATTATTAAATCTGCAGCAAGCTATCCACTAGGGTGTTTTGTTAAGACTGGGCTTTTAGAGAGAAGCCTAAAGCACTAACACAATATTGACAGCATTTGTAATGAGGAATCAACACTGAGACTACACAAAAAACCTTAGTGAAAAGATAAGGGGCTTTTTTAGGCAGAGCAGGAGCAATTCAGAATAGCTCTTATCTAGCAATCCCTGTTTGCACTGAGACTAGATTACCTCTCAGGAAAACTAAACCTCAGGTCTGGTTGCAAAAAAATCAGATACTTAGATTGATTTTGCAAGTATCTTCATAGATAGTTAACTATGGAATTTTAAACAGAAGCTTGCTCACACTTCGCAGATGGTATAACATTCAGTAAGATAAGGAAAAGCCACACCCTGAAGTTAGGAAGGTTTGAATTTTCTTCTTACTGCTTTCAGATTTCTCTTGATCTCATCTTTGGTCTCTTAATTGCCAGTTAGCTTCTCTCCAAGTTTGTCAGGTTTTCTTTCATGAGAACTAGCAAAGTTTTCATTTCTGACTAGCACTGACCTACAACAGAAGAGTAGTTAAATACAGTTCAAGCTCATTTTCTCTTCTGTGAATTTCAAACCTGCCCCCAGAAATTTCCTTCCAAACTGGTGAGGAGTTTTTGCAGGTCTTATTTAATAACACAGCTAAGTTGATAATTTAATTATTTGTATAATCACATGGACTATAAACTGAGCTTCTTACTGCCTTTTACTCACAGCAGTGGATGAAAGCAAGAACCCTGTAAAGTTTCTGGAAACTTATGACAACAAGAGAGTTGTGCTGAAGTCCACAAAAAAGAACATGAGTAGATGCAAAATCAAAGGCTAAAAAGAATCCCAGTTGCTGTGTCAGGTAACACATAATTTAAATGTTTTTACACTCTCCAAGTAAGATGTAATGCACAGTTTTTTTGTTTTTGTTGTTGTTGTTTTTTGTTTGTTTGTTTTTTTCCTGATGGCTCAACTTCTTCGTATCAGTAATCTCAAATGGTGGCAACATGTAAAGAGGTGACCACTTCTACTGAGACAGGAGGCAACTTACTAAAATATTAGAGCAGGCAGCAGAACATCAGCCTGTCTCTTAAACAAGAGAGCCTGGAATTGCATTTTTCCCATTTTTCCCCTGCAACCAATGGGGTGGGGGGAAAAAAAAAAAAAAAAAAACTTGTTTGTCCTTACCATAAATTTTGCCACTTAAGTAAATTAGAATAGAATTCAAGAAATGTGGTATGTCTGAGTGCAACAGCTGGGAAAAATTGCACAGTGGCTGCCAATATCAATAACTTCATATTAATTGGTTCCACAGCCATTTCTGAAACAGCCAAGCCAAGAACCTGTGCAACAGGATAACAGTGTTATAGGGAATGGTAAAAGCATACATGTCTGTACTGCTGTCCTTGTAATTCCCCAAATATTTGTGTATTACTTGGATGCAACTGTTCTTAAGATGCAAATATTATTACAAAATACAACTAAACAACAACAGAAGCAGCAAAAAGACAGACAAATCCATGAATTTGTGCCCACCACAAGTGCATGAAGACAGAACTGTACATAAATCAATTTTGCAGCAATTATTCAAAAATACATGGTTTCTCATCAGAATTAAACAAGGGTTTGGAAACCTGCCTTCTTCACTTTATGGAGACTGAATCTAGTTCTATTTTGATATTGTTTGTTATCAGTTAATTGACTGAACTTCCTGGGCAAGTTATAAAGTTCCCATGCTACTTGCTCATTATCTGTACAATACTAATACTATTAGCCCTAGTACTTTAAAAAGGAGTTCAAGGATTATATAGAACTAGGAATCGTTCTCAAATCCTGGTTGAAAAATGCATGCCAACAGTTTTCTTTTATTTGAAAACATCCAAACTCTCTTCAGTATCATTAAAAGAAGACATTTCTTTTTCATATTCATATTCATATTTTTCATAATCATTTCATATTCATATTCATATTCTAACATTATTTTATAAAAACAAAAGACTGAAAGCATTTAAGATAATTATTTGCCTACAATCATAGATTGACTGTTATTCTTGTTTTCTAAAATGAATCTGTTTTTGAAGGTGACCTGCTTTACTGCAGTGTTAATAAAAATGCACCATATGTAATCAGTTATTATTTTATCTCTAAGCATATTCAGTCGTTCAAAAGATGTAAGCATTCTCAAGGGGAGCATCATGCCAGTAACGGATGACTCTTCTTCAGACAAAAAGGGGGTCAAATCTTTTCTCTGAGTAGTAACTCCCCAGCCATACTGATCTATTTAAATACTGCGTAACTTATTTCATGTTTATATTTTTCTAATATCTTGTACTTTGCCATACATTTAGTATTTTGCCACATTTATAAACTTATTTTCCTGTCACTATACATGCAAATGCCTTCTGAGATCCCACTGATTACAGGTTCAGGTGAAATTTTTTCTTTTGAAAGAGAATTACTTAAAATTATGTTGAACTGTTGAAAAAACAATTTAATTTTCAAGATTTGCCCAACCTTTTATATTCTTCATGTTTTGCTTTCAATCATGCACTCTCAGTAAATTCCTAGAAATATTTGGAAGTTTGTGTACAGAAGCATCTCATTTTTTTATGCTTAGTCTTAGAAGTAGAAGAATACATACAGGATTCCAGGGTTACAGGGAGGACAAGGCCCCTAATTTCCAATATTTTTGATTGGCGGGGCATGGCAGGGAGGGAGGGTGTCTGAATAACATGCAGCTTTCACGCTGTGCTGTGCAAAAGCAGTAATATCCATTTAAACGGTGTACTACACTATATAATACCTTGCATTATCTCTTGATTAGCTGCAAATAGTAATTACACAGAGTACCTGCGGTCATATCAAATTAAATTTTAAGTACTATAAGGTAGGAAATTGGATATGGTATGTATTAAGAATGAAAAAGCCTAGAAACTCCTTGGTTAAACTTAGATACTCTGAGTAAACTTGGGCAGATCATTTCATTTTTCTTCCTTTCCAATTTTCAGAGAGAAAATGGAAATCACACATTACAAGAGTTGTGCAAAGCTATATACAGCTTGGATCATACTTTTATGCTGTCTAATGAAAGAAGGATCTACGGCTCATTTCTCAATAATTATCTCTTCTCCTATGATCTACCAGTATGGTGCCAATGTTCTCAGTCACTTTTGCTGTGTACTGGGGACTGGCGAGGCCCAAAAAGCAGCCACTGACACCTTTGCCCTGCACAGCACCCTAAATGTGGCAAATACCTGCAAGATTCAAATACAGATCTTAGAACAAATTAAATTGTATCCTCTATTGGCATTAATTATTAGATAGAGTATTTAGTAGATGAACACCAGGATGAACATATGTCTTTTCAGTCTATACTCCTTGGTGAAGAGTAATTTTTAGTCTTGTATGGAATCCACACTGAGAACAGACAAATGCAGTTTTAAGCTTGGATATTACTGTGCAGTAGTATATGATTTTGCATTTAACAAAACTGTATTGTAAATAAAAGCTGCTGATTCTACAGAAAAAAAACAGCCAACCATGATTAATATGATATCAGAGAATACAAAACATTTTACTCCAACTAGCACATCTGCATCCTATTCTTTTCACAGGTTTTCATACCTATAGGGGAAATCTTCAAAAAGAGAAAAAAAATCTTAAAAAAATACATATGCATAGAAAAAATATACATGCATAGAAATGTATTTGACAATTTCTCCACACTTGGTCTGGCTTTGGCCAGGGCCTGTTGGACGTATCACAGGTATAACAGCAAAAAAGATATTATATTGGTTCCGGGCTCACATTGTGACTGGTCTGAATTTTATAAAATATGTGAATTCAAGAAAAAAAGAAGCTCTGAATTACTACTCAAGCTTGCAGTGTCTATTTCATTCTCAGAATCCATTCTGAAGGGAGAGCAGCAAAGACCAGTGACACCAGAACTATGTGATCTTCTACAAAATACACAAATAATGACACTCATGATTACTTAGCTCCTATGTCTCTGAATCAATGTTGGGCTTCTCATGGTTGCCACAGCAAATTTTAGAAGTCATTGTATAGATTGTCTAGTAAAATCTCTACAAGAAGGACAACAGCTACTGACAGCTGGAGGGCCATAGCTCCACTCTTCTCAGTCAACTACTACATTTTGCTCTAAAGGCTAAACAAACAAACTTGATTAACTCCACACTGAAACAAATATCACAACCTGTGGTCAGATGCTTAGGTGACCTAAAATGCTCTATCTTGATTAATTCCTGGGCCAATACAGAGATTTACATTAATCTAAATCTGGCCTCTGTTACCTGAAGGACAAACCCACTGTAGATGAAACTCTGAGCTGGGCCTGAAAAAAACAGGCCTCTGACTTCCAGTGTAACCTTGGTAAAAGTCACTCCTTCTGCCTAGGTCTCCTTGTCTACAAAAACAGAACAGTGAAACTGACCTCCAAACACTTATCTCTATTGCAAAATGAATTCAGAAACAGAGGGAATATCCTCACATATTTAGGGCTTTGGGCACCACGTTATTAGACCGGGATATATGAACATTGCCCAGTCTAGAATGGATTCGTTAACAGAAAGTCAGTATTTTCAAGTTATATTTGAAATCTTAGTAGAGCCAGAAAGACTCCTAATACTTTCTTGGTTTAAGTCACTTGATGACAGCTGCATCTGTAGCATGTCCAGATGTCAGACAACGTGTGATTTAACTTTAT
Source organism: Heteronetta atricapilla (assembly GCA_011075105.1). NCBI lineage: Eukaryota > Metazoa > Chordata > Aves > Anseriformes > Anatidae > Heteronetta > Heteronetta atricapilla. Next base: position 14,502,937 of record CM021745.1, on the reverse strand, counting down.
GTAATGGATTTAACTTTATGTAATGATCTTTCAAGAGTACGGTCCATTTTTCTCATTTCTTTAAAGTATTAACATTTAGTGATAGTGTTTCCCTCCTTTCCTCCATGGATGCACACTACAGAGGGCTACTAAATGACTGCTTTAAACTAAGCCCAGCAACACCTTTAGAGACCCCAGAGACATTCCAATCCTAGCAAATAGAGATCATTGCGCATTTGAAGAGGAATTCTGGCTTCTTATAGTCGCTGTGTTGTACATATGGACCTGGAATCTGCTTAACTCCAGTATTTACGATTGTAAAAATGGCAGGTAGTGCTTTCAAATTGCAACTGTGAGAATGGAAGGACCTCCCCTCCCACACCCCCACTAAGTTGCAATTCAAGATTTTTATTTATTTATTTATTATTTTTTTTTGTGTAGGTATTGTTCTGGCATACCCCTTGCACTGAAACCAGAATCTTACTCTGGATAACACTATTCTGGGGGGAAAATGAGTAAAAAATAAAAATCACTCATAAAAATAGCACTATGGCATACATTTTAGTATTATACCTTCTAAGGATCTGTAGCTCATTCACTAGTTAGTTGGAAACTTCTGCATATTTTTTGAAGTCACTTTTTTTTTAACTGATTGGCTTTTACATCATCCCGTCTCCTCAGGGCTGGAACAGTAGCATCTACTAGCCCTACTTTCAGGAATACAGTCTTCAGAAATCAGTGCCTTAGGGAGTGACCTAGATGTGTTTGTAATCATTTAGCTTGCCACCATACTGTGCCATTCATACTTCTATCCAAACACCTCTTATACCACATAATATTTTTAAAACCACATGAAATCTGTTTTTTCATTTCAGCCTAGGTGTGGTGTTCATCCCCAAACAAGATAGGCAATTAAACATGCTACTTCTATTGACATCCCCAACATCATCATCACATTTGAACCTTAAGTGGTAAAAACAAAGCCAGAGAATGGGATTCACTGAATAATTGAAAGTGATTTCCCTGTATGAAAAAAAAAATAATAGTGCTGCTAAGTGGGGTCTTGTAGGCTCTGCAAGTCACTCCGCATTAAGCCAGGACTACTTTCCCTGATTCCAGGGGACATGAGGCTGTTTGAAAACATATTCAAATTATGAATCCTGCCAGCAGACCTGCATTTCTAGAAGCAGCTCAGAAAGCTAGTCATCACACAAACAAATGGTTTCAAATTAGCTACTAAAAATTCCAAGTTCAATTATTTCAAGTGGTTAAAAAGAATGAGAAAAAACAACAACAACAACAACAAAAAACATCCAGCTGTTCTTTGTCTTTGCTCCTTTCTCCCTATATGCAGACAATGTCTCAATGAAGCAGCAGTGGTGTGATGCAATTTTTACTGCTGTTTTTGAACAACTGCTTTGAACAAAAATACAGTTGTCTGCAAGCCTCTCAAATCCTCCTGCAGAAAACCAACTGGGGACATTAGGAAATACTTTCAACTGGATTCATATGCCATTGCTCCAATGTAAAAATAACAACTACACAACTATTACACTAACAAACAAACAAATAAATAGACAAGAAAGTAAAGAAACAGCCTAAAAGATTTCAAAGTTTTAACAAAAGTAACTTGGAAGACAAAGAGACTTTCAAGCATGCATTTATAACCAGTATTCAATATTCAGATTTATCTTGATGATACAAAAACTGACAGAAAATAAAGCAGGTGTCTAGTGAATTGCTCTGATACTATTTTCCCTGTTTTTAATTTGTTCAGCATAAATAACAACTCAGTTAAACTGATGGTCAGAATGATCAAAATCAAGACATTTAAATGAGCTGAAGAAAGATGTTGGGAATTCTCCCTGTTTTTGAATACCTTGTTGCTTTAAAACATATTAGGAAAATATTAACAAAAAAATTAACAAAAACAAACAAAACAAAACAAAACAAGCCCAGGGAAAAGTTATCACAGAATCACAGAATTTCTAGGCTGGAAGAGACCTCAGGATCATCGAGACCAACCTCTGACCTAACACTAACAGTCCCCACTAAACCATATCCCTAAGCTCTACATCTAAACATCTTTTAAAGACCTCCAGGGATGGTGACTCCACCACTTCCCTGGGCAGCCCGTTCCAATGTCTAACAACCCTTTCAGTAAAGAAGTTCTTCCTAAGATCCAACCTAAAACTCCCCTGGCCCAACTTAAGCCCATTCCCCCTCATCCTGTCACCAGGCACGTGGGAGAACAGACCAACCCCCACCTTGCTACAGCCTCAGCCTCCCTTGAGGTACCTGTAGAGAGCGATAAGGTCACCCCTGAGCCTCCTCTTCTCCAGGCTGAACAATCCCAGCTCTCTCAGCCGCTCCTCATAGGACTTGATCTCCAGGCCCCTCACCAGCTTCGTAGCCCTTCTCTGGACTCGCTCAAGTGCCTCTATGTCCTTCTTGTAGCAAGGGGCCCAAAACTGAACACAGTACTCGAGGTGCGGCCTCACCAGAGCCGAGTACAGGGGGACAATCACCTCCCTAGCCCTGCTGGTCTCACTGTTTCTTATACAGGCCAGGATGCTGTTGGCCTTCTTGGCCACCTGAGCATACTGCTGGCTCATATTCAGCCGACTATCAACCAATGCTCCCAGGTCCTTCTCTGCCTGGCAGCTCTCCAACCACTCATCTCCCAGCCTGTAGCTCTGCTTGGGGTTATTGCGCCCCAGGTGCAGGACCCAGCACTTGGCCTTGTTGAACTTCATGCAGTTGGCCTCAGCCCATCGGTCCAGCCTATCCAGATCCTCCTGCAGAGACTTCCTACCCTTGAGCAGATCGACACATGCACCTAACTTGGTGTCATCTGCAAACTTACTGAGGGTGCACTCAATGCCCTCATCCAGATCATCAATGAAGATATTAAAGAGGACCAGCCCCAGCAGCGAGCCCTGGGGAACGCCACTAGTGACCGGCCTCCAACTGGATTTGATTCCATTTACCACGACTCTTTGGGCCCGGCTATCCAGCCAGTTTCTGACCCAATGAAGCGTTCGCCAGTCCAAGCCAAGAGCAGCCAGTTTCTTGAGGTGAATGCTGTGGGAAACGGTGTCAAAAGCCTTACTGAAGTCAAGGTAGACCACATCCACAGCCCTTCCCTCATCCACCCAGCGCGTGACTTTGTCATAGAAGGAGATCAGGTTCGTCAAGCAGGACCTGCCCTTCATAAACCCATGCTGACTGGGCCTGATTGCCTGCTTGCCCTGCAAGTGCTGCGTGATCTCTCAAGATAATAATATAACAATAATAATAATAATAATAACAATAATTTGGATAATAATAATTATCCAAAGGCCTAAATTTTTGAAAGAGCTGTTAATGGAAGGGATTTTCTAAAAAGCATGTATTTTTTTCACGGTGCTACACAGACATATTTTAAAAAGTCTAGACTAAGATTTCTGCTTGTGCAGCCAAGATTCCCAGCAGTGTAGCATACTGAGAGCTGTTGTCTGAAAGTTTCTGGAAGGGGAAGGTTAGGAGTCTGTGCACTTGTATATAAAATAAAAAAGTCTTTATCTCTAAAACCTTCTGAAGAACATCGGGACCTCCATCCTAATCAGTTCAAAGAACAGAGAGAAGTCCCTACTCCTGATAGCTTGCCTGGCTTGGACAGTCTATCTTCAACATTTCAAAACTTCAGCTGTGCTGCTTGTGTCAGACATACTCAAAAAGGAAGATATGAATTACAGAGTTATATCCAGATAAAAACTAATGAATCATTTAAAATTTATCTGCAGTCCTTTCCAAGTTAAACATGAAGGGGCTGGAATATTGCATATTACTTAAGCAATAATTTAGGGTAGAGTGAGACAGGGTGTGGTGCTGGAAGACAATAAGGGAATGAGATGAACACATTTGACAGTTGCTAAAGGATTTGAAGGGCTGGATTCACAATCCATAAAAATAAAAAAGCTGGGCTGTAAAGGGCATCTATGCCATGCTTTATTTAAATCTAGATGTTACTGAATGGTGATGCATCTTAAAATTGAAAAGCAAATTTGTCTATTTTATTGATTCGGATCCAGCTTAGATCCTTAGTCAATTTGATTGATATTTTTTAAATTATTTTTTTCAATGCATGCTCTTCAGATACATAATGGTACAGAAATGCATGCTGCCATAGTATGTTTGGAGCAAAAATCCCTTTCTGGATTTACCCTGTACTGAGCAGCAGTTTCACAAAGCATTACTAGGCCACATTACAGGAGCTTTTGCTGTTTTGAAAGTATTCAGTCTTTGGCAGCATCTGACATCCTGTGTTTTGCAGACAATATTTGGAACAGCCATTTTTTAGAGGGCATCAGCAAATTGTCCTAACACATGAAGACTTCTCAAGAGTTCAGTGGAATCACTTCTGTTCTGCTATCAGGAAAACAAATGTTTCTTCAAATCATGCCACAAAGTCAGTTCTCAGATTGAGTTATCCAGCTTATTTTTCTTATTCTGAATGCTCAGTCTCACTGATTTAGCACTGCATTACTTTCCTCTCTTTGTGACATTCCCTAGATAAAAAAAAATAATGGAGAAGAAAGTCTCTAAACACCCTCTAAGAATTTTTATGAATTTATCTGTTTTGGGATATTTACATACAAGAAAGTTTGCATATTTATCAATAGTGATCAAGTATCATGGGAAATGTGAAGAAAGTCAGATGTAAGCCATTCCACATCTTCATATCTCATCTGAATTCTGCTCCAGTGCTTCTGTTGAAGTCTCTGGCACAAAATTTCATGTCTCTGGAAATGGTTCAGCCACATTTCAAGAGCATTTTTCAATCTATCTCTTCCTCATAGCTTTACCTATAAGCTGACTTTGACCATTACCATTTTCTTTCAAGCTGTCTTTTCATCACTATCTTCACTGCAGCGACAGCTATTTTGCTTCAATGCCTTGAAGAATCTTCCCCCTTACTGACCCCTGTACTTAAATTCAGTTCCTGCTTCTACTTTCACTCATAAATATTTAAATGCTGTAATTTACACCTGCTGGATCTCATCTTCTGTCATTAAGATCATTCAAGTTTACTGTGGGGGAAAGAAAACAGAGTGCTTTGTGATGTCAGATAATTCTCTGTAATGATTCTCCTTGCAGATCTGGTCCTTTCATATTTCTTTTAACTTCTTTTCCCACCATCAATTCTCCCTCTTACGATCCCTTTAGTTGGCTGCTACCTTTTCCCACAACATATACTCTTGGATAAACTTTCTGATTACTCCTATCCAAATTAAAATAAAGAATCAATTCCCTTAGCAATTCCCCTTTACTGTCTGGGTAGGAGATATATTCGGAGACAGTTCTATTAACTTGGTTCACAATCTATGATCATTTCTTTCCTTACAGCAGCATGAAAATGAGATTGGAGGGACAAGAAACTTCCCGGTGTCCACACTCAATACAGCAACAGATTCAGAGACTGAGGACCAATTTCTTTCTTCCAAAAGCTTTTCCAGTCTGTAGTCCATTTAGTTGTTTTTGATGTTTACAGGATTGAACAGGACCACTCACTGGAGGAAAAACTGGTGGATATATTTTAAATGTTGAAGCAGGACAAAAAAGTTAATTCTTAAGAACTGATGAAAGAGTCATGTTATAAGGCCAGCAATGCTCTCCAGACCTGCTTCCATCCATGCAGGTCTATGGACCACAGAATCATAGAATAATTTAGGATGAAAGGATTCCAAGGAGGTTACTTGCTCCAACACAGTAAGAATAATGGCATGAAAGCAGGAATAGATATTAAAAACAAAACAAAACAAAACAACAACAAAAAACACAACAGAGCTGTTAAAGAATCTGAGTCACCATGCTGCAGAGTTCTATCTGTTCTAAATAAATATTATCTTACGAAACAGAGTGGTCATAAAAAGTGGTGAGAATGAACTTGAAACCTAGCAAGCGCTTCAAGACAGATAGTATTTGGGGTACCACTCTCTTGTTTTTTTCATTTGTAACTTGTACAATAAATTCCAGATCACTGAGTAGCCCAGAAATCATTCAGTCCCAGCTAGCTGGCATCTTCCAGGCCAATTTCAAATAGTTTTAGAACAGCAATTAATGGGAAACTCAACAGTGTCTCCTGCAGCCTGCCTGGGAAAAGCTGCCTATAAACAATATTTAAACAGCTACTCTGTATCCCATCTAGGCATTTTTTAGGCAAAAAGTCCCTCTCTGCTGCTCTTCGTTCATGTTTTCAGTGATTTCTCAAGACCTTACTGAAACAGGAGACAGATCCTTTGACAGATCCCATTTCTCCATGACTTTCCAGAATAATGTCCTTGAGTAGTTGCAACCCTGTATAATTACAATGTTAATGAACTAAATAATTCCACTATTATGGTCCTTACTTCAGAATATTGTCCACGTTGGGAAACTGTTTAGGTCATTAAATATTTTTTGACTGCTCAACCACTTTTAGCCCACACTGCAACACATAACATATTGGGGTCTCACTGATACTCTCTCCTCATTGTGAAAACTGGATTTTTTTTTTCCTTTGTTTCCTATTTCTTAAGAAAGCTATTCCGCAGAAAAAGTTTCCCTCTCAACCCAGGATGCCTCAGTTACTCTCCTAAGTTTTAATGATTAATATTATTTGAACGTTTTTTGGAAATCCATCTAATACAGCACAATCCAGATCACCCGTCTCCTCATATTTAATGATTCATCCATAAGAATGCTGATGGATTTGTGAAATATGTCTTCCTTCTACAAAAATAATGTTGTCTCTTTTCCAGTATATTAATCTATGTGTCTATCAATTTCCTTGTTTATTACAGTTTTCTACCATTTTGTCCAGGGCAAAAGTAACCCTTTCTTGTCTGTAGTTTGTCACATCTCTCTCAGACCCTTTTTAAAAGAAAAAAAATGTTTTAGGTTTTGACTTAACATTTCCCATCTTCCATTCTTTGCAGCCACTGCTGACAGAACTTCATTTCAAATCCTTGGGAAACCTCTTGTGCAGAATTTCAATTGTTTTATAGCACAATTCTTCAGCACTTTGCACTTTGATACAGGAGAAGAAATAACAGATAAGAAAAATGGATTTTTTTTTGCTTTAAATTCTCTCCCATGGTATTGCAGAAGGGCTTAGATTCTTGCAGGTTCCTGCATGCTAACTCCAGCAGAAGAAAGAGAGTATGCTACCACTTTCTCATTTGCAGAGAAAGTAAAAAATTGAGCAAATTGATCCTTTGCTGGTGATTAAACAGGGTATCTGGTGGTTGAACTCCATTATGGTAAGAATGACATAATTTGTTTAGTAAAATTATGCCTGTTTTGCACTGGAAGTTAGAAGTGTTGAGAAACAGGAATTTATAAGTTTTGTAACTATTGTAAAACATCACTAGTTCTAGATCTTTTGATGCAGGAACTTTTTCCTTCAGTTTTCAAGAAATGGAGACATTCTGTCAGTTACTTTAAGCTATTTAAATAGTTTAAAATTAACACTTTATTTCCATAAAATAAATCTTATACATTTAGATTTAGAGATAAATTTAGATTCAGAGATAAAAACAGATTATGCAGGTTCTAAATAATGCACCTTTGCTGTTGAAACCTGATTCTTATTTCTTTGTTCATTTACAATTAAGCCAAGAGAATCATAATATATTACTGTTTGCAGTTTATATTTCACTAAATCAAACTGCAAAGTATATTTATATTGCTCATTTTAGCCACTGAACAAATCCCATGCAAAATTCATTACCTGTTGATTGCTTTAATGTCCCTATCTGGGAGAGGGACAGAGTGTTCGTTTATAAAACGTAGGAAACATAAATAGTATATCTGAGTATTCAGATACATGCAGTATTATAAGTATACAATGTTTTCATGAAAACAAGAGTCGCGTTGCCAAACACATTATATAAGTTGTAGTATTAAGCAACAGTACAGAAAGAGAAGTCTTGGTAAAATAGGGACATATTTCCAGATTAAATTTACCAGATGCAGTGTGATTTCATGACAGAAACATTAGATAGACCATATGGTCACCCTCTAATGTCCCTATAAAACTTGGAATACAAAACTGGCCTATAAAACACAAAGACAAGAAATAATGCTCACTCTTTTCCTGATCTTATAAGAATTAAGTCAAAATCACTTCTTACATCTAAGACTATACTATTGACTTCAATAGAATTAGGTGCATCAATAATTGGAAATGTTCTTTTCTCAGTCTGCCTCCTTCAAATACATACATCATCTTGCCCAACCAAACCATTCTGAATTGCACAATAATTTTGAACATATATCAAGGTTTTGAACATATATCAAGGTTAATCTGAACAAGGACAGAAAAGGTAGCTCTTTAACTTCATTCATTGCATTCTGAATGTACAGTAAAGGTGCCAGTGGAATTAAACACAGTCATCAAATACTGAATGGCAGTAAAATAACTGCTATGAAATATATTGGGAAAAATTGAAGTATTCTTCAAATTCTAGTTCTACTTTCAACATATTTTCACTGGAGGGCAAGAAGTTCTGGATTTCTGCACTGTGTTGAGACCTGTTGACTTACACCTTTTTTAAAAAGAAGGATTTACAGTATTTGTTCAGCACCTTGCACAACACAGCCTATTTAGAAACAGACTTTTTAAACATTAAACCAAAAATGTGAAGTTATTGGATTAGCCCTTAGAAAGTAATCAAAACCACAGCACTGCTCCACTATCACCATCAGAAATAATCCTGGTGATTTTTTTTTTCTCTCTTTATTTGTATAAGGACCCTGCACAAATCATCATGTGAAGGCCACAGAGGAAGTAATCAGAAAGGAACTAAGCTGGATCAAATACTTTATATTAAAAAAAAAGGGGGAGTGGGGGTGGAGAAATTCAGGACTCCTTGCCTATTTGAGAGATCAAGGACCAATGAATTCTGATATATTTTAGGACATGGTGAAGAACTGCAAGCCAAGCCACATGAACTGTACTATGCTGCAAAATGCTTGAGGACTTTAAAATATTTTCATACTCCAGAGGTTGGCATAGGCTGTGAATTTATGTTTTTTGTTGCTATGGTAATTTGTATTGTCAGAGTTTTAATAACCTCATCAAAAACCTGCATTCAAGAGCAATGTGGTACCTCTACATAATTTAACACCAAGTCATTCATAGCTTGTGGTACCATTTGAAACACTCTGTAAGGAAATTAAAAACAAATAGAAATAAATCACCACAATACTGAAACCAATAAATATTTAGGCTGAAAGGTGAGCAGTCACTGGAAAGAAAAATATATTTCCAGAGAAATAATGAAAACCTCTAACACAATTATTCTCCTACTAACAGCAACAGCAAAGTTAGCTAACATCAGCTGCAATTAGACCAGGGCTATGTTTTTGTTTGATCATGTGCATGCATGTGTGTGTTAAAAGTAATTTTATCCAACTGCTTTTCAAAAATCAGACTTGTTAGTCTTGAAAAACAAAGTGTACAAGCTGTTAATGTTTAGTTAGTACAGGTTACAAATTACAGGCTAAAACCTACAGAATATTAGGACTACTCCACATGACAAATTCTTTTTGAGTTCAACTTCATTAATGCCAATGACACTTCATCAGGGTGTAATTTGGTCCTGTATCTAAATTTCCTCAGTGTCCTCATACACTATCAAATGACTCGTATCATTTATTTTGTACCTTTACATGCTGCTTGTGCATCATTTGCAGGAAGAGATAATTATGTTTCAGCTCTTTAGTTTATTTTTCTGCTTGAACTTTATTGCCTTTCAACAGTTTTTTTTCTAACTCTCTCTAGTGCCTAAATAAGGGGGGGAAAGGGGTCTTAATTATTTTTCCTGTGCTCTTATGGTACATCACATGAAAACAGAAACACCTTCAAATTCCTTAGTTTTTTAAACTGAATTAAGAGATCTCAAGTTATACAGGGCTATATTAAATATAGTGTGTTAATTAATATATAAATTTGTGTTTATAAAAACAAACTAGCAAACAAAGCAAAAGGAAGAGTTCACAAAGTGAAATGGAAAAGTTCCATAAATGAACTTATTGAGTTTCGATCTCTCCCACCACTTAAGGCACACAGTTCTGCTAAGTAACCGAGGCTTGTGCTGTGGCACCACAGGGAGCATACTTACTGCCTTCCAGTCCTAAAGGCGTTGAAATTCTTCCTCAGTGCAAGGAGCTAGAAAGAGGCCTATTCACTGTGAATATTTTAATAGTCTTGAATACCTTAGGCAGTAATCAGAGGTTCCCCAGGTGCACAATTTTAAATGAAACTCATGTTGAGCTTTTATTTTTAGAGAAATATAATGATCAAAATTCAGAATAGCACAGCTATATTTGTCACTTTATTTTAAGGGATTCAAAAATAACTAGACTTAAAATATTTAAGGTTAATTAAGGAAAACACAAAGATTTATACTGTATAGACAAGGCTGCTGTAAAACTTGTGAATTGCCACAGGATAACAAGTGAAGATATCTCTTTGATGGCCCTGTGATGTGAGTGGGGGTGGGAGGATAGAAATGCATAGAATAAATAAGACAGAAGAAAAGGTTTTATACTAGGTGGAGCTAGCCAAGAAAGTTCCATTCATGTCAATGACGACATTGCCTATGGATGATCTATTTGAACATCGTGGGAGGACACACCAAGAATTACAGGTCATGCCATCAACTTTTCTATTGTGGCATAGCAGGATCTTATGAACCTTGCTCCACAGTTCTGTTGAGATATGCTTGATGTTGCAAGTCAAATGCTATTTTTTCCATCTGTATGCTCTGATAAGTGTTAAAATAACACTTTTGTTGCTACCACACAAAATTGGTGTTTACCATCAGTAGATCCTTCATATTAAATATTGTTTATGTACTTTTCTATCTTTTTGGCAACTGTAGATGCCAGCAAAGACAAAGGACCTTTCTAAGCCTCTCTACAGAAGATAATGTCTTCCTCTAAGTAGAGAGTGCAGTTGCTTAGCTAGAAAACTGTAAATCTCACTCCAAGGTTCTGTAAGATTTTTTGTAGCTGTAATGTAGGATTCTATTGTATCTATTATATATCTAGGATTCTATTGTATTTATTATATATCTAGGATTCTATTGTATCAAAGCAAGTTTTAGCATCAATTGAATAATCACAATTCTATTCCTCTTTAAAACACTGAGCTATTTCTTTGTTCCATCTCATAGAGTGTGCCAAGCCTTAGAAAGAGGGGCTCTTCAGATACCTGTCTAGAAATAATGAGGAGTTGACTCTGTGCAAGCTGTTTGAGAAGGAAGACAGCTGTCTACTTAAGTACCCAACCTGGGACCAGGCTGCAGCTTCTCTGACTTCAGTGAGCTGCAATAGCATATGAAAGAGGAAGCCAGTCAAACAATTCTTTCCTCCTACCAAAAATCATTACAAAAAAATCTTTATCTTCTTGAAGAAATGTTGCCTACCCACATAAAACTGTTCCATACTTTTATAAAACCGCATCTCAGATAACCAGTGACTAGACCAGTCAATATAACATTTAGGGAAAAAATTGACAGTCTGTGATACTGCAATAAAGTATGTGGCTGCTGCCCAGTACGCAGACACTGTAGGTACTGGCCTACTTGTGCTGGGAGGATCAACAAGCTGTGTCAGGTTGGTGCAGGTAGGGACAGCAGAAAGCAAAGGCTGAAAAAGCTGTCTCTGATTCATGATTCTTTCCTTAACATGTTCCCTAGATGGCTTGAGGAAAGTGCTGCCCTTCCCCACAGCAAAAAGAAAAAGCTTAAACCCAGCCTTCAATTTATCTTAGTAAGTGAGGCAAGTCATGCCTGTAATCCAGATATTTTATTGTTCATTTTTACAAGCCATATTCCAGACATAAACAAAACCAGAACTTTCTGATGAAAAAGTCCTATGAATAGCTCTGTCCAAAAGAAATTCTTTGAAAATTTTGCTTACAGACATGAAAGGGAAATTTGACTTTCAGAAAATCACATTTGGGGCAAACAATGAATTCCTTTTTCAAAGTGAAATGTCACTGAAGTTTTCAACAGAGGCTATCACAGCAAGTACAGCAATTTATTCAATATTCTTGAAACTGCCAAGGAAAAACTGATGATAACATGGCCAAGTTTGCAATTCAATTTGTTTCCATTCTTTTCATATATTTTTTTTTTTATTATTAAATCTGATAGTTGTAGGACAGGGCTACTTTCTGTATCACAGTCGAACAGACTAAATTCAGATACTCCTTTACCCTTTTTATTCTCCTGGTTGAAGAAATAAAGGAGGTTACCTCTTTTCTTCCCTCCACACTCAGCTAGCAGCAATGCTTACTTTAAACTCATCTCTTTTTACTGTTCAAAGGCTTGTCTAGTTCTACAGATTATGGTAAGACCTAAGCCTGAAAGTGTTTTAAACCACCTTATGTGTGACTGTAATTGACTCCAGTTCCTTCAAAACTTGGTTGCTGGGCTTGATCTCTGGGAACACCAGGTTAGTGTTCAGGAACCACACACACCCTTGCTCTGTACACCTTGCTGCATGGATGTGAAAGGTAGCAAGACACAATCCTGAGCAAAAGCATCACCTGGTCATCCTTCACTCAAGCAAAAGTAATCAAGCAAATTGCCATTGTCAGTCTGCCTCTCCCAGGCAGCTTTTCTACCTCCACTCAGCCTATCAGGGACAATGACAGCAAATGAAAATCTTAAAGACAGCAGTTTCACACAGATTGAACACAAAATCTACAATATTGTTACATGCTGTATATACTTTAGAGGTTTGTCATATTAAAATATATCTGATTTCATTTACATTTAAAAGATGATCTGTCAGTAAGTCACAGGGGATTTCAAAGTATGGGGGGAAAAGGTCTACAGATATAACTAAATATCACCCGCTGTTTTGACCCATTTAATCCTACATAAAATGCAAGATTTGGCCACAAATTTGTGGCTCAAGCTTAAACACTTAAATGGATGTCCGTGAAGATGGAGTACGTAGCATTAGGTTACAACTGAATACTCATTCTCAGTGATACTCAGTGACTACAATAACCAATACAGAAATGGTTCCAGGAGAAGTATTTGCTTAATGCCATAAACCAAGGAAAACCTTTGAGACAGAGAAATATTGCAGGTATTAAAGGCATATTGTGGGTAGCAGAGACAGTCAGGCAATGCTGTCTCATGGGTATATTGCTCATGAGGTTAGGAGTAAGAATTGAAAGGTTTGGATCTGAGGTTTTGAGAAACTACTATCTTCAAGAAAAAAATATGAGTTTTTAGTAGCTGGGGATGTGGGTTATTGCTGTAGTTACCCCAAAGTACTCTCTAGAGGCCCTTTGCCCTCAAAGCTGTTATTATATAAATGCTTAATTATAGTCACACTACGCAGACCTAGGCTTGGGTGTTAACTTATAAAGTTGAGTTCAAACAGGGTAATCATGAAAGATGAAGAGCAGCTGAAGTTAATGGAGAGAAAAATAAGTCTCTGGCAGTGCATGCTGAAGACCACAGGATCAGTGAACATTTACACAATGCTTTTCCTTCAGTTGAAGGTTTTCTTTCAGAACAGAGAAGTGCCTTCACACTGATGGTAACTAAGCCAGCTCTAGGCACAACAAGGTATTAGCAATAAATAGCTCATCAAAACAAAAAAAAGGAGAGACACCAGAGCTGATGCTGAGTTTTGTCATGGTCACATGGTTGCAGTACAGGAAAGTAGAAAGTTGGGGACAGCAGATGAAGTTCTGCTGTTTAATCAGAGCTCCAAAGCATCCTTAAAACACTGCCCTAGGCCAAAAAGTGTTTCTGCAAATTCAAGTAGCTTTTTACAGCCAGGGATGGAAACCCCAAGGGATATCAAACCATAACTTCTAATACGCCATTTCAGAGCTGGTAACCTATTCTGACTTCAACACCAGTATTCACCCCCCTTCCTGCCACCAAAACCCTGTCCCATAACAGAGAAAAAAATAAACAGATGTAACCATTTTACTCCCCATAGTCCAAATGGGGAGGAAGGCTGTGTTTGATCTGAAGCAAGGAAAGATACCCCAGTAATTAGGCTGAAACAGATACAGAACAAGGAGCCAATAAACTTCATTGGTGATGACACGAACATCTCTGTTGACTTGAGTGCAGAGTTTGTTCTCAGACAGCTGGCAAATAATCTCTGTGAAGGACAAATAGTCCTACAGAAGTACTCTGAACCTAGTAGAGTCTCACAATGTCAAGGACTTATTATGGAAGAACCACATGTGCTGCATTTGATGAGAAAAGCAAGTATCTAGTACAAAGTGTCTCTTGTGAAACTATGGGAGCTGATATTATTCTATCATCTGACATCTAGCAAATTAGCAGCAAAAGATTGCAGGAGCTGATCCATTAGGTCCCATAACCTGCTTAAAATTAAAAGGAATTTTTTAAAAAAGAATGCAAAGGGGAGTGCTGATGTTTTCTGCAGCAGCTTGGCAACAAAGTGATCATGCCATTAACTATAGTAACTGATGCGTATTTTCTCTTAAGCTGGTCAAAAATATGCTGAAGCAGATTTGACAGAAAAAAAAAATGATTTTTTTTTGTGAAAACTCATTAGAAAAACTTCAGTCAAAATGCTGAACTATTTCTGGAAACAGAATAGTATGGAAATGAAAATATTGCCATAAATAAGATATGGTTTAATTGTGAAATACATGTGTTACTGACCCACTGCCAAATCCCCTTATTCATTTCTACATATAATGCCACCACTTACTTGCAACTTGACTTGCTAATGTTCACTGATAATGCATCAGTGAGCTGAGACACACGAAGAGGTCGACCATTGTGCTTTGCAGTATGAGGTAGGCCTAGGTAGGCAACAGGCAATCTGTAATATTATTAGTAAGGTGTCTGTGATGCCAAACTGCATGGACTGTAGAGTTTATCTACAGTCTTTTCTTGTGGAAAAGATGACAGCAGCAGGAAGAGATGGGGAAGGACTTAAATTCCACAGCACAGCTGGAGCCATGCTAAGAAATCACATGTACAGACAAGGATTTGCCTGAGGTGGGATTATGTACCTTCAGATAATCTCCTCAAAACAACCTAAAATCCTATACTGTGGAAAATAGACCTTGTTTTTACCTATTGAATTATTATGACATGTTTGGAGAGGTGAACAGAACATTAGGATTTAGGAATATGGACAGCAAGAGGGACATGACAAAGACAGCTACTTTGAAGCAAGGACTCACTGCCCATACCCCAATAGCATACTGTATAATGTATCTTTGTTTCAGAGAAAAATGTGTAGATTCCATGTTATATAACTATTTGCTGAAGTACAATATTTTGAATTATGAATGAATATCTTTATCAGCAGACTGAAAAGGAAATAACATGCCTATTTCTAAGTAAGAAGATACAGAGTTTACCACATTCCAGGGTACAACACTAAGACTTTAATGAAGATTAAGTTGTTTGTTCAAATTTTACATTGCATGCTAGAGGCATCCTTCCAACAGTTCATTTTTTTTTTGAAGTCTGTGAAAGTCTTCAAACTCACCTGTCACAAGTTTCTAACTTTGTCTCTTGGAATACTCAAAAAATAAAAAAAATTCAAAAATTCAAAAAGGTTGTTGAAAAGTGTCATAGGCTCATTAAAACTCTTCCAAAAGTGAATCATAAAAGTATAGAAATTATATTACTGAAGACTTTTATACACATACTACATTGTGTTGCATCAAAGTTAATCTTTGCACTGACACCTGACTTGCTGCAGTGTGTATAGAACCAAAATTATAAAAGAATGAACACCATAATGTGCTCCTAATTGTTGTTCTAAGCCTTAATACAAGATGGGGTCAGAGAGACAAGGATCTTAAATGATTTTATTCCAGGAAACAAAGACAGCATGCAAAGAATCTGCTGCTATGATATCAGTGGGAACAGTCATTAAAAGCTTATTAGTGGAAGAGGTCCAGGCAATCAAGATATAAACACAAAACATTAAAGGAAATAAAGATTGTCCAAAAAGAGCAGTATGGTTTTATTTTCCTTACTGAAGTTTCTTCTGTATTTTAATATGATTAAGATAATTACCACACTGTAAATGTGAAACTTAAGAGCCTATTCAGCAGGCAAAGGAGTTTAATGACTGCAATGAAGCAGCAACATCTAGGAATAAGATAGGTTTGGGACACAGCTGAACTCTGGGAAAGTTTAGTTCTATAGTCTGCATCTTCTCTAAGCATTATGAATGCAGGACTTAGAAATGTATCAGAACTCTTCTTTAATTCTTCATGCAAAATGTTGCAGAACTCTTTAATTCTCCATGCAAATCGGCATACACATCCTTTAGGCAACAGCAGCACAAACCTATCAAGAGATCAGACCATGCCTATTCCCCTGCAAGCATGGAGGAACTCACAATAGGATAAGTTGCAATTCAAAGCTGCAGAGGAACAGGGAACCCAGCTCTGCAGGATTAGGGAAGATTTTGATAACCCCTAACAGAGGAAATTCAGAATCCTGTTAGAAGTTTAATGGTGTATTTATCACATCAATGGAGGGGAATATTTACCTACCACCTAATAGGCAAAAGAAAGACACAACAAATTCACATATAGGATTATAATGTGATATGGCTCCAGCAGCACAACAGTACATTTTTATTTTTATTTTTATTTTTTATTTTTTTTTTGTAGTTAGCACTGCTGACTGCATATGAGAGGCCCCTTGTCTGTCTTCCCAAAATCCAGGGTTACTACAATTGTTCTGAAATGCAGCCTGTTTTCCTAAGTCCCATTCATCATGCTAGAAGTATACTCATAATTTGTATTATAGCAATAACGATGATTTTATGTAATAAAGTGATAACAGTGCTATGACCTGTAAGACCTTTTGGAAAAGCAGCATATCTACATAGTTAGTGTGAAAATGGAAATCCATTTGTTGTTTACCAGTATGGTGACTCTTCATATTTAGCCATTTTTAATTTTAGATAATATTTATTATTCTAATGACAATTAACTGTGGGCTTTAATGAGAGGGTTTGTAATGGTTTACTTCATTCCAATTTCCTGTATTAACTATTGGGCTACTGTTACTTTGAGAAATCTAAGTTTATATTCTTTAAGCAGTCAGTCAGATGAGAAAGGAAGGTAGCATTTCTGAAAGAGGTAATATCTTTCTGATGACCAAGTATTATGAGCAGACAAGCAGTAATTCAGTCAGATCATTTGAAGCTAGTTCCTAAAATTAATAATATATCAGCAGAGTCAGTGCCTGTGGTGAGGTTACTAGAGGTCTTTGTTTAAAAAAATGCTCATTGTTTAATATATCCTTGAGGGTAAAGCAATGTGCCAGGAATTCGTAAGCCATATTGCTGCTGCTCTCTCTTTTCAAGTGGCCTCATTTTAAGACGGGCTACAGCACGAGAGGTAGAGGGAAAAGAAGAATAGATTGCAGAATCTCAGTGGAATATAGGTTTCAGAGAACAAGCACATCAGAAGGGGCTTGCATGCTCCCAGCTCTGGGAGGCCTGATATCAAGAGAAAAGGGCCTTTTCATTTAAATAAAAATGCTGCAAATTATTAGGACCCCAGCACGTAGTGAAGTTATTCACTGAAAGAAGACTAGACAGCAGAAAAAAATGGTGATTGAATGATTGGCAGAGTAGAAGGGAAAGCACAAAAGAGAAAGAAAAGCTAGAACATGAGCAAAGTAACTGACCTGTGACTGCATCGCTGTGTCTTTGCCAGTTCCTGTCTTTGCTGGGTTCTTAAGAGGTAAGGAAGTGATGGCATGGGGAAAACCACAGCATGAAGATATACTCAAATGAATGATGTCATGAAATCCTGAAAATCAAATACATTTCATTCAACAGCTGCAAAAATAACAAAAAGTGGCAAAGAGAAAGGCTATGGTCTGGTGGTCAATGGACTAGTGTTCAAGAAACTGTCGTTCAGTTCTGTGTCCTTGAAATGCAGTAAGAGGTGAGACTTCCCTTCTTTATGGTGGCAGTAAGGAGTACATCTGCACTCCACACCTTGGTTTTGTAAGGACTTAAAATTTTCTGAAATCAGCCATGGGCTCTGTATGGACATTTCACAATGGCAGTTCAGCACATGTCCAAGATTGGCAGCAAATATCATTATTTGTTATTTAGACATAAAATGAGGCAGAAAGCTGTTGAGAAACTTAGCCAAAGTCACACACAAAGTCATATCCAAATTCATGAACAGATTAAAAAATACAAATCCAGTACTCCTGGGTAAAACACTACAGTTAAATACAGAGCTTTAAAAAATTCAAATATAAGTGGTGAGCTTCTTCCATACCAGAGGCCTGTACTGCATAGTCTAAAAAACCCTCAATTCCAAACAGAGTAGCCAGTTAAAGGGAAGCTTTGAAAAGAATAGATGGAAGAAACAGTTTCTAGCAAAGCAGGATGGTTTTTCTCTCTCTGTAGAAATTGCACATTATCTTGCAGCAGTCATGAAAATAAGAACTGTCTCTTATGTGTATATCTGCCTTTGTCAGCCTTTCATTCATCTACCTCTTGATATATGTGTTCAAGAAACTTGTACTCTACCCACATTTTCTGTCCAACAGTAAGAAAACACCTTGGTTTTGGTCAGATACAACATACTTTGTTTTTGGTCAGATACAACATTCTCTTAAAAATATGCCTTTATAATATCTAGTGAGAGAGAGCTCTGCACCAGCCCAACAGTATTGTCAATTTACAACTATAGCACCCAGGTGAGCAGGGGGAGCCAAAATACACCTCAACAGAAAACACAAATTGTCTGTGAGAAATAACATTTCTTAGACATATGATAGTGAATTTTCTGCCTAAGTTGAAAGATCTAGAGCAGTTGACTTGCAAGTAAATTGATGTGAGAAAAAACAATATTTGATTTTCTTCTTTTAGTAAGTTTCTTCTTTTGGTAAATGGGTAGGATAGACCAGCTCAGTTGCCTGAGATCGAAGAGCACAAGGTTTTCATTGTTTGCTATACAGCATTGCAAATTTGGGGGAAGGTGGGTAAAAGAGAACAGAGACACCAAAGAAAAGACATAGCAGAACACCCAGAACTGCAACTCATCATAAGAAAGTGAACGAGAGGAAGATTTGCTTTGGAGGAACATATTCCATATGGATAGGCCTGATCTGACAAGATCTCAACTCTCCTATTTCCAGTCTGAACTTCAGTCTGGTATCAGATGTTAATCTGCCTGATATGAGATACAATGGCAAACGTTCCCCATTTTGAGTTATGATTTTGATCAGCTCTTGTTGAACTGCTGTTGCTGGTGTTAAGTAAAGGAGAGCAAATAATGATGCCCTTGCTGCTGTGTGAATTACCCTATTCCAAGAGTAGCTCCGTGGAGATGACACATAGCTCTTCATGGACAAAGGAGCTATTTGAGGTGAACAAAACACAGTCCAAATCAGTGTGAATAGAGAGAGAATAATCATGTTCTCATGTAAAATTAAATAAATAATATTTTACCACAATGAGGTCTGCTTTGGGTATGTACAGACTTAACACATTTCAGCTTATTATGTAGCTAGAAAAACAGGACCCTGTGTCTCTGCATATATACACACTCGTATGCACAGAAACATCTGTAGATATAAGGATAACCACAAGACAGATATAGTGCATTAAATGTTTTCAAAAAAAAAAAAAAAAAAAAGGAGAAAGAATAGTTCATGAAAAATAAAACTTTCAGAATAGTATTGCAATAAAAATGACTATGACCTGGGTAGTTGTGATGTGGATGTCCCCATCTATAACATGAAAAGCTTATTTATTTATTTATTTACTTCAAAAAAACCCTACAAACCTCACAGCCAAACACAGATGTATTTTTAGCAACTGGTATTGAAGAAAATATGGCCAAATCTGTATACAGACTATGAAATCTCATTCTTTACACTCTTTAAAGAAACCTATTAATGAAAATTTATGTATCATTTTTAATTCAAAAGGTTCCAAAATATTCCAACAATATCATACCTTTAAAATATGGTTATCTTGAGAAGATGACAGTGGAAACAGAAGAAATCTTATGAAACTGTGTTTAAATTAAAAATGTGTTGTTTCAAAGATATTCCACACACACCACATAACTCCATACAAAATATTTATAGTTTGTCAAAAAAAAAAAAAAGTTACTAGTAAAATCAAGTGCCTTCTGATATAGAAAAATGTAACAAAAGAAAACACATATTTAAAATTATAAGCAGTGAGAAAATAAAGTACATATGAATGCAAAAAGCATGGGACCCTAAATGAAAAACTCATGAAGTGTCAGCCTGGCACTAACACTGACTTTTTACACAGCTGTAAGCACATCAACAGACCTACAAGCATGCCCATACCGCCTGCTCCTTGATACATACATTCCAGGGACAAAATGTCTGTTTAACATAAGACTCTGATGCCTGAGTATGGGTTATATTTAACTCAACTAATGTTATTGACTCAAGAAATGAAGTGAATATTCTGGTAAGCAACAGTATCAGGATCTGACTCTGAGTTATTTGGATCTAAAATTTATTGTGGAAAGACTCATGCTGATTTTGAGACTTTGTATTGAGACTTAAACTGTTTTTTTGAAGATATAAAGCTCTATATAACCTCTAAACAGGGCTATTATTTACCGTGTTTTCATTTTTTAAAATACCCTATTGTCAGAAAAATTGAGAGACAACTAGCTGTAGTTCCAAACAAATGGAAGCCAGATATGAGTCACAATGCTAAAATATTAAGAAAATCTAGATAAGCTAATCCATAGAAAATGTATGTAACTGGATGTACAATTTACTCTGAAAAGTTAAATGAACAGGTAAGCCACCTTCCAAGGGAAACAGATTAAGTAATAAATTCAAGCATCATCAATCTAAAATAATGCACTTAAAATTGTTTATTTGCTTGTCTCTACATTTCACTGTGTTGAATCATCAGTTTTTATTAAAATGTGACAATGTTGCACAGTAAACTACTAACCAGCTTTTAACACAGAAAGGCTTAAGACACAAAAACCCATAAAGTTATCTTCCTGTATGCGATCTGGCCATAAATACGAGTATATGTTATGATGGTCTGACTTGACTTTATATGCTATGTAGATAGAGAAAGCAAGCAGAAATCATATCCAAGCAAGCTAAGAGAAAATTGAGACATCTGGATGCAGCAAGAAAGCAACTCAAAAAACAAGTGTAGGAACTCCCTGGATTTGGGAGAGAGGAGAGGTGAGCAAGAGAACATTTTTGATATTGCTTTGCATTTTTTATCATAAGTATAGATTCAGTTTTAATTAGACAATCTGATTCAGAAAAATGCTTATGCCATCAACAAATACCTCTTTCATTTTGCCACTGCTCAGAACTTTAACAGGTGGTTAACTAACTCATTATTTCATACAGGCATTTTACCTACCTTTATTTCTGAAGGCAGAAAAAAAAAATCTTTATTGTTACATTTTTTTTGGTAATACAGCAGCTGCTGTTTATGCTAATTCTTGCTTACATGCAAATAGACCTATGTTTATTTTGTGCCATGCCAGCTGTCAACAAAGACATTTGAAGAATAATTTCCATATGCAGAAGAAAGGCTCTGCTCCCTCTTCCTATTGCTCATTTCTTTCCTCTGCATTTCAGGCCCAAAGGATGTTCAACTGGAAAAGTGTCTAATGGTAAGTTAAGAGATGAATTGAACCTGAAATGTCCAATGGTCCCACAGGTATCCATCAATTATTTTGAACATATGCATGGGGCACTCTGAATTCCTACTGTCTCTATTGTTATTCTGAATTTATACTCAACAACACATTGCTCTCCAAACCACTGTTAAGGACACTGTAACATTTGCATCCTCAAGTGGGAATGTCCAACTGTTGCAGGGTAACGGACTTGCAAGCTTTGGTGTTTACCTGTATTTGAGATAAGTCACTCTACACACCCTTATAATCAAAAATGTGTAAGTGCATCCTTGCTAAACAGAGCATATCACTGTATTTGGATCAGGCTTAGAGAACTGAGAGGGCTGGCAGACTTGAGGCCTACCCCTGATTTTATCACCAGCAAACTGTACCTATAAACAACATAGTTTATCCCTTACTTACACTTTCATAATAAATTAATCTCGGGAGAACAGACACTGAATGTCTGAGTGGTGTCTTCCAGCATGTAAATATGAGGCCATTCACCAGCTGAATATTATGTCACCTAAATTTTCCCAAGGCTCATGTTATTTTCCAATGCAGCTGGAATTGCTTGTATTTTCTTCTGAGGTCTGAAGCGAATAGTACCTTAATCCTTAAGACAGTGCATTACTACATACTAGCCTTTAGTACTTTTACTGTTAGGATTATCAGAATCAAGCCAGAAAAAATACTTTTTCATCTTATCTTCTCCTACATCCCATTGAGCAGGAGGACTGAGAGAGCAGCTGGGTTGGCAACTGGCAGTCAGCAAAGGTCAGCCCACCACAACACTCAAAATGCTGATGCATGTGTTTTGTTTGTGGCATGAACCTGCAGTTATACGTGGGATTTTTTTTATTTTATTTTATTTTTATTTTTTCAGTTTTCTGTAATGACTTTGAAAGCACACCCTTCCACAGCTTTCACCTTTGAGTAGTAGTTTTTCCCATGCGGTGGGTAAATATGTTCTCCTCTCATTTAGACACTCCACATGATGAAGTATATGCCAGTTCCAAGTTGTAACTGTTGTGTTATTTTATACAACATCTACAGCCACAATATCTGGGTGCCTGCTACAGATTTACCAGTGCATCCTCACAACACTGTATGGAACAGTGAGATTAAATAATTCACCTGAAGTTAGATGGAAAATCTGTGGCAAACAAGGAACTCAGCTGAGAACATTTAGGTCTGAGTTGGTTACAATAATCATCAAACTATCTTAGATTGTTTTATTATGTTCCATAGCAGGACAGAAAACTTTTGGCAAATACAGCAATTCCCTTGTTTTGAAATAGATTCACAGCAACTACTTGTAGCCAAATGACACGAGTATGTTGTCACCACCACATCTCATTCAGGAATAGCTGCCTGAAGTCTGCATTTACTTATTGCCAAGTCTTTGCTGGCCATGGATACTTACATGTATAAATCTAAGCAGGCAGAAGAACATGCCAGTACAAGTTGGTGATTTCTTCTTTTTCTGCTACAATTACTTCCCAGCTAGCAGACACGAAGACCATCAATGAATTTATTCTCACTCAGTGCACTCCATATGTTCCTGAGGACTCAATCTAAGATGATGCCAACAGAAATACAGTTACACTACTGTGATATATCTTATCCTATGTTAGCTCTCTAAGAGTCAGTTACCAAGGTTCAGTTAGAAGAAATGTCCCCCTAAAAGGCAAACAATCCAGTTACAAGTAGTTACTTAACAACAGGGAATTTAACTCATCCTTCACTTTTCATTGCATTCACAAGAGATGTATAGTAAAGATTTTTCTGAGCTTCCTTCTAAGAGTAAACTATGTTTATACTAACAGACCTGTTATACACAGACCTGTTCTTGAAGAAAATGGTGTATAAATGTTATATATCATTGCTACAAAAATCAGAAGCCCAATATTTGGGTATACACAGTGTTAATCAGTTGAAGGAACTGATGCTAACTAGGTGTTCTCTTAAAAATTATTGGCCAAAATATTTACATGAGGTATGTTTTAAGTCAGTGAAATAGAGCTGCTAAACATGAAAGAATCTGTGCATATTTCATCTATCTCTGCTGCAGCCAGGAGTATGCTGGGGAAAAACATGAGGAAACATCCTTCTAACCATGGCTTTATATGCTGGTTGGCTCTTCTAGTTGTTGAGAAGAAAGGAAGGAGGAAGCTGATATGCAAAGGGGTTATGAAAAAGGGATATGTCACAGTAGAAATAATCTTGGCACATGGTAATTTTTGTGCAACCTGCCTTCTGGCTTTCAGCCAATAAAGGCTGATTGCCAAAGCTGAGCTCTGGTAGGAAGAAGTGTGGGTAAATCTGTACAAAGTGAACTACTGGAGTGGGAAGAAGGTAGAAGATGTGGTCCCAGCTGGACAGACTTATGTTAAATACCCATTTCAGAGCTCCTGTGTGACTTGACCTGAACGTTTTCATTAGGCAGGAGACTCTATGGCCAGGTGCTTCTTCAGCTCCAGCAGCTAAGTTAGTTTCACTGCTTCCAGGCCAGCAGCTGGCAGATACTCTTTGAAGCCAACAGACGTATGTCAAAAATTGCACGCTACTGGCACACACATATCCAGGCTTCAGATTTGAATACTATTTTTGGGAAAATGTTCTGAATTTCCATGTGGTTGGCAAGAGAGAGAAAAGTGGGTGGAGGAGGGAGAGCGAGTGCAGAAAGGCTCTGTGAATTGCTTCGCCCTGTCTCTGAGAGTGGCTGATATGTTGTCAAGGGGTGAATGGGAATACCAGCTCTCAGTTTAAGTGTCTTCAAATGTTTTTCTTTAGTAACTTGCCATTTCTTGTTGAAAAGAGCTCTTGCAGCAATTATTTGTGATGGTAATTTTAACACCATTGGAATTATGAAAAATAAAATCCTGTTGTGCTACCAGGTATCAGTCAGTATCTGTGTCAGTTTAGTGAAAAAATAGCAGAACCAGGCAAGAAACAGCTTCTGTCTGTCTGTGAGGCTGTCTGCAACAGCTCTCAACTGAGGACCAGCTGGGCTCAAAAGTGAGATCTAATGAGTGATGCTTAAAGACTGGTTTGTGAATGGATACTGGACAGTGACACTACCAGGTGTTCTCATCACCTGCCATCTAACAGGCCAAATATGTACAGCCAGCAAGGGCCAAGGCAGGGAAACCAGTCAGTGTTAGGAGAGTTACGCATGTATGTTTAACCTTCCAGGTTTAAGCATTTAGCAATCTAACTTGCAATAAAAGCTGACAAAGCTACTTCTGAAATATGAGTTTGTGGTGTCAAGCTCTCACCCAGCCATTACAGGTTTTCAGCTTGAAGGAACCCAGATTTTGCTTACAGTTATTCAAATTAACATGTTTGCTTGCAATACCTGGTCCATATGTGCAGTTACAGTGATGGCCAATTTTGTCCTATCTTACTTGCATACTTTTGCATGTCCATTTCGACTGAGGAAAAGTGCATCATGACTGAGGGACACCCTGAATGAATTGTGAACATTTTCTTGCAAAACAGTAAATAGTTTCTGAGAAAATGATCCATGAATGATGCATTGTTTTCTTACTCTCTCTCTTTCCCTGAGAAAATCCCAAAATGAATTCTGTGAAAATGAATGCTCTGGCTTAAAAAATAGGGATGATGCAGTCCTGAAGTATGCTTTCATTTAACAGGTTTGAATCTATGGAAAGAGTTTCCATATGCTATTAACTACATGCACAATCAATAAATGAAGTCATAAATAAGTTACCATGAATATAAACAAACATCCAAAGTTATCCACAGCAATAAAGTAATAATAATGAAACTATGAAAGAAATGCTGTATATTTACCAGAGTTATTCCTAACATAGTATTTTGTAGGGTGAAAACCAATGCATCAGAACAGATAGGTTAGATACTTTTGCTAGAAGTTTTCTGTTTCTCAAAAAAAAAACAGGACTAATGGTAAATAAACTTCATATTCATTGGCACAAGCTTTTGCACAGATTCTGCATACACCAAATTTATACAGATTGGCACTGTAGGTGGGCAGAAAACTGTGGAGGCATTAACATAAATCCAGTATCCTAAGACAAATCTTGAAAGGGCTCACAGATACCAACTGACAGTATTGGAAAGATAGAAGTCTAACTGCATATTCCTGAATTATATAACTGACATTTCTTTCACCTACAATCATAAAACTCAATGAAATTTAAAGATCTATAAGTTCTCCTTTAAGTGCTCCACCTAGTCACTGGGCATTTGGGGCCAATTCGGAAAAAAATATTCCACATATCTCATAGCAATTTTGTAGTACTCTTCTGAAGAGTCCAGCCTTAGCCATTGCTGAACAGAGACTGTTGGTCTCTGTGCACACACTGTGCTCTTTCTTACCATGGCACACCTTAAAATATCTGAAGCTGAGTGAATCTGAAAATGGGTGGAAGCAAAAGGAAAACAAACCAAAAATTCTATTCTTCATTGTAGAATGGTTAATGTCAAAGGGCAGGAGCTGACAGGAAACTGGCATACATGCACATAGATATTCAGAAAATTTAACCTCTGTCTGAAATCAGGAGAGTTCCATCAACTGGGTTTAGATACCTAAATGCTTAAGTAGATCACAGTCCTGTTACCTCCTCACAGCCTGCCTTGCAATGCATTATAATTCAGCCTGTGGCTGAGACACTGGCTGACTTTTACAATGTGCCAAGCGATGCATGCATGTATCTGAAGACAGGAGCGAGTCCTGAGAATGTCTGCAGCTTCCAATTAGTGGTTATACAATATGACAAGAAAGAGAAAACACAGCAGATCTGTGAACTCCTTTTTGTAGTTGTCTAGAAATGGGATCAGAATACAAGCTTCAGGCAGAATATCTGTAATGTGGATGGACAGATGTTTGCAGTTCTAGACTTTAGATTTTCCAGAAATTAAAATATGTTCATAGAACGTCATTCCCTCTCATGATAAAAAAGGGGTAATCTTCCATTAAAGCATTTCACTCTTGTGTTTTACTGTAGATGGAGAGGTGGGTGAGATTTATTTGTTAAACATTGCCATAAATATTTAGCAGAGCAGGGCTCAGTTGAGAAGAGGACATCTAAACAGATTGCTAGTGAGCTAACCCTTGGAGATCTTCCAGATTTCTCTCTTCCTCACAGTTTTTGTCTCTTTGCAGAGAAACTAAATAAACATTTGAAATGAAATGCATGACTGGAACGATCCCCCCTATTGTCTCCCCCAAATAATTCAAAAGAAAATTAATAGGATTCAAGATAGTTGTTTCTGATTATCAGCATGGCTGTTACTTTTTGTTGTTGTTGTTGTTGTTTTTTTTTTTTTTTTTTTTTTTTGCTGTTGTTTTTTACAGTAGCAACCAGGTGGTACAGTGCATAATGCTAATCAGTAAGTGTCTTTCACATTTCTGAAACTCCTTGGAAACACATCCCCATCAAACTGCTTTGAAGTTTAATTTTAATTTAGATGCAAACTATTCCAAAAGTACTGATAGTCTAAAAAGTGCCTCTGGCAGTTTATAATTACAATGCAATAGAGCTGTCAGATTTTATTAAAATGTCATTTCAGTCACTCAAGTCCATGCAGCACTGTTTAGCTTCACATGATCATTTAAACATTCCTCCCCACCACTCAGTACTTCACCAACATTTGAGTATGTAATAGATATGGCTTTATTTACGTGTTGGTTTTCAATCATTCAGATCTTTCAGACCATTGAAATGATAAAGTTGTGCAGAAAAGCATCCTCCAATTTTCTTATCGTGCAGTTATTCCTCTTGCAGCATTTCATTTGCAAGAGATTCACAGCATAAGACTTAAAACAATCTACTAGCGTTATGGCTTAATAAAAGAGCAATATTGTATCACAAAGCAGGGTTTTGATGAATAACACTAAAACTGAAAAGACCCATTCCAATCCAAATAAATAAAATTTGGAGGATGAGAGTAATTCTTTTGAGAATAATTTCTGTGATTCTGAACCCATCATTCATCCACAATGCAAGTGGGGCATATTCAGCTGACTTCAGTGGGGTTACCCTAGACAGACACCTGCACCAGGCTGTTTAATTAATATTTGAAGTTCTTGCTACTTTCAATACATACCACAAACAGTGAAAACAGAGGAGCTGAACTGCAGATAACACAGAAAGCTTAAACAACCACACTGAATTCAAATACTCAAAATAAAAAGATGAAGATTTTTTCCTGGCCCAAAGCTCTAACCCCACACTGTTTACACTCAGACTATGGGAAAGGCATTGGGAGATGGCAAATTTTGAGAGTGAAATGATATTAGGAATATCCAAAGAAAAATCTCTTACCCAAGCAGAAGGGCAACACTAAATATTAGGGATACTAATATGGGATACTAATTTCTGTCCAGCTGTGGGGCTAATTCTGTGAAGTTCCAGGTGCTGTTGCTCTTCTTTAGGCCTGTGGCCAGCAGACTGCCTCCCCACTCTCGCTGTATATTAAAGATTTTCACCTGTTCTTGGAATCCTGTTTCTGAAAGAGACACTGTGTCTGTAACGTCTAAAAAGCAGGAGACCTCTAACATCCTGGGACATGTATTTCCTTCAGCTCCACTGTCTCAGTCATTTCAAGAGATGAGAATCTGGCAATGGTTGGGTATTGGCAATGTTGGCTAAATGTCACGCTTTGTGACCCTATCTCTACTAGATGCCTTTCAGAAGAAAAGACAGAAAAAATCAGTTCTGAGGGTTCATCCTTCACACAGCCCAAGTGCTGTGAATACCACAGATCACCTAAGTTCACCCTGCACAAACTTTCCCTCCTTCCCACCCATAAAATAAGGTCTCATTATAGGATAAAGCTCTTACTCCTAGCCAGATCTGAAGGTCACTGCAGCAACCCCATTGATTCTAGTACCCAGAAAAAGTTTAACTTTTCATCTCTTTTACTGTGTGCCTCATACACACGAATAGTCTTTTTGGTCTGTTCAGGGTCATGCTGAAAAATAAGCCTATTAACACAACAGGGTTTCAAAATATTTGAAGAGCTAATTCAGCAGAGTTTATATCTCTTGTGTAGACTTCACTGGAGCCAGCATTCTTCACTCTGTATTCAGTCACTCTGAATATCAGCCAGGGCATTTTACTCAGCCATAAAAGAACTGTAAGCAGAGATGAATCTCATCCTTTTTCTTTCAGACATCTAGGAAGCCACCAGCCTCTCATTTTAAACCTAACTACTGAAGACAGCTTAATGAGGCTCAGGGAAGATCACCTTGAATGTTAGCCAACAGCCCATTGTCACAAGAAAAGGTTTTTGCATCAAAAAACGTATTACCCTTGAATAAATCTCTTTGATTTTGCTTACACGGGGCTGTGCTCATTCTTGCTCCTTCAGCTGTCACAGTAGGAGGTGTGAATGTGTGTGGGATGATTACAGTGAGAAAGACAAGGCTATCATATTAAAATTTTGGTTGTAATCATTAATTTAGGAAGAGCTATATAGCGGGTAGTGAAGAACGAAGGGTTTAGAGAGATTCTTTCATTCATTTTTAAGATTATCAGAGACAGCCAATACCACATAAAAAACCCTGCACATGTGCATGGACACTCAGCTCTTATCTTGCTACTTTCTTGTGAAACATTCTCATGTTAGGGCTTCATTTTATTGGGGGGGAAACATATGCATGCATACATATACATCTTTTCATGCTATGTCCATTTTGAGAGTCTATTCTGAGAAGAGATTAAATTTTCACACAGGCAGGGCATATATTAACATTCCTCTTTCCACAAGAGAAAAGGCATACACTGGAATCTGATTTTTTTTATTTTTTTTTTTTTTTTAAAGCTAATGCTAATGCTGAGTTTCAAATGGCCCGGAAACAATTTTGAAGGTTTTAGTATGATTATTTAAATATACATTCAGCATTTTCTGCCTGCCATTAATCAGACAATTATTTCTAATAAATTCTTACCTCTCATTTACCTGTAAACCAATCATTATAATTATGCAATAGGGGTGCTCTGACCACTGCTTAATATGTGGAGCACAAAAGTCTCATCACTGCTTTGAATCCTCTCATTTGACTGTTTCACTTGCCTGCCATCCTTTCATGTGTGGAAGCTATTTCAGGCAGGGGAGAATAATTCTTGTTGCATGTTTGCATAGCACTTATCACACTGGGATTCAAATGTAATGAGAATGAAATTTCTGTTTCTGTTATATTAACTGGCCTTGACATGAAAATCATGACATTAAAGGAACATGCAACTGAAAAGCAGTTCGCATCAGAAGAAAATATCCTTTCTCTTTTTACTTAACAAATCATGAAGTTTTCTCATTTCTCTGGTGGATTAAGAATGTACAAAATCAACAGAAAACATCTATCCAAATGGTGAGGAAGGAGAGAAAGCCATATGCCTGAATGAACTGCTGCTTAGGAATAAGTAAAGAAAATCCAGAGGACTGGCTTGGTATTTAGTTCTCTGGAGGGGAAAGAAATAAAAAATAAATTTAAAAAATCGCTGCAATCTGTTCATTTATGAGAGAGGGACAGAGGAAAAGACAGGATGGCATAGTGATGGGAACATCTGCAGAAGTAATCCTTTTGAATAACAAGCAGCATGTACTGGTTTAGGACAAACAACTGTTCAATGTGCAATAGAAACATCCGCACAGTTTTAAGCAACTCTCCTTCCCCTCGTATGGCCATAGGAAAAGGGTGGGAAGTATACATGACAGACCGAAAACAGATGAGGGACAGGTACTCCATTAAATGGCACAACATCCATTTTCCCTTTGTTCCTATGTGCTCAGTCCAAAGGTAGTGTTAATAGAGGAAGCAAATTACCTGTCAGATACTAGAGGCTCCTAATGAAGAAAGATTCACAAAGCATGGTAAAATGCATCCAGTAAAACAGTTCCAAACGCAAAATGGATGAGAATGTTTGGCAGGGGTGTGCAGCTCTTCAGTGTGGACACAGAAAGCTTGGAATATATACCCCTGGTCTGGTTAACACCCCCACTGATTTAGTTAATCTGCTCCTAGTGTTACAGAATATTATATTCTCTGGGAAGTGGTGACTAGGACTACTTGCAATAGGTGTATGCAGGAATAATGCATTGAGGACTGAATGGGAAATATAGCTTCATTGCTGGGCTGCAGTTCTGGAGAGTTTGTTTTAATTATGCAGATCACTTGGATTCCCACATCACTCTCTGAAAGCTGGGTGTTTTGTGAGTTGTCTAGACTACCTCCACAAGATGATAAATCATTCCCTAGAAGTCCCCTTCTCTCTACTGCGTACAGAGGGAGTCTAGCTTATTTAGACCAGAAATCTATTTATCATAGCTCATATATCTAAAGTTAAGTGAGATAAGCCTCACCATTTTTCTACTTTTTTTTTTTTTTTTTTTTTTTTTTTTTTTCTTCTGAGTATCTGTCAGCAAACTGGGAATAACATTTCCAGTCACACTATTGTGCTATGAAGCTATCATCCATTACTCTTTCAGAGGTAACTGTAGTAACAACAGCTCTGTAAGAATATAAACAGATAAAAAGAGACAGTGTTTCCTTTTTGTTTGTTTGTTTTTCTTTGCTTATTTTGATTTGTAGTTTAGGTATCAATGCTATTTTTATTTTTTATATTTAGCAGAAATTAAAGGTCCACTGTGAACTGCAGTTCTAAAAGGAGTTTTATAGAATATCAAAGGCAATACTACAAAGCAATTTTTTTATTTGGATGAAGAAGTTTGGGTGCTTTTGAAAAACAAAGGGAGAGGATTTTACATTCTAATACTCTCAGCTCTGTGATGTTTGACAGGAGTAGCACTGAAACACTCTTATCAGTCATGGTCCATTTCTATATTGGGCAGATGCAAATGTTTGCAACTTCACAGACACTTCACATTAGAGCAGACTGGATGAAGTATTTCTAAATGTAAAAATTTTATGCCTGAAAACAGATTTGACAGAATTGAAGTGCTTCAAAAACAAACATAAATCTCTTGAAAACTACAAAAAACCACTGAACGAACAGGGTCAAAACATTTGTTTGTCTTGAAGTATGAATTAAATGTTTTAGGTAGCTATGACTTTTAGATTACATACTGAATGATACCTGTCAAGAAGACGCAACTGGAATATGTCAGAAAGAGCAACATTAAATATTTCAGCAAAGTTAATTGTAAGAGAATATCTGAGGCTTTCAAGAAATCCTGGCACTTC
Source organism: Heteronetta atricapilla (assembly GCA_011075105.1). Lineage (NCBI taxonomy): Eukaryota > Metazoa > Chordata > Aves > Anseriformes > Anatidae > Heteronetta > Heteronetta atricapilla. The sequence continues at coordinate 14,471,066 of CM021745.1, read as the reverse complement.
TTTGATTTGGAACTAACTAACTAGATGATACTTCTTCAAGGGGCACAAATCCCATTTCAGAGCCAGCTCTATGCAAGGCATCCACACGACCATATACCCTGCTATTATCTATTAGTTGTACAAGGGTCATTTCTTGAAGGAATATCAGAGTGAAGACATAACACATTTCAGGGGGTCATTTTCTTTGTTTTTCAGATAACTTGACATTCAGTTGCATTGTAAGGAGGAGCAAGACACAGTACAAGAAAGCCATTTAAAGATCACAGAATCACAGAATCAGAATCATCTAGGTTGGAAGAGACCTCCAAGATCACCTAGTCCAACCTCTGACCTAACACTAGCAAGTCCTCCACTAAACCACATCACTAAGCTCTACATCTAAATGTCTTCTAAAGACCTCCAGGGATGGTGACTCAACCACTTCCCCGAGTAGCCCATTCCAATGCCTAACAATCCTTTCAGTAAAGAATGTCTTCCTAATAGCCAACTTAAACCTCCCCTGGCACAACTTTAGCCCATTCCCCCTCGTCCTGTCACCAGGCACATGGGAGAATAGACTAACCCCCACCTCGCTACAAGCTCAAGTCTTAAATTCTTCACCTGTCTTCTCTAGTGCCTTGATTTACTGTAACTCCACCTTACTACAAAGTTGAAGCAACATGCTTTCACATAATGGAAATGTGAGAGGTGTCTTGCAGTTCAGCTTCACAAATATTGCTGTTGCCAGGGCCATTACAAAACCTGCATTGGGAACTTATTTCAAGTCTAGACACCTACGAAGAAAATATCTGTAAATGAATAAGAGGCTATGCACTTATGTGAGAATCCACCCTTCTCTCTCCTTTATATGGCATTGGCTTATAAAATTAATTACTTACGTACCTCACAGAGACGCAATACTTAATTAATATTTGCTAAGTGCTTTGAAATTCTCACTGAAGACATCATACCAGTGTGTATTATGACTAACAGTGTGAAAGTAATGCCAATGGTGTTGCTCAAGCAGAATGCTGGAGGGATATCTACTTGGTTTCTCATTTAAAAAGGGGCATGGATATGAAGAAGGTTTAGGAAAGTGTTTTAAGACTCAGTTTATCACAGAGGAACAGGAAGAACTGAGGAGAAAGAGTGTTGAAACAGTTTTCAGAGTGTGCATTAACTCCTGTAAAGTAAGAGAGTAAAGAAAGTAAGAAAGTACCTAGCATAAAATCCTGACACCAGTCCAATACATGGAAAATGTTTAAGGCATATAAGCTTTTGAGTTACTCAGATTTCTAAGGAATTGTTATTTCAATACTGAAAATCATTATTGTATTATACAAGCAGTTCTAAATGCTACTTTCCCACCTTAAATCCAATGTATCTCAGGAGGCTTCAGCTACCAGGTGCTATTTTGATATAAAATGTACACAGGAGAGTTTGCAAAGAGTATATTATTTATGCATGTATTTGCCAGTGACAAAATGTATTAATTGCACATGGAAATCACTGCAAAGCTTTCAGCCTAGTCACAGAGTTAAATACAGGGCCTACCAAATATGACAATCCCTCATTGAATCAAACACACTGCCAAGGTCACCAAAAATAAGCAGTCTGTGAAATATATCAGAGAACAATAAATCACACGTACAACTCTGTTGGCGGATGCATGCATTACACTACATATAATTCATGGCAGTTGCCATTAAACATATCCCAAACCACAATATTGTTACAAATAAGATGTTTTCTGTTAGAAATGGACAATTTGGAAGAGGGAGGGGATGCTGTTATGGGACTCAAAGAATCAAGGCACAGTACTTGGCTCAGTCTCAGAATTTCTGCAAATTACCTCATTTTTCTATACTTTGGTACCATATTTGGAGAAGACTAATGCTGGATCAAAGTATTCACTTTCCCCATAGAACTATTCTACTTGGAGAGTTCTTTTCTTTGAATTTCAGGAATTGAATGACATGTCACCAAAAGGGCTGTTTAAGTAATGCAACTGTCACTAGAGACTGTCAATGATTAGCATCAAGTAAAGATTTTGAACATAAAAGTTTGGATAGAAATTGATTGCCTATTAAAGAAAATATCAGGTTGCTCAAACCAAGCACCAGTCACATATTTCAGTGCAGTGTGCTGAAGTTATACAGGCACTGATGGACACCAATAGCGTCATCTGGCTGCTCCCTACACCAATTTTGACTTAACATTCTCTCTTCTCTGCTGTTTGGCTATTTACTGCAACTTCCTTGCTCTCCTCATGTTTCTTAAGGTAGTTATCACCTTCGTAACCTGAATCCACCAGCAAGACTGAAATTACACAATGACACATCACAGAGTGAAAAGGATATTTTCAGATAACAAATTGCATGCTCATCAGTACCTGCTGTTCCTTTTCCTCACCCTTTACCCATCTTGTCTCTTTGGATTTGTAGGGTCTTTGGGTCTGGGATTGATTTTTGTTCTCTAGGAGGAGGAGGGCCAAGGGGGAAAAAACGCTATTGTTTACAAGTCTTTGGTCATTTCCACAATGTGGTATTAGGAGTCATAGGTACCTAATTATCAAGTCCATACCATACTTGAAACAATACACAGATTTGCTATTTTTAAAACAATGCACAGCTTTCTCCTTGGTAATTCTGGCTCTTTCATTCTCAAGAGTTCCTTTGATTTATTAGCCCTCTATGTTATTAAAATAATGAATTATGCGTTGGCATATTGCATTTAACATAGTATACACAGGAACAAGTACATCTGCTAGCTATTAATCAAATATTCACTAATAAAGGTTGATTAAATGCATTTTACATATTTACAACAACAATGAAAAGCATAATAAAGCTGCACCAAAATTACATGATAATAAATTATTAAAATGCATTTATTTGAGCTCTGGTTACTGCACAGGATAGACAGAACTGCAGGATGGTTTTGTTCAGCACACAATAGCATTTACTTACTGAAACAAACAAGACTTTTTTTTTTTATACATGACTTTCAGCTTCTAAAAAAAAAAAAGAAAAAATCCCCCAATGCTGCATACAGCTGTGCACATCTAAGTCAAATTTTAAGCAAGTTTCCCTACATATAATTTTCCTGTCTGCCAGTCTACAGATTTAAGGTTTCAAATCAACTTTGTTGTTGATGTGTAATATACAGGCTGACAGTTGCATGCCCCCAAGCCAAAGTTTGTTGCTTGAAGCTGTCCAGCCTTCAGTAAGTACTACAAGTGGAAATTTGACAGGCACATACCAAAACATCTGAGGCCTTTAAAATGGATATTTAAGAATTCTTTCTGCTAGGAGTTGGTATTACAAAATCCTATTCCTATATTAAACATCTGGAGAGAAGGCTGGAGGGCTTTTTCTTTTTCCTGAGGCTGAACAGGTTTGCACAGAGCTACGCGTAATTTTCTTAGAGAGGTCCAGTTCCCAGCTATAACAACAGATTAATACTTGGGAGTCTACGTACCCTAGTAAATCCTACTGAAGTCAGTAAGAAATCTGCATGCTTACAGGCAGACAGATTGGTCTCCCTTGTTAATTATTGGCAGTTTCTTTAACTAGACTTAAGAGGAAATCACTTTTTTTTTTTTTTTCTTAAATTACCTTTTTATTGATTTTCAACAAAACAGTATCCCGGAAAGCAAACATGGACTATAAATGAGATATTAAACATGCAGTGCACATACTGTTGAAAGGGGGAGAAAAGTATATTATGTTAATAAACCTAGCTAAAAGAATATAAACCAGAAAGACAATAAACAGGTGTGGGAATTATAGGAGTTCAGAATCTGAGTTCAGGGAGAAGAAATTAGGGTTTGTAATAGAGAAAATAACAGCACAAGAAAAATATTACAGGGAAAATATTTTCATCTGGTGTAAATCAATATTGACTCTGTTAATTTACTCCAGGTGAGAATCTGGCCCATACATGGTTATGTTAGTAGTTAGGAAAACAACCTATTTGTTCTCTATGGAAAATAATTCCAGATGAAAAAAAAAATCTTTCTCCTGATCACTTATATAATAGCTTATTTGTAAAGCATTCTACAGAGAGTAAATCACTTATCATTCCTTTCCATAAAACAAAAGCAGACACAGAGAGAATCTCAAGTTTAATCTGCTGTGAGTGGCACTGCAAGGTCAAGTAAGCAATTTATAAATAAGAGTGCAATTAAAATGACCTTTGAAGTTCTGCACTATAAAGAAGCACAAACTCAATAAATTTAAATAATGAACAGTATATAAAAATCTAAACTGAATGTTTCTTACAGATATTTATCTTCCAGAGTCTTAACTCACTTCCAAGGACACAGGTGGGCAGAAGACATTTCATGTGTTCCAAGTAGTTGCTCTGAGTTTTGTTCCAGTGGTTGTCATCTTTGCCTGTATTTACCTGAGGGTTTTGTGATGAATTGGATGTGGAACAGCAGTCCATACAAATGAAGGCTTCATTTGTTTGACTTTTCACAGAACAACTTGGTTAATAGCTTTGATGACAAAGCAGGGAACCTGTTTGAGATGAGATGTAGAGATGGTGTGAAACTAGATGGGTTCCACAACTTCACTGGAGGAGATCAGTATTAAAAATGACTTGGATAGCTAGAGATCAATGGATAGGATGAAATTCAATAGACAAGTGCCAAGAACTGCATTTAAAGGAGAAATCAAATGCACAAATACAAAATAGGGAACTACACGCAAGGCAAAAGCACTGCAGAAGTGGGAGCTGTTCTACCACAACTTGCATATGAATCAACAATATGTCACTATTAAAAAAAAAAAAAAAAGGCTAATTAATTCCGGGGTGTATTAAATGGAATTTTATGCAAGATGCAGAAAGAAGAAACTTATCTGGAAGATTTTAAAACAAGTGAAACAAGGATCTTCTAAGAAAGTCGGTGATACATGTGATCCTACCTCAGCGTGGGCAGGCAGAGAGCAGATCTGCTGAGGTGCTTTACACCCTTAATTACCATGATCTTGTACTCTCAGATGGAATTTAAAAGTATGAAGCCAGACAAAAGCAAACATATCAACAATATGTTGATTTGAATTTCTGTTTGCATAGATGAGTACTTTCTCTGCTGCCTAGCTAATAATTTTACCCAGTGATTCACTGAGTGAAAAATATACACTACGTTTGTTGCTGAGCTTCTCAAGTTCATGAAGCTTTCAAGAGAATCTGGGTTCATATGAAGTGCTATAAGCTATCTGCAGTTTTCTTAAGTTTTGATGAATACTAGGTTTTCCTGAGTTGTGCCTGCAGTTTATCTGAATTTAGATTTCAGAAGATAAAATTCTGTAGAAACCCAAACTAGAGTTTTACAACATAAGCCACTGCATTTTGTACAGTTATTTTGTGATGTGAAAACTGTAAGAGGTCTCCATTCTCCCTTTCAATCCATAAAAATTTGAATGGAATTAGAGATCAATCAAATGTCCAAGCAAAAGAGGCACTGTAATCACACTGAAGGATATTAATTGTGACTCCTGATTGAACTCTGTAGCCACAATCAAACCAATGCCAGCTCCACCAAGAGCCAAAAGGAAGAAGCTCCCAATTTATCTACAAGATTACAAAAAATAGATGTAATTGGTTTTTATAAAGACAGATGAAAAAAGTTATTTAATTTTTCTAACTCAAAAAAAACCCACCTTCACTGGGTTTCATTTTTAATACTAAATGATCGGAGGCCATGTAATAATCTGACCAAGTGTCATTATAAATTGAAAGAATAATTATAAAGTACTCTGTCAATAAAGCAAGAATCTCAGAACAAATATATTAGTTGAGTCTCAGAGCTACCTTCTCTCCCTTCACAGAAGCAGGTAGAAAGATGGAGCAACTGGACCACACATAGTGGATCCAAGGGGACTTTTTGGTCTGTATTTTGTGCCCTGAGCTGGAGGACCGGGACGGTGGGGATGACAAACTCCCAACCAACCCTGAACGTGTGCGGGATTTGCTACTCCACCTGGATCCCTACAAGTCCATGGGTCTGGATGGGATTCATCCCCGGGTGCTGAAAGAGCTGGCGGACGTCATCGCGGAACCTCTCTCAATTATTTTTCAACTGTCCTGGGAGTCTGGAGAGGTCCCGGTAGACTGGAAGCTGGCAAATGTTGTGCCGATTTTCAAGAAGGGTCAGAAAGAAGACCCTAGCAATTACAGGCCTGTCAGTCTCACGTCAGTGCCTGGTAAAATCATGGAGAAGATGGTTCTCGAACTTATTGAGGCGCACCTGGGGGACAAAGCAGTCATTGGTCCCAGCCAGCATGGGTTTGTGAAGGGTAGGTCCTGCCTAACTAACCTGATTTCCTTTTATGATAAGATCACCCGTATGGTGGACCAAGGGAAACCAGCTGATGTGATTTTTTTGGACTTCAGCAAGGCTTTTGACATGGTTTCCCATAGGATCCTACTGGACAAAATGTCCACCATACAGCTAAATAAAAACATCATCCGATGGGTGAGCAATTGGCTAACGGGCAGGGCCCAAAGGGTTATGGTAAATGGGGCTGCGTCAGGCTGGCGGGCGGTCACCAGTGGGGTCCCTCAAGGCTCCATTTTAGGGCCGGTACTTTTCAATGTTTTTATAAACGATCTGGATGTAGGAATAGAAGGTATTTTGAGCAAGTTTGCTGATGACACCAAACTTGGAGGAGTTGTGGACTTGAATGAGGGTGGAAAGGCCTTGCAGGGGGATCTGGATAGGTTGGAGAACTGGGCAATCACCAACCGCATGAAGTTCAATAAGAGCAAGTGCCGGGTCCTGCACCTGGGACGGGGAAACCCTGGCTGCACGTACAGACTGGGCGATGAGACACTGGAGAGCAGCCTAGAAGAGAGGGATCTGGGGGTCGTGGTAGACAGCAAGTTGAATATGAGCCAGCAGTGTGCCCTGGCAGCCAGGAGGGCCAACCATGTCCTGGGGTGCATCAAGCACGGCATCGCTAGTAGGTCGAGGGAGGTGATTGTCCCGCTCTACTCTGCGCTGGTGCGGCCTCACCTCGAGTACTGTGTGCAGTTCTGGGCACCACAGTATAAAAAGGACGTGAAACTGTTGGAGAGTGTCCAGAGGAGGGCTACGAAGATGGCGAAAGGCCTGGAGGGGAAGATGTACGAAGAACGGCTGAGGGCACTGGGCCTGTTCAGCCTGGAGAAGAAGAGGCTGAGAGGAGACCTCATCACAGTCTACAACTTCCTCGTAAGGGGGTGTCGAGAGGCAGGAGACCTTTTCTCCATTAACACCAGTGACAGGACCCACAGGAATGGTGTTAAGCTGAGGCAGGGGAAATTTAGGCTTGACATCAGGAGGGGATTCTTCACAGAGAGCGTGGTTGCACACTGGAACAGGCTCCCCAGGGAAGTGGTCACTGCACCGAGCCTGACTGAATTTAAGAAGAGATTGGACTGTGCACTTAGTCACATGGTCTGAACTTTTGGGTAGACCTGTGAGGTGTCAAGAGTTGGACTTGATGATCCTTAAGGGTCCCTTCCAACTCAGGATATTCTATGATTCTATGATTTTCTGTTGTCTCTGTAAAAGTTTTGAAACTATATGAAGGTGCTCTAACGTTCAGACGTGGGAGTTTTTTCCCTAGCAAAGCAACCAAAAAAAAGTGTGTGTTTCAAAGTACGTGGACATGGCAGGGGGAGGAGGGGAGTGACGGAGAACACAGAATCTGCAGGCAGCACTGTCATCAGCTGGGGAGATTTGAGGAGGTGGCATGGGGACCCCTGTGCCCCGTCATTTTGCTGGTTCCTCCTGGCCAGGCCACCCCAAGCTGGCATTGCCTTTCTGCTGCACTGACAGTGGGGCTTTTGCTCACTGATGTGGCTTAGGAACAGCAGCAGCTGACAAACAGCCTGCCAGAAGAAAGGGAGAGTCCGCGCAGTGTGTTTTGGAATGAGCAGCAGGGAACAGTAATTATGGAAATTGGTGCTGCCAGTGAGAAAATACCTCCAGATATGGCTTCTGCAAACCTCAGTGAATAGAGGAGCACAGCACAGGGTTCTGACCTCCATCCCTAAATCCCCCTCCTTGGTTCCTTAGCCTGTTTTCCTCCAAATCATTAAGCAGTTGTGCATCCCCATGATTATGTGTGCTCACATATGTCGTAGAGTTGTAGGTACAAGCAAGAACATCTCAGAAAGTGGGGCACAGTAAGAACGCTTAATACTATATTTAAGAAAATGAAAAAAATAATAAGCAGAGATGCCATTAATTGGTGCTAGTAGTTCGTTGATTATTAACAGAATTGTGTAACTTCTGTAGCCTGCTGAGTCTTTACAAAGTGTACTCTGAAGTTATTTAGGTAACTCTCTGTCTCAGTGGCTAGATATGACCACAGCAATAAAACTTTTTCCTGCCATACATTATGCTCTGTCATCTATGCACCCATTTTTCCTGCATCTGAAACATTATCAGAAATGTATGGTAGAGTAAAGTTGCTGAAAATCTCTGGAGCTAGTGAGCAGAGCCTCCTGCTCACAAAATGAATTAAGATATTAAATCAGAAAATTTTGACATCTGATGTTAAGAGCTGTGGGTTAAAAAATACAAACACCTCAAAGCCTAGGATATCCAACAACATGCTGAAAGAAGGAAAGGAGATCACAAAGAGTTCTCCAAACACCTGTCATACCTTGATTCTATCATGCCACTGCTGTGCCTTCTTGCAGGAATTGCAGCATTCAGGTATGTCTTCACAACAAAGAAACCTCCAATCGCTCCAAGCTACTAAAGCTTATTAGCTTTATTAGATTAGCTTTTGTTTTTAAACAGTATATTTAATCTGAGAAAATATCTATATTCAGACTGTTCATTGGTGCTCATTACAAACTATCATTAAAGATATATGAGAGTCTAGATGGGACACTAAACACGTACATATTAGCCTAGAATATATTTTCAGACTGTTTCATTATTATAAATTAGCACCACATTGTGCTGATGATGACAGATTAGGTTTTAAATTTAAACTAAAATTGGATTACAATATCTGTTATATCTGTTAGAAGCTTATATATATATATAACGCACATTACTCTTTTTCTGTATTCTTAACATAGAATTCTCTTTGTCAGCTTTACCTGCAACTTACAAAAAATAGGAGCAATTCTGCTTTCTGGAAATATACAGCTGTCTATGCTTGAGAGAATATTTTTGATCAAAACCTGCTATCTAAACTGAAGAACACATAACTGCTCTGAAAGATTTTCTCCAAGTCAGATATACTAATAGTCCATGATTTGACCTGTCATGTTCTGGAATGACTAGAAAAATACAGGTGTAGACTGCTAGCCAGTACATTAAATGTGTAAACAACCATTTTGTTGGTTACAAATCTTACTCTGCTACTCATTATTACCTGATCATAGCTGGGAATGTAAGTTTTGCAAACCATGTTTCCAAGCACTTATTGACTGATATCTTTTATGTCTTGGGTTTAGTCAAACACCTGGTGTTAGCAGGTGTAAGAGCTGTCAGTAAGCAATGAGCTCTGTGCTTGACTGGGGCTGGGGAACATGGAAAGAACTGACAAATAAGGTGTAACAGGATGCATTTTCAGCTGTAATTAATGTGCATAGCTCCTTTGTGTGCTAATGGTCTGGTCTGTCTGAAGCAAGTCACAAGTCTTCAAGCTCTTACAACTCTATTGCCACAATGTTACTGATATAATTGAAATTATGTGACCATGTCCATAAATTGTACAAGCTGCATGATTAACTGTAAATCAGTTCTTGGTTATAAGCAGTTCCAAGCTTCAATTTAACAAAGATCCCACCATTGAAAAGAGATTGTATTAACAAGAGACTTCTGTGACAAAGGGATTACTTTACCATTTAAAAAATTTTGTACCAGGAAGAAATTTTTGTGCTAATGAAATATATATTTTCCTTCTGTCATAATCGCCTGCTCCAGGGTCTCAGTGCAGTTCAAGGCTGTGTAGATATTGTGTTAGCAATGCCATTTTTTTTTTTGCGAGGCAACTCAGATACAGAATCCATGAAAATCTTGCCCAAGCTAACATGCAGAATGTATTATTATTGGTGCACCTTACAGTCTTTCATCAACTCATCTTCACAACAGCCCTATGCAGTAAAGCAGTAAAGATGCCATAGTCTCATTTTACAGATGCAGAACTCATGTGCAGACAAATGGATAGAGGTGTAGTTAATTGCATCTTGAATATGAGCATCCGTTGGGGAGCCTAAACTTTCCTTATGTTTAATGGAGTAGAACAGGCTCCTCCTTGGGATGGTTGAGAGCCTTGTAGCCAAGTGTAGCCTTGTAATGCCTTTCTCTTTCCTTTCCCTTTTTTTTTTTTTTTTTTTTTTTTTTTTTTTTTTCAGAGCGAGGTATTCTGAGTTCAGATGTCTTGCACAAGATGAATAAACAACTTGCCAAGGGCTATACAGGAAGGCTGCAGAGAAGACTTGAACCCAAGCTGCTAAAATGTAAAACTAGTGCCTACTGAAGATCTGCTGCCCTTCAGTTCCCCTATGGAGTCTCTGGTAAGAGGGAAACAAAGGAAGCTATTTGCAGTGCGCAGCAGTGCCCTGGTTTTAGAAACTCTTTGTAATGCTGCATATTTTTGAGCACCATCTACTGGTATGTTAAATATCTACCTACCTATCTATAAAACAGCTAGGTCATATGCTAGTGGCAGAAAGGGCAATGAGAACTCTTCACATCAAGTGTTGAGCCTTAATAAAACCGCTGTCCTCTTTGTCAGACAGGATTTACCATTACATTTTGTCATGTCTTGCAACAACATTGTTTTAACATATTCAATTCATCTGAGTTACTGCAGCACAGCAACTGTTTGGCAGAGACTGTCAAGCTCTTAGTGTTACTGTGTGTGATTTGCACATGGAATTACTGTGTATCATCCCTTCAAGACATAAACAGGTAACTCAGATGTGTCAAGAACAGTGCATCAAATTCATCTGTAGTGTAACTCAATGGGAATTCAATGAAGTTTATACCAGAGATGGATTTGGTCCACTGTCTCTTGACTCGTGATATATTGGGATCAGATCCTTGCCAGGGATCCCACTGTGTATGAAATGGTTGCATTTGTCAGTATTCAGACATCCGGTGAAATGCTCCCCAGTGTTTCCTCCTTTCCAGAAAGAAACAAAACATATTCAATAATAAAAGCCTAAACCAAATACAAACAACTGCAAATGCAGAAAATTTGTCTTGATCATCTGCAGAAATTAATCAAAATCTGACAGGCCATTTATGAATGGATTACTGCTTATAATAGCTTTCTATTAATTTCTCCTTCTTGCATGTAGCTAGACTGGGATGCTCTAAAGACATGTCCTGGTATTTTTTAGCTTTCTATGTGAAATATAAAAATGATCAGTATTATTTCCGATGGGATCCTAATCATGCAGGAGATAGAGTGCAATGCTGGGTTGACAGTAATTCATTTTCCAAGATCAACTTACATCTCCTATCAATAACATTGCAGCCATCAATGTCATTGTTTGAAATTGCACAGTATTTCTGAATAACTGCTGAATACTTGCCACCTCCCTGAAACTTTGGCAGTCAACAGTAAATTACAGCCTCCTTCCCCAATTTTCTGTTACACTAAGGCCTTTTACTTTGTTCAACATTGGCAAAGGTTACATGGTTCTCTTTCTGTAATAGTGCTCTCAAAGATAGCAAAAAAATGCACAGAACACATTTCTGTTTCCTTGCCTACATCAACAAAACCTTTAATTGAACCCTTACCTACATCTATCCTCCTACTGCAATGCACGGTTAGTACTCAAAAGATTCATAAACTATCATAACAACAATGCTGGCACACACATATCCAGGAGATACATAGGTTAAAATTGTGTCTTTTAAAGTATGCCTTGAGTTGGACATTTTTTTTGAAGTAAAGTGAGTTTAACACATCTGGTGTCAGGTGTCTCCAGTCTTACTCTCAGCACACACATAAGGAGACATATGGCGAAAGTATAATTTTTTCAAAAAAGCGATTTTTCTTTCTGGGATTCTTAGAAGAAAGAAGATTTTTGTTTTTTATTTTAACCATATGTCTCTTCTATGTATATGTTGGAGTTGGAACTGTGTGGTTGTTCAGACGAGAAAAGGACATATGTTGAAAGCTGTTCTCTTTTCTCTGTTCAAGAAAATAAGAAGAAATAAATAGCAGACACTAAAGTCAAAGTAATACCTAACATTGATTACAGTAGTAACGAAGTCAGAGCCACACTGTTCTTCAGTGTGATTATTTGCTTCCTTTCCTACAATCAAGCAGAGTTGTTGACAGCGTACTCTGTTCTGGTACTGCACATGCACATACTGTAATATAAAGAGAGTATCAAACAGACAAGTAAAAAGGATTCAACAGAAGTGAAGCATGATGAATTAGGAGAAACAAACAATGTAGGCATCATTATAAAAGTCACGGAAATGATTGAAGCAACTTTAAAACACCCATGAAAATCTAGAGTGCTGTAAATTAAACAAAAATTACAGATTTTCTAAAAATGTTCATTAAATGTTGTTTTGCGTGAACCTGTCTTTCTTGGTGACATGACTGTTATTTCTCAGGCATTCAACATTTGATCTTTATTCTTCCACAGTATATACAATCTAGCATAGAACTATACTAAAGATCATTCAATAATAGCTATTTGCCTCAATTAATACTTTAATGATTATTTAAAGAACCATACCTATCTGAATACCATGTGTAGGTCACTATCATTAAATAGCCATTGAAAGAGTTAACAATCCTTAACTACTTATGCTTTTCTCTTATAAAGTTTTTTCACAATGAAGGACAGATCTGTCCCATTGTTTCCCCTACATATTAGATCATTCTAATAAAGGCATTGGACACAGTGTCTCTGATGGACCCTGTATTCCCCAGGAGAACAGACACTTCTTAAACACACACACACACAATATAATTCTCCATTGTAAAAATCAGAACTGGAGAATTTCAATCAGTCATGTGGCACTGAAATTTAAACACTATCATTTAATTTTTTTACTTAAACAGGGAACGTGAAGAAGTACAGAAAAAAAATAAAGAAAAACAAAAAGTAGACATAAGTTTTGCAAAGTTCCACTGAAAAACTGAGTGGGTGTGTTATTTGATTCTGAGGACAACCAACACTGAGCACAAGCACTCTTCCTTCTTTCTTTCACTTGAAACTGCAAGTTTGTCCAAGTCCAAGGCAAGTTTTGATCTATGCAATTGCCCCTATTATTCCTGCTTAGCAATGTTCAATTAGCAAGTCCTGCAGGACTTACTCTGTCTCTCTCTGTCTCTGTCTCTGTCTCTGTCTGTCTCTGTCTCTGTCTCTCTCTGTCTCACCCTCCTTTTTCTTTTTAAATTTCCAGCTACTGAAATACTTCATTTGAGGTATAGCTTTTCCATTAATGAAATCAAAGGGTTTTGGTGGAAACATTCCACAGGCTTTTTGCCATTAGGTAGTTTAAAGGAAATAGTGAGAGGAAAATCAAAACCTGTAATGTCTGGAGGGGAAAAACAAGTGAGGAATAATTCAGGGAAAATATATAAAAAAAAAAAAAGTGAAGAGAAAAAAAGAAAATAAAGGACACAATGTAAATATTATTCTGGTTCCTAAGTAATTTCTGCCAATTGTGATCCAAATGATAATGCCTATACCCTTAAAAAGCAAATTACTATTTACAGGCTTCTTTTCTCTGACTGTAATCATTTATACCTATTTCAAAACTGCTGCTGGGACTGTCAGTTAAAGAACAAAAAATAGTGGCAAACGGTCATCTATTTCTTCATCTGTCATTTCTCACTGTCCGTTCGCAGTCCCCATCATCCATGTTGAAAATAAGCTCCTGGCACAAGGGTATATCAAAACAACTTCAGATGTCTGTGAAATGTGAAGTCAGAATAATGCTTTCTTTTATTTTCTAGCATTTTTTTTCCCTAAATAATACTTAATATGAACCCCCTGGACCCTTTCTGTCAGCTGTCTGATGAGTTTGCATACCTGCCACCTGAGGATGGGTAGGTGACACGCTCTCCCAAGAAGCAGGGAACACAGAGGACTCCAAGCACCCAGCAAGTGCTGAATAAAGTCTTTCTCTCTGTATTGCATAATGAATGCATCATGCTAAGGGTCTAATGCCTTGCAGATAACAATGAACGACAGCCTAATAGATAATGCATTTATTTATTTATTTTTATGTGGGTCCTAGGTCATGTTTGCTAGTGTTGTTTGACAAAATCATAATAAACAGACACATTTAGAAAAGTGTCTCTAGCCTGCAATGCTCAAAAATGCCTAGGAAAATCTGTAATTCATGCCTAGGAAACTGTTTACCAGAAAAAGAACTGCAGCAATGAGAGAAGTGGGGACACAGAGGGATGATTCAGTAGAAGATTTTTTTTAATTAGGAAGTTCGTTGCTACCTTCCTACAAGGTGACTTCTTTTGCTTTACTGTGACTTGTCAGAAGACTATTTTGTTGCATTGGTTGGATTTCTAATGCCACTCTGATTTACTGTATATATTAAAGCCAGCAACAGAGTTCTGCCATGTCCTAATATAGACTCAGTAATCCTTATTTGCACCAAATGGCCACCGAAAGACTCAAATCATTCATGTTCATATAGGGCTTCAATATCATCAAGAGAAACACAGTAGGGAATATAATAATCAAAGAAATTTTTATATGCTACCATTCCAATATGGGTTGCAATAAGAAATGCACAGAGGGGTCTTCACATAGGCTAATTTTAGGCACAGAGGACTGGTCTCTGTAAGCACGTTCTGTAATCAATAGAAAGAGACAGGCACCTTCAGAGGGCAATTCAGAGCAGGAGCTAATTTAAGTGCACTGAATTGCACTCTTGAAATCCCCGTCTCTCAGTGTTTTATATATTGGAGCCTAGGGAGATATACCTCAAATACTGACACAAAAAGAGCAGAAGAGAAGTAAATCTTCTGTGTTTTGTAAAAGAGTTGTGACACTTGTAAACTGGGGGGATGTCAATGTGCAAAATAAGACAAAGTACATGGAGGCCCAATTTAGCACTGCCTTGGATGGGTAAGTCCACAAAACACAGTAACAAGCAGGTATACTGGTAACAAAGCCCTTCTGGAAAGGTTTCTCATCTTGCCACAAGCACAGGAGAAACCAGCTGTGCAGTTCCGGGGTGCAGTCTGACCCAGGCAAGGCCATTTGTGCTGCCTGAGCACGCTGCCCCTTTGCTTACCTGGTCCTGCAGGATGCCTGCCCCCACCTGCACAGCCATGTGCTGAGGGTTCCCTGCCCTCTCATTCCCCAGTGATGGTGTCCTCCTTGGCCTTTTTCCTCCCTGCTATAGAACAGTCCCCTTGGCTTCCAGACAGAGAGAGGTGCAAGAGAACCAGAACTCCTGGGGATCCTCCCAAATCGACACAACGCTGATTTTGGAACAGATGAACAAACAGAGAAAGTAGGACACATCAGACACATGCATTGCATGAGATGATACCTCTTCATATTTACTTTTAAACAAAAGACCTTGCTGACAACTTTAAACAAAGTGTTTTTTGTTGCTGTTGTTGATGATGATGATTCACAAAACAGAATAAATTCATATTCAAAAACACTAATGATGTTCTGTACAAACTCTATTCTTCTTTGGGAGACAGATTCTATTTTGAGGTGTGACAGTGACAGGGCTATTGCATCTCATCATCAAGGACTGTGCTATCTGAAAATCAGTTTTGTGGAAACATTACAGTGTATGAGTCAGCAAGTCAAATTCATCTACCATGTAAAGCAGTTGGAATAATGGGATTTGCACCTTTGAACTCAGACAGCTGTCTTACAGCCTGTCCTTCCAAGCGAGCCTCTTTCATTTATTCCTGTTGGTTATTTGTGAGTTAAGGGCAGCAAATAAAGCCACAGTCTCCAAAGTCAACCAGGGAAGGGACTGGGACTCAGAGAGCTGCTTTCTTCCTGGACACACACCTCCCTGCTAAGGCAAGTTAAATTATTTTATAGCCATACTAATACCCATTAGGAGAGGAACTGAGGGAAAAATAAAGGAGCAGAGTCTTTTCTCTGTCTTCTGCCATTGCCTTATCCCTGACTTGCAACAAAAGGAGCAAATGAGGAGCTACTAATACATAACACACAATGGCTGCTTGAGCCACCTTCCTCCTGCAAGCTCTCTTGGAGATATTCATTATTTACCTGATGCTAGAATGAGCAGCACAAAAAAGAAACAAGAATAGAGTTACTCATAGCACTCTCAGAAAAAAGAGAGAAAAATAGAAAGGAAACATGAACAGAGAGGATGGAAAGGAAATCAATATGTGTGATTGCTCTTCTCCATCCACTGTAACGTGTTGGTGAGGGACATGATTCATCTCTGCTGGTGAAAATTGGATTATAAGTGCTGTTGAAGCAGAAAGAGAATTTTGAAAGGAAAATATGCTCCTGCATTCATGGCTGAGCAGTCTGCAGAGAAACTTTTAATTGTGTATATGAAAAATGTAATAGAAGAGCAGTCCTGGCTAGAACCCTGAGGAGCAGAAGACAGCAGTTGTCCTGTTTCCCTGGCTTCAGACCCTGGACCTCCTTTACAGAAAACTTTACACTCCTCAGGCTTTCTGTGTCTCTCCCCAAGTGCAGGTGAAGCTTTGACAAGGCAATATTCCCCTTAAGGCTCCCATCAGAAAGGTAGAAGACAGGTATTAATAAAAATATTTCCTTTTACCAACTTGTTCCATTTGAAAATGCCAAAGAGCCTTAGAAATATTTCAAAACATAGGCATACAGCGTGCCTGAGCTGTAAGTAACAAGGGCATGCCAAATTAGGAGAGTTACTTAGCTGACCAGAATGAT
Organism: Heteronetta atricapilla; assembly: GCA_011075105.1. NCBI lineage: Eukaryota > Metazoa > Chordata > Aves > Anseriformes > Anatidae > Heteronetta > Heteronetta atricapilla. The sequence continues at coordinate 14,454,206 of CM021745.1, read as the reverse complement.
TTTAGCTTTTTATGATTTTAGGTTTTCTTACTCATGGACAACTGCATATAAATGAATGCACTCTCTGCAGAAGGATGGAATCAACAGATTTAGTTATGTCATTTGACTTGTTTTCTTCTTAGTTAATGATGACAACAGGCAAGCCAGGTTTTATTTAGATAATTAAGACCAGAGGTAGGAAAGAAATGTCAGAAAATCTATTTTTTGTCACATCCAGAAAAGACCATGACTAGTTAGACCATTAGACAGCCTCATCACAGGCAAGGGGAACATTCACTGTGCTCTGCTTGTCATCTCTGCCACTGACCTGCTGTATGATCTTTGGCAAATAGCTGCCTGTCCAGCTTGCCTCTCCACAGCACAGGATGGACATTGTTCAGGTGCAGCACGGAAAAGAAATGGCACTGATGGCATTTCCTCTACCAGCAGTCATGGGGGAGCCCTTATGAACCTCTCCAAATTGCTCTTTTCCAGTCTGCTACAGAACTAGCCTTTGGCAATCCAGTGCAAATCAAGCAAAACTATAAATCATTAAAAATTAGAGTTTCAGCTTGTTAATCTCCAGAAGTTCACGGGCAGTAGTTTTACCTTACCTTTTACCTTCAGAGGACAGGTAGCAGCTCCTGCGACACCAGAGCTGCCCAGAGAATAAGTCAGGCTGCTCTTTCCAAGGAGAAAGCAGCAGCTGCATTGTCACTGTTGTCATGGAAGTTTTCCTACTCTGAACTAGTCTAGACAAAAATAAATTTTAAGCAGCTCTACATAGTCATAATAATCAATATTTGGAGTTGGACTTGATGATCCTTATGGGTCTCTTCCAACTCAGGATATTCTATGATTCTAATATTTAAAGGGTTGTGGAACATTATAATGAAGGGGTTTGATTTCAGTCCCTGACAACTAGAGAGGTAACCTGATTTAATAAGGGAATGCAGCAGCAACCATGCTTCTGAGCCAGTGTGGCTAATTCTGAAGACCCCATAGTGATAAAAGAACAATAATGACTGAGGACTAATAAAAACAAAATCAGTGAGGGTTTAATCACCATCAGAAGGACAAGAATTGAGTGTTAGAAAACATCTTCTGTTTAGAGAGTTAAGCTGTTATGCATACTGAAGCATAATTTGCTGTCGCTGTTTTATTGTCATGCAATATATATTGTAGAGTAATCATTTTAATCTGCCTGCAGATTATTAATTAATGAAATAATAATGTAGCCTTGACTGAAAGTACAGGAAGGAAGAGGAAGCAGCTGGTTATTTCTCTGACCTTTTCCATTTCAAAAGCTATTCCATAATGACTCAGCTGCTGTTCAGGGACATATGATACAATTTTTTATGTTAACTTGTTGCAAAAAAATCTGATATGTGTAAGGCTGCATTTAGAGCTTGTACTGACATAGATTGTGATGTGTATATATTATTTGTGCCAGGCTAACAAACTATACTTTGCCATTAATTTTAGTGGACATCTGCTGCTGAAAGGTGGCTTTCACTCACCAGTCAGACTTGTAACGCTAATGACAGGTTTGTGTACATTGCAAGCGGGCATGCCAGAGCCTGTGCAGTGAGTAACAGCCAAAACAGGGCAAACAGAGCAGCAGAGGTTTCATGTGCCCATGGGAACTGCATGGTATTTCACTGCTCCAGTTACCTCTGCCTGGTCTTTGTCTTCTCTTTGGCCCAACTCAGAAGTGCTCGCTGCATCCTACTAAATACATATGTATATATATACATACACACACATATATAATATGGCAAAAAGCACAGATGCTTAATTATCTCACTTGCATCCTTGAGCATCTAAATAACTCTGCAGTTTTAGCGCTACAGTGTTTGCTTCCACGTCTATAGATACCTCGGTCATTTCTGGAAGTAGAATTCATTACCTGAAATATCCAAAGCATGCCAGTGGGGAGGAAGGAGTCAATGTCTTAGCAATCAGTAAAGAGCTGGCCACTGTAATAGCTGATTCCACCTGCTACATCCTGACGTGACCAGCCCAGTGTCTGAGGGCTGAAACCTGCAATGTTGCATTGTTTATATAAAAGATAAATTCCTATTAAATGTAATGAAATCTCTGTTTTTAAATTCCTTGAATGAATTATAAGAGTGATAAGAATTACCCTCCCGCAGAAGAGGTGCTAGTTCACAAAACTGATAATGAAATATTTCTTCTTTAACTATTTCCTTTTCTTTTAGTTTAAATCTGGACCAGAGTGCCCTGAAATTAAAATCATGACTAACTTGTGGGTGCTCTCCTTCTCTGATTTTCACTAGGGAAGTTGTGGTTCAATGAATGGGTCATGGTGACATCTGGAAGATGGCATGGGAAATCCATTTAATGCACAACCCCAAATGCAGCTGGCTAGGAACAGGGTGGTTTTTTTGTTTGTTTGTTTTTGTTTTTTTTTCTGGCAATTCCCTTCACACCACAAGGGCGAAAGTAAAGGCAGCATGTATAGTACAATCTGCAGCATTGGCTAGCCTTAACTTCTCTATTTTGACCACACAAATTTACGTGTTCAACTACAAAGGTGATACTGGACAGCCAAACCTGTCCTTTTCTACTCCATTGCAGTTCTCAGATTTATCCCCTTGCAGTAAACCTGCAGCCTTGTTCAAATCAAGACAGACAGTTGTGGACAGCTGTAAGCATCAAGGTAATTAAGGGATTTGCTGACTTTGGTGAAAGTAAAAAGAAATGAAAACAGAATATGAATTTATGTGAGAAAATCAATGCAAGAAATGCAGTGGGGTTTAAAAAGGCTTAAAGAAAGGATTTTCATTGCTTGTGGTTTCTTAGTAAGCTTTTGTTTTTTACTGGAGTCAATACTATGACTTATACTGATAGGGAGGAAGAAGTAATCTCAGTGATTGTTGCTGTATCTCAATCTGGAATTTCTGAAGAATGTATTTTGACTTCCAAGAAGCCAGTCTGCTGCATTGCTGAGAACTGTGTGTGGCTGGTACTTAGCAATAAGACTTCTTTTAATCTATATGCTCCAAAAGAGACAAGATTTTTAGAAGATTTAGATTTTTTTTTTTTTTAAAAAAAGAATTTTCTTGAGACCTGCTATGTTGTACATTTTGTGAATATGCATTCCATCAAAAGCTTTACAGTTTCTTCATCCAAGTAAGCTGTGATTATGAGGGCTCTAGATATCTTTGAAAACTTCTGTGCACACCTACACTCAGCCAGCACTTTTCTAATTTTATCAGCAAGTCTTTGAATTATTGCTGGTTAAACTCTGCATAAACACCGTTGAATAGAGGTGATCAGGGATTGTGCTCCACCTTCATTAGACAACCTGCACAAAGAAGCCAATTTTTGTCAGTCTAAAAATAAAAGCATTACTTTGCTTGGTAAAGGAGTCTTATTAACAGACTACAGAGCTTCCCTGCTTCAGGCAGTACAGCAGCAATTGAGGGGGAGAAGGACTAAAAGTTGTTATCAGCAGAAGTTTGTTTTTAAACTAGAAGAAATAATAAGATGGTCTCACACCACTGCCTGGAGTGTAAGTATTCAAGAAAACAAGGTAACTCAGCAGCTGCTCTCCTTCAGAGTAAAGCAATGATTTTCATATTCAAATACTAAAACTCCTATACAAAAGACTACCATTAATTCATAGAATCATAGAATCATAGAATATCCTGAGTTGGAAGGGACCCTTAAGGATCATCAAGTCCAACTCTTGACACCGCACAGGTCTACCCAGAAGTTCAGACCATGTGACTAAGTGCACAGTCCAATCGCTTCTTAAACTCAGTCAGGCTCGGTGCAGTGACCACTTCCCTGGGGAGTCTGTTCCAGTGTGCAACCACTCTCTCAGTGAAGAACCCCCTCCTGATGTCAAGCCTAAACTTCCCCTGCCTCAGCTTAACCCCGTTCCCGCGGGTCCTGTCGCTGGTGTTAATGGAGAAAAGGTCTCGTGCCTCTCGACACCCTCTTACGAGGAAGTTGTAGACTGCGATGAGGTCTCCCCTCAGCCTCCTCTTCTCCAGGCTGAACAGGCCCAGTCCCCTCAGCCATTCCTCGTACGTCTTCCCCTCCAGGCCTTTCACCATCTTCGTAGCCCTCCTCTGGACACTCTCCAACAGTTTCACGTCCTTTTTATACTGTGGTGCCCAGAACTGCACACAGTACTCGAGGTGAGGTCGCACCAGCGCAGAGTAGAGCGGGACAATCACCTCCCTTGACCTACTAGCGATGCCGTGCTTGATGCACCCCAGGACACGGTTGGCCCTCCTGGCTGCCAGGGCACACTGCTGGCTCATATTCAACTTGCTGTCTACCAGGACCCCCAGATCCCTCTCTTCTAGGCTGCTCTCCAGCGTCTCATCGCCCAGTCTGTACGTGCAGCCAGGGTTTCCCCCTAAATAATAATTCAATGTATAGTCTTTTCTATTTCCAAGGAGTTAGTTTAAAAATAAAAGCAAAACCACAATAATGTCTTATTCTTTCCAACTTTATCAAATTTATTAAAGTTTAATGAGTCTTTGGCTTTTTGTGTGCTCATATAGAGGTGGGAATTAACCCACCATTTTCAGAGAATGCCACTAGATTCAACGCATTTGTCTTTGAATGTAATTATCAGAGCAGCTTGCTTTTTAGCAAAAGCATAGGTGGGCTCTTGTAGCATATCTTACATGAGATCTGCCCATAAAAATACTCCTGCACATCAGAAATCTGTGGCTCAGTGTGCCTAACTGTTTATGTGTGCAGACTGTCAATGAATACGAATCATACAAAGTGGATTCTCGCTCTGATCCAATACAGGCATGACTGCCTCTGCCAGTCTTCTGCTTGCTTTCCTCCAACATACAAATACATTAATCACTTGGATTTATGCCTTTTCAGCTGGTAGCTCACCTTTCACTATAAGCTTATAACGTCTTTTGAGTTCAGTGATATTCATTCTTCTACAGTTCATTCCCCTGCCCAGGTGATACTGCCTGAGGCTTGATTGCCTGCCTCCAGTGAGCCCCCAGCACAGTAATTTCTGTTACACACTGCCCAACATCCCCAGTAATAGCAGCGGGTTTTGAGAGCACCCACTGAAACACAGCACTGTTTTACAGCAGCACATGCTTTGCCTCCCCGCAGGCTTTCACTTGTGAGCTTGACATCTGCGAGAGGAGCTGTCAGGTTGTGCCCTCCCTGTCACTTCCCCACTAGTAAGCAACATAGAGATAATCATGGCTGGAAGTGATTGATCAGGAATGGCACTTATCCACATCAAAATGCTATCCAGGACACTGTATCTTGTGCTATCACACAAGCACTGTGAAATTCCTAAATACAATCTCTTTAGAAGAGCATAAATCACTCTAAACCCACACATTTAAAATTTATAGATAAAACAGTTCATGTAACTGTCATACTTAGAAATTAGCAAAGCTCCATTAATGTTCCCCTAACTTACCACAAAAGTAGATGGAATATTTGAACACATCTGAAAATAGGACAGCTAAGTGCTATAGATCATGAAAGCACCTTTCTAAGCCATACATAAATTCCACGAGTATTTTAAAGAAGATAAATAAGCTACACCATCAGATCATTTTTTTTTTTTTTTTTGGGCAAATCTCATTACTTAGGATGATATGTAGAGAGAGCTTCTTCATCTACAGAATTTTAAGAAGTGTTTCAAACAAAGGACCACATTGTGCAAATGATCTTTATGCAGAGCTTCTAGTGGCTTCTTTCTGAGTACGAGAACAGTGTTGCTGCTGCACTGTAGTTTGTAGGATGTAGTTTGGGGGGCATCATGGACCAGTGGCTTCAATAGGGTTAGGAATTAGTTTTCTAGTTATATATAGAAATGCAATTCACTCCTGAAATGTATCCAAGATGTTCCAAGAGGAACATCAAAATGCTCCTATAATTTAGGTTAAATCAGGACACAATTTCAGAAAATATGATCAGGCATCCACCCCTGTCTTTATTTGCAAACTTGCAGGATTCAAGAAATTATTTTCAAGCCATGGGCATATTGTTTACCTTCCTACTATAAAGGTGTCTATGCAAATGAAAGTAGTATTGGTATAGGGCATTTGAACAAACAAATAGACATGGGACTTTGAATTCTGAAAACCTGTGAAATTATCTATCCTCTGAATAAGCTACGGTTTGTATCCACTTACAACAGAAAATGGCTACAAATGAAGATTAACAATCTGAAGAGAATGTATCTTGAAAGAGAAATGTCAAGTATGCAAAAACATGATTAAAAGAACACTAAAAATATAGTGTTCCTATTAACCCTGAAAATAACGTTGGTCCACTAGACGAACTAAATGTACAACAGTCTTTCGTTTAGGTACATACTGATATATCCAAATCTACAGAAAATCCTCTCAGTTGTGCCTTTTTTTTTTTTTTTTTTTTTTTTCTTCCTTTTTTAACACATTCGGCTGCCCATTAAAGAGACATAGAACCAATGTCTATGTTTCTTCATCCTGGAAAACAAAAGAAACCTGCCTAGTTACAGTTCTGTTCAAGAGCTGGATAAAAGTAGAGCACAGACAGCTGAAATGGATTCAGAGAATAAATAATAATCAGCCATGTACAGTTTCCAACTGGTATTAAATTTTCAGACTGAATCCCATTCCTCTGCTGACCCCTGTTTGCTGCGCTACAATGGTTGCACTCCTCTGCAATGTGACAAAGCCAATCTCAGTGGTGCAAACTGGTGCCACAGTAATAACCATAATAATCCTGAAACAGCAAGGGCTGGAAACATAACCAGAAAAGGGAGGACTTGATATTTTCCCATTTTTTTTTTTCTCTGTACTTATTATGCCTCCAGACAAATTATCCTTTGTCTCTTCATTTCACAAATTAACACATACAATAGCACATTGGCAAAGTTGCCCTCTCAGGTAACTCTACTGTTGGAAACCACTAAGTTTTCCTCAGATAACCACATGGACAGCTGTTCTAGAAAATGCAGGAAGAGAATTCTGCTTGGGAAGCTGAAAAGTTTTAAGCTGCTGTGAAAATGAGGACCCAAGCTGATACAGAGATTTAGGGGCTATTGTCTTTAATCTCTCACTCTCTCTCCGATGAATGTTTCTTCCTACACCGAGTTGCCATAGTTTCAGATTTCTGTGGTTCCCTGGCTGCTGGTTACTACAACGTTTTTATATACCCTGATGATTTTTTGATGTGTACAGTGTCTGAATTTGTTTTCACACTGTATATGGCATCACACTTGCCATACTAAAACAGCTGTAATTATTCTTTACTCTTAAAATCATTTCTTTCAGGAGTTCCTTTCCAATTTGAATCCTTAAAAAAGGATCCTTTTTTTGTTGTTGTTATTATTATATTATTTTTTTTAGTTCAACATATAGTTTTCAAAAATCTCTCTGAAAACCACAGCTTAAAGAAAGAAGCAATTAAGTTTACATTATCAGAGTTTTTTCCAGTGCTGCATACTAGAGGGAGCTAGTAGTTAATGCAAAGTACTTACAGTTCTGTGCTGTCAGTGGGAAAAATGCTGCTGGGACCTCTGGAGCAAACATCTTTTCCTGTGATTAATCCATACAATCTGCACAAATGCTTAATTAACATTTTTTTCTTTTCCTTTTGCAGATTACATGTTTATACAGTGCATTATAAGCATGAAACTAATGATAGATGTTTATGGTTTATATGATTTTTAGCAATTCAGCTTCCAGTCTGGAAGGTGTTAAAACCCAGGATTTGAAAAGTCTCTCTATTCTCTTTCCAGCATCTTCCACATTTGGATTGACATGCTAAATTGGGATCTGTTACAGTACGTTTGTTTCTCTCTCTGCTTTGCCCAGATCTACATGTCTCTCTACAATAATCCTTGCCTCTTCACTGTATCCCTAACAAATTATTCTTTCCAAGTCTCTTTTTCCAGGTTGCCAGTCCTCTTTTCTTTGTGTTTGGTCTTGGCAAGATCTCTTTGCACTTCTTTCCCAACAAGGCCAGGTTTCAGCTTTATCTCTGCCTCATTTATTTTGCAGCTGCTTTGTTCTCGTGCCCAGGCTATTTAGCAACATGTCCTGAGGAAACATAAAAAAAAAATCCACCCAGCAACCAAACATCTAGTTCCCTCAATGTATTTGCATTAAATGCCAGTGCTGCTGCTTGAATCAGATTTCCAGGCATTTTCCCCTATTTCTTTCATCCCCTAAGAAAAAAAAAAAAAAAAAAAAAAAAAAAAAGTAAGTCAAAACAAAAAGTCATGGCTTAAAAAGTTTGGCATGGAAGCATTTGATATTGAAGATCTGTGCATGATTACCGATGTTCGAGAATGTGGCAGCAAGCAGCAACTGGTCTGGCTGGATGTAGAATGTAATTCACTGTAATATGTTTATTCCTAATCATTTTCTTCCTCTTTATCCTTCCTCTTTATCCTCATTATCCTTCAGCCACTCTCGCTAGATACAGAACTATGCTATACCTTGATAAAAGATCTCAAGCACTCTGAGGAAGCATTCCTGCTCTTTTAATATTTCTATATCCATCAGTCTACAGTTATTCAAGACATGATCTCAAGAAGCAGAGCTAAGAGATAGGGAATTATATCACACAGGACTGCAAGAAAATATTAATTTCTGTTGGCATGGCTGCTTGTGAATGCAGAATGAGAGAGTGGAATACTCAAATACCCAGAGGTCCATTTAAATCTCCAGGGCAGAAATATTTTTGCCTGACTGATAAAACAAAAGTGAACAGTTGTTGAATTAGAATAATACTGTTTTTATTTATCTATTGTTTTATGAATTTGGGTTTATTTTTTTAAACCATCTGCCTTTAAGAACTGCTAATACTTTCCCATGATATTACAGTCAGTAGCTGTTCTTCTCTTAGGAAAGAAATAACCAGTTGGCCATTACTGTATGCAAAATTTCATCTTTTTTTTTTATACACAGGTTTTGTTGCTAATAGAAAATTCCTAAGGGCCACTAACCAGATAAATTACCTCTGCTTAGTATCAATGTGAATGCCACTCTTTCTGCAGCCTAATGTCACAAGTTTATCCCTGAATTGTGTGATTGAGATCTGTGGAGTGAAGGAATTCACAAGATGGTAAAGGAAGGCATTGTATGTTTATAAAGACTGACTTTACTTCAGAGATAAATCTGCAGTGCATCACTGCCTTATTATATCCTTTCCTTACAGATGGAAATTATTGAATTTCTTTTGCCTCATTTAATTCTTTTTAATCTTTTTTCTTTTTGCCTTCTGGTGATTGCTTTTGCTTACTTCAAACAAAGGCTTCAAGTTCAAGGCTGACACCAAATGGGTAGCATTATACTCTAATGTTCAGAAAGCTGTATGCACTTCCAAATGAATGCTATCAAAGGAAACCTCAATTCTGGCAAAATATATATTTTTATTTTATTTTATTTTATTTTATTTTATTTTATTTTATTTTATTTTATTTTATTTTATTTTATTTTATTGTGATGCTGACAGGCCTAGGCCATTAGCTTGGCTTATTTTACGGGGAGTGAAAGCTGATTTAAGATTTGCTTGCTTTGAACTATTTTGTAGAATTTCAAGACAGGCAGCTTTAAATCCAGGTCTCAAACAAAATAACTTCGAACTGTCAATTCTTAGACCCAGTGTAAATCTGGAGTTCTGTGGTCTGATCCCACCCAGTGTCTCTGTTCCTGTGAATTTATGTTCTCCCAGCTACAAGTAGTTCCGTATAAGAATACTTGAATGAGCAAAGTCATTTGTGGGAATACCTATTTTCAGCACTGCCCCTAGGTAATTCTGATTTAGCTGGTATATCAAGCCAGAATTTTATCCATCCTGCACTAACCTGCAACATAAGAAGCATAACGCATGGTCACAGTGCATGCACTTCTGTACTATATTTCACTTCAGCCTAACAAAGCAACATATTTAGATGAATCATGCAGAGAACTCTGATTGTGAATTTGATCATGAACTGCAAAACATAGAAATGAGTTACAAACACAAGTAAAACATGGAAGCCCACCTACACAATATGTGGATTACTATCATCTTAAAACTATAGCAGTGGATAATTAATTAGTTTTTGTTTCTTTGTGCAGTGTTTGAAAAAAGAGACAACTTTAATATAGAAGAGATCCATCATCATTATGATACACCAAGTGATTAAGATAAAATACAGGGAGACATAATGAAAATGTCAGCATTAGTGAAGTTAAAATTTCTCACCTCAACATATTGAATGGAAATGCTGTGCAAAATCAGGGAGCAAATCTTGAAGTAGCCAAAGGCTTAGGCAAATTTTGCTCTGAGCCTAAAAACCTAGGCACTGGGTCATTTCACTTGGACAAAGTTTCCTAAAAGCTGATGCAGGCTTTCTTCGGCATAGCCTGCCAAAGCTGAGAAAAAACTTGTTGTAGATGTTATGTATTTTGGCTAATATTTTTCTACTATAATATGGCAACAAAGTGTGGTAACTCTTGAGGACTCCATATCCTGAAGTCTTTGCCAAATACTTCAACAATGCTTGCTGAGAGAAGACTTCAATAAAGTCACTGAGAGTTTGTCAGGGAAAGAGCACTAGGGAAAAAAAAAAAAAAAAAAGAGGAAAGAAAAGTTTCAAATTTATAACTGATACAGCATATTTCAAATCAGTAAAGTCTTTATTATTTTGGCTAGCAGGCATGGACTATGAGGTATATAGGTGAGAGTGTCTTAAATGCTCAGACCTTTCTGAAATGTTGAATTGTAATGGCACTCGGGGTTTTGTCTCTCTGGCTAGGTTGTGCATTGTATAAAAACACCGAGGGAGAGAGAAAAATGCCATGGAACATAATATAGAGTATTTTTCAATAAGCAAGCAAGGCCACAGGGACAGATATAATCCTGCCTGTGCACTGAAAACAAACAATGCACTGAGACATCTTTCTTCATTATGGGAAACTACATACGCAGTAAGTTTTTTGAACCCCAGGGAAAAAAGTTAAACATAGTAAGACAGATAAGTATCTAAGTAGATATATTATTTTAATGTAAAGAGAAAGGGAGGGAAAAAAATAAACTCATCTCCATGCTTAGTCTGAGCCTTGCAGGTGTTGATTTTCATTAAACCACTAAGATGTTATTGATGTTCTCCCCCAAACAATACTGAATATTTGGCTTCTACATAAATGGCAAAACTTCAGCAGATTAAGCAGTAGGCTATTGCTTGCCTTTGGAAAATTGCCATGTAATAGCAAAGGAGTGAAACAGTCTGAAGCAGCAGCCTTCTTTAAGAGTCTTATAACAGAAGACTTTCTCATAAAATATCTTTTTAACCTGATCACCCAGGTGGAAGAACTGCCATGTGATAGCATCCTGACCTTTACTGCCAAATATGAACCATCTCCGCAGAGTACTAATCTGTTCACAATAGAGTTATTGCTTTTTTAACAAAACTTTTTATTTTAAACATATTAATGCTTTACTCATTGCTCCATTGCCTTTGAAAAGGTTTGTGTTTTTTCTTTTTTGTTTGTGTTTTTTTTGGGGGTGGGGGAGGGTTCCTCTAGACTCACAAAGGAAAGATGATTCTACTGCATTAAAATAGGTGCCAGAGGTACTCTAAAATATATGGGACCTATTCTGTACAAAATAATTTCTTTTTGTATATCATTTGCATTACAGTGATTTATGCTAGTAGACGATTTTGCCCTACAAGTAAAAAAAATTACCCAAAGCTTTGCTACCTTCCACTTTAACTGAGCCACTACTGACTGTCATCTTGGTTCTCACATCTTTCAAACCCAGGCTTTATTGAAGTTGCAGAACCAGCAAAACTGAAGGAAACCTAAGATCCAACTAGGAAGCCCGATCACACGGACAGCTGTGATTTCAGTGCAACTCAGTAAAACTATCAGGCTTATATACTGAATGTGACCTGCTTTGTTTAGTTTGGCTGCAGGTACTTGGGGTGACTTAGGGATCTTTATCATTTTTCTCTGTTACTCATCCCTTTTGAGTTTCTGTAGATTTTCTCTGCAAGGGATGGACAAATTTAGCCCAATCATACAACCAGTAAAGGGGAGAAGATACTACAGTTAACCACATCCTTCTGCTACAGTAAGTGAAAATACATTGAAATATATATTTTCTTATTTTTTTTCCATATTTGAGTACCTTCCCATGTGTGGTGGTTTTACTTGGGTGGGCAGCCTCCACCACAACCGCTCTCTCACTCCCCCTCCTCAAAGAGGAAGGGGGAGAAAATACGATGAAAAGGGCTCAAGGGTTGAGATAAGGACGAGGAGATCACACAGTAATTATCATGACAGGAAAACAGACTCAGCATAAAGAGATAGTAAGATTTATTGCCTATTCCTAACAAGTTAGAGAAGTGAGAAACAAAGGAAAGAAACCAAAAGCACCTTCCCCCGCCCCCATCCACCCTCTTCCACCTCCTCCCCCAAGTGGTGCAGGGGAATGGGGGAATGGGGGTTATGGTCAGTCTATAGTGCTTCTTCTCTGCCGCTCCTTCTTAGTCCCTCTCATCCCCTGTGCTGTGGGGTCCCTCCCGTGGGATGCAGTCCTTGCTGAACTGATCCGGCATGGGCTGCCCACAGGCAGCAGCTCTTCAAGAACTACTCCAGATATGGGTCCATACCATGGGGTCCATTCCTCGGGAGCAAACTGCTCCAACCTGGATCCCCCATGGGCAGCAGCTCCTGCCAGGTCACCTGCTCTTGCGTGGTCTCCTCTCCACAGGCTACAGGTCCAGCCCAGAATCTACTCTGGCAGGGGTCTTCCACAGGCCACAGTCTCCATCCATGCAGGTCCACTTGCTCCACCATGGTCTCCTCCATGGACTGCAGTGTGGAACCCTGTGTGATGGGTCTGCCTGGGATGGAGTCTCCTTTCCCTGCAGCAGCCCACACACTACTGTGCTCTGCGCTTGTAGCTGGAACAGCACTGGTATCACTCCAGTGTTTTGTCTATTGCTGCATAGTGCTGGCATAGCATCAGAACCCCCTCCAAGCCCCAAGAGCCAGAAGGCTGGGGGAAGGCAATTGAAGGGGAGGAGACATCACCAGGGCAGCTGACCTAAACTGACCAAAGGGATATTCCATAACACCTGATGTCACACTTAGCAATAAAAGGGGACTCTCGTGGGGGAGGGGATCCTCCTGAACAACCGGTACTTGTTTTGAGGCCCTGCTTCCCAGGATGTAGCTGAACATCACTCATTGATGGGAAGTAGAGAACAACTTTTTTTCCTTTCTCTCTGTGCTTCCCCGCAGCCTTGTTGTTTCTTTTGTTTCTTTTTTTCCCCATTCCCCTTCCCTTTAATTAAATCATTCTCATCTCAAACCTTGAGCTCTTTGTGTTGTCTTTTCTCCCCCTTCCTCTTTGAGGAGGGGAGGAGTGAGAGAGTGGTTGTGGTGGAGCTTGGCTGCCTACTCGAGTAAAAACATCACACCCTCCTCTACTGTGGTACTCCATCGGTTGTAGGGAGACAGCCTGCTTCACCATGGTCCTCACCACAGGCCACAGGGGACTTCTGCTCCAGCACATGGAGCACCTCTCCCCCTCCTTCTTCACTGACCTTGGTGCCTGCAAGGCTGTTCCTCACTCCTCTCACTCTCCCAGCTGCTGTGTGGTGCAGCGCTTTTTTTCCCTGTCTTAAATCTGCTCTAACAGAGGCGCAAAACAACATCACTTACTGGCTCAGCTCTGGTCAGCAGTGAGGCACTTACCAAACATGGGGCAGCTTCTAGATCCTTCTCACAGAAGCCACCCCTATGGCCCCCTGCTACCAAAACCTTGCCATGCAAATCCACTACACCATGCAATAAGCAAAAGCATTACAGACACTGCCAACAATGTACCTCCTGCACTAGCCAGCATTCATTTTTGGGGTTTTGATTAGACCACCTCCATTTCTCAACCATCATTTACTCACACTTTTTCTTTGGAGGTGGGCTTCAAAGCAAATCTCTTGCCAGCAGGAGGGCAGCAGCTGTCTTGACTGCCTCACATACACCCTACATGCAACCCAACAGCAAGGAACCCAACAACCCAGAATAGAGATGGAGGTGGAAGATAATGGGTGTGAAAAATAGAGGAAACAAGGACTCACTAAGAAGACAGGGTTGGATATGAAAAGACTGAGAAAAGGAGAAAGATCTGCCTGTCATATCATAAGTATTTTCAAGCTCTCCCATGTCTGATTTTCCAGTATTAGGATTCTTGTGGTAGAGTTTTATTTGCATGTAATAGACAGGTAATGTCAAGAAGAAATTCTGCATCTCTAACATAGTTTCGCTGCATACAGTATATTGTAACTGTACCTAGCAATTAGTGTGGATATGCTGCAATTACTACTGCCTTTTGTCAATGCTTCTTTGTTATTTTATCAAGCACAAGATTTATGTGTAGGACCAAATTCTACTTTGATTTACACAAGTTTAAAATGAGAGGAAAAAACAAGCAGTAGCATGGCACTAAGAAACAATCTGGAAAAATCATTTTTAAGGGACAATAATCCTGTGTAGAGATAACTGATCCACTGGAGGAAGAATGTGCTAGTTCCTCAGGCACTAAGATATAATCAAATAGCCTCAAATTGCTGAAGATCATACAGATGTGTTTGTTTTCAAGACTTAAGTTTGATTTCGTTGGGGCAGTTAAACATCTTGCTCATACAGTACCTCAATCCTAGGTACCTTGCAAGAGTCAGACCAAGACCATATTCATGATGTGAAATACAGCACTTAATAACCTGTCAGATATTATGTGCTTTTGCATGCAGAGCAAAATCCTCTGTGTTGGTGGCCTTTTAACCAGCCAACTGATATTTTAGAGGCCAAAAAACACTTCCTCAAAAGCTGAATCCAGCTCTCTGGCCATCATTCGGATATCCTTGACCAAAGCTATGATCTTGACCTATTCCTTTTTTACCTCCAGGCTTTGACTAGCCTCACTCATTGGTTACCTCTTTGCTTAAACACACACTTGTGTGTTCAGAATCAGTGATAAGCATGTTAAAAAAAAAAAAAAGCATGTTTCATGAACTCTAATGAGGAGAACATAGCTATATTCAAGCTAAATTGGAATTGCTAGCTAATGCAATGATCTCATACATATCTCACTTCTCAGCACTTCAAGGTCATGGCTAAGGAAATAAGACAAATAGCAAATGAGATGGGTGCTGACAACGACTGATAAGGGGAGTTTTGCAGGTGCTGAGTAGCTCATCAATCACATTTGGAGTCTATGGCATGGAAGATCTGTCCCAACTACTATAATTCTTAAATTATATAATGAAACAGAAATAAAATGAACCTGAGCATAGAAGAATTTATCATTCCTCATGACCTAGATTAAAGATCATGTAGATAGAAAGTATGTATGAAACAGTGACAGATAATCTAATATAAGAAAATGTATTGAGAAATAATAATTTGACAGATGAGGAAGGTTCTATTTTGAAGAAAGCTCTCAGCATGGGGAGAGTTGTTTAGAAACTTCCATATAACAGAGCAGTGTGAGCATTTGATATCTTTAAGTCGAACACAAAACATGATGCAATTAGTTATGTTAGTTTAGCCTGCAAGAAAATCCCACCTTAAAGCACCCTGACCATATTAGAAAATGTCACAGAGTTTCATATTGGTTTTTTACTCCCCTGAGAGCTGGTTTACTCCTCATTATAAGTCCTTTTCCTCCCTATGTTGGGCTCCTCTGACATAAACTGGATCTCATCTGAAATGAACTTACTGTTTTCTGTTTGATTTATTGTTGCCACTTCTGGATGGGTCCGCTGAACTGGTTGTGTATTTTGAAGTCGTCAGCTGTTACATGGATTTGAAGCATCTCCAAAAGCCTCATGTTTTTGATTGAAATGCATTACTAGCTGATCTTGTTTGAGAAGGTAGGGGCAAAATCTGTACTTACATCACAGTATATATGTGCAGTTCAGTTGATTTCTCATTTAATTTGACTTGCCAGTACCTGATTCTCTCCTCCACAATATGCAGCTGAATGCTCTGGTGTGCAGCTAATTGGTCTGTCTTCAACTTTCCCTGTTAAGTTATGGTGCCTTAGTAACAATACTCATCATATCTTGCTGCCAAACTAGACCAGCTCTACCAGAGAGCTCAAGAGTTAAACTAGGTGTTAATTCTGATACTACACCACCTTAAAGCTATGGTGGTGGGTGTGAATAGGCACTGAACAAACAAAGCAGTAATTTCTGTCTCCAAAGACCAGATGGATCATCCTTTACTGGAATAATTTTATTTCAAATAAACATGTAAAATAGCAAACAACTAAACTTGCATCACAGGTGGTATTTCAAAGGTATGGAGCTAACCTGAACCTTGTATTGAACACTACCTGTTGGCGTCTGCATCTTACCAACAAGCCTGATTATTCTGTTTCTTGCTATGTTCATTGTTTGCAGCAAAATTGTATTAATATAAGAACAAAAACAGCAAGAACAGTACTATATGAAAGCCTGGCTAGAAAAAAAAAATAGAAAAAATAACTCAAGCACTTGTGATCACTGATTATTGCATTTTCAGTGCAGCTGAAGAGAATTTTTTTTGAAGTATGTTTACAATCATCTCAAAGTTCTATAAGTATTGCTTTGCTATTGACTTTGTGCCATGAATCTAGTACCAACAAATATACTCACCCTCATCACTGCCGATGGTAAAGCAGCACTTTCATTTTGTTTGGACTTTGTGCAAATTTAGTATTCATAGGACTGAGAGTTCAATGGCTTAAATATAATAAAAAAGTGTGAAGAAAAAAACTGCCAGAATGAAAGAATAATACAAGTTTTAAATGTTATGTCCTGTTTATATAAGAACATGGAAAAAAAAAGAAAAAAATCAGCAATATTATGCAGCTGTTCAAAAGGATTGGGGAGAAAACCTCATTAAATATGTTCATACAAAGATTTTTATCTGTTCACTAGGTTCACATAAAAATATAACAATGCCATTGAATTAAAATGTCCAGTTGGTATTATTTTTAATGAAAGACTACTAAGTCTAAAAGAAAGACTACTAAATCTAAAAGAAAATGTTCGTATAAACAGAGTGCAGGAATTTATTTGCCATGTCTACATTTACCTCAACCAAGGGAACATCAAAAAACCCTTGGATGGGAACTGGTAGTATCCTAATAACCACCCCAGAATTTAACACTGTTGGCATTGCTGAGCTTCTGCATTACAGGAACACAGGGATACAGATGGGGCAGTCCTGGTACTGGCGGGGCAGTCCTGGAACTGGCAGGGCAGTCCTACAGATCCATTTAAGAAATTAGAGACTGCTAATTGCAGTTATAATTACCTCCTTAAATTATGATATTGGACAGATCAGCATTATATTCTGATACAGTTGCAGATCAGATACACTGAAAATGCCATGAATTAGAGATGCCATGAATGACCGAAGATTTAAAACCTTTATTATTTTATTTTATTTCCAAATTTCAATTTAATTGAGCAGCATCTAAAGGCTACATTTGTTCTGTCGTAGTGATTCTGCTATTATGACAGTCCTGGTATAATATTAAAGACAGCAAACAAGGGAAGAGACAATAGCAAGGAACTTACTGTGCTATTATTATCCTTACTGTAGTTCTCCAGTGATATCTATTTGGGTAAGAAGGATCTAAAGTATAAAAAATATAACTTGCTTTACAGAGCTTGTGTCTTCCCCCCTTCTACACCCTGGATATTAAATCTTACATGCTAGCTAATTGTTAGAAACAAATGCTACCAAATAGATTCATGTCAACAAAAAGCATACAAAGATGAATGCAGAGCCTAGAGAACTTGGATTATTTAATGCACGAAGCTGAGACTCTGCTGAGCTTGGAATAAATGTGAGAGGTTTTTCAAGGACAAAAAGACTCTGCACAAGGACCTGTCTCCAGCTCTTCCAGAAGGAATTCTGGAACTGCAGAACAAGGAACTACAATAGGTGAAGAAGGTTTCTCACCACCAACTTAATGAAAACACATCCATATTACATTTGTAGATACTGGCAGTGAGGTTTTTAATCTTATAAAGATTTTTTTTCTCATGGCATAATTTATGGAAATCACCCTGACTTCCCACGTTTTCCTGAATATCAGATAGAAGCAGAGCAAAGAACAGGCTGTTTAAAGTAGCATTTTGGTGAAGGTGGGAGGTTAAAATTCATATGATACTATGCTTATTATCTTTTATTTCAATTGTCACTCTAAATATAAAATTGAGTGATCTATTTTTCAGATCACTAGGAATTTGCACAATTTTCTGCCTTTGGTTAGGGCCATGTCATGATATTCAACATATTGTGAAAGAAAAAGAAAACAGATTATTATCAGCAACTCAGCCATAGGTATCATTAGTCTCTTGACTCTTCTTCCCCTGTACTACCTCAATTCCTTCAAGCATCATTTATCCCATAGAAAAACAAACAAAAGTTGGCATGAGGAAATGGCACAAATGTCCTTCGTGACAGAAGGAAAGGTATGGATACTAGTAAGTGTTAACTTTTGATTTTGACGGTCAGAACTGAGGCTGGTATTTTTTGTTCCCTGATAGAGGAGAAAATAGCTTTTTCTAGTTGCAGTATCTGTTTTGACCAATACTGCCTGTTACACTGCTGGATAAAGGTCTGCCATATTGTCACAAGAATCTTCTTCTACTGAACACTTTTCATGTACGTCCTGAGCTCATGAGTTCCCCTTGTTCATCTCTCTAATGCGGATCTTGTCTACTTTTCATTACATTTATTGGCATTTAGTTCAAGATTGCATGTTTCCTGAAAGATTTCCTGTTTCTGTGGCAATACATCTTAATCATTGTTTTTTCTGCCTTTGACCTTACTCATGTAAGGTCAAAATAGCTTGTCATACTATAGCAGTACTGTAGGTCTTTTATCATACTGCATACTTACAATCACCTTCCATTGTGTTTTTGTAGGTGATTCACCTCTATCAACTTGAAATGTTATTTTAACCTCCATTCAGTAACAAGAAAAAGAAATCAGTTAAAATAGCAGAAATGGCTAGGCTGCCTCAAATCAAAGTAAATTGGCCCAGTCTCATAATTTAACAGCACTCAAACATATTAAAAAAAAAAAATCCAATCATTCCTTTATTTTTAAAAAAGTTACCAAATGTTATCAAGAGCAAATAAGATACACTAAGATTCAACAACTGTCAATGAAAATTAAATTGAGTTAAACAAACAGCATAAATAAAATGAAGGAATAATATTAGAAAAAAAAACTGGTACATATAAAAACTACAGTTTATTTTATTTATATGGTCATATTCCTCTGTGACATGGGCCAGGAGACAAACAATTTTAAGCATGTTTACTGAGAAAATTGAGGATTAACAAACCCATCGAGAAGGGTCTACAAGTAAAAGAAAGGCTGAAGTGATACAGTGGGAGAAAATGCATCTCAAATGACTGGGAGAGAGAAAGTGCTAGGAATAGATGTGGTTTTGCTTTGAGTTTGATAGGATGAAAGAGGAAAGTGAGATACTGAAGCCACTCTCTTGCATGGCCAACGCTAATCAACATGTTAAAGTATATATGGAAAAGGATTAATTATGCAGGACAGATAGACAAAGTATGGTTGCCAATGAGCTTCACAGACGAGCAGTTAGATACCTTTCTCTAGTTGGTGAGCATTGATAAGAAGAGATCAGTGCCGTTAAGCATAATTAACCGTCATTTAAAAAATTATGTTGATTCAGATGAATATGTTATAAGGAAATATCTGCATTGTCTGGCTGTGGACTATTGAGGCCTGCTCTTGTAGCCACTGCAAAGTATCCTAGAAGACAAGTAGTTTTTCTCATGTAAATAGTTCCATTTACATCAGTGGGAAAGTCTGTGAGTATTTCAATATGGGAAAGTTGTCCCAGCCTCTCATTATCATAAGTCACAATGGTCAGCCTTCTACTTGGGACTGGTAAATTTGCAGGGGATAAAATCCTGGTGCAATATCAAAAAAGACATTAGAAGGTATCTGAAATCTTCCAAGATAATTTAGCAAGACTTAGAGGACCAGCTTTGGTTTGCACTTAATCAGAGAAACCTCTGAACTATGGGGAACCTGTGACAACTTTTTAAATTCGACACAATGATAATTGCAACACAGCCACAGTGAGAAAAAAAAAATCAGTACAGAAAGATATATTATGACAGAAGAGTATGAGAAAAATATTGTGTAACAACAACAAAAAAATAACAAGGTGAGATTGGACTGAGTGATTAAGAGAAACACAGGGAAACTGCTGACAGGTTAGACTGATTTCCAGGATCCACAGCCCAGTCTGATGGCAGATGGGAAAGTTGAAAGTTAATGACAGATAAGATAGATGTTGTTCTTGGTTGGTTAACTGTTGTTTACATGATGTGAGAGACTAAGTTCACAGTCTACGATGAGCAGGAAAAAATACTCAAGAAGATCCAAGAAAGGAAGAATACTTGATATGTGAAGAACTTTGATAATGGTCATCAGAAGCATCAGCTGAGCAACAGGAAAATGAATGGCACAATCTAAGCAGTCCAGGATGGGCAATTGATGAATGATAGAAATTCATCTCATATGCCCACGAATACTACTGAAGAACATGTAAACTATGCATGAAGTTAAGAATTAAGGCTGTTTTGTTTGTTTGTTTGTTTGTTTTGTTTTTAATATTTATTATTATTTTTTAAAAAGAGGCATGTGGGATTCCACTGATTTCAAATGGATTAGTAGTGAATTCCTGGCATTTTGTAAACTTGTTTTTAAGAAATGATCCAAGGGTGAAAGCTTAGTGCACATCATGCTGGTAGACAAAATTGTCTGGAATTCATTCACTTGGTAATGTCAAGATTTATGGGAAAGTAGGAATAACATTTTGCGTAACATATTTCTGAGTTGTTTTTATAAGATATTTTGGTCACTGCATTGTAAGAGCATCCTCTCAGAGCACACCATTAGAACTCAGAGCAAGCTCTTTTAGGGAGTTGTGCTCCAGAAAAGGATTCAGTAGCTGTTGCCTAAAACAACAGCCAGGGAAAGGATCCCAGTAAGCTGTACAATTGCTTTAGGGCATAAGGAAATTGGCTAGCCATGAAAATCACAACAACACTTCCAAATGTGTCTTCATAAAGTGTTACTGCCAAGCTTCAGAGAGGAACAAAGCAGACCAAGGTTGTCTATCAGTTTTTGGAGTTAGTATATAGCTCAGAAACATGTTCAGATGCCAACATTAATTAGAAAATTTTGTTCTAGGAAAAATAAAAACTACTTGCTACATGTAACAAATCATGAAAAACCACATTTTCTTTTAATGGAAAAAAAGTGGCCCACACAAAGAATTCAGGGCAGCATATTCTGATTTTCTTCCTTCTGTGACTTTTTGCTCAGCTTTACATCTGATTTAGTGACTGACCCCCTCACACACCTCTTTTTGTGCATCTCTATTTTTTTGTGTGTGTTGTACCAAGATGGAAAACATTTTCTGCACATAACTTACTCCTCTATTATTTATTTGCCATTTGAATTCAGGATTAGGCTCTTGGGAGTGGAAGGGGAGGGTGATTATTTAGCTGCAAGTTTCTTCCAAACAGGTATTCCAAAGTACTACATACAAATTCAGCTTAGTTAATTCCAGTAACACCATTCAGAAATAGGAAAGTATCATCATGAAGCTGTTTGACAGAGAACTTAGAAGTTGCTGACTTTACCCTCAGCATAATTATATTTTGACCTTTGTCTTTACAGAGTTATCTCCATCATGCAGCTGGAACAGGTGGTAAGGAGGTAAGAAGAGTCTTCCAAACCCTTATGTGGCTATGCTCTCAGATATGGCTTAGTTACTGTCGAAAATATGAAATAAATCTACCTTGAATATACTCTTCCAAAGTTTCTTACTTGTATATTTTATTTCTAAAACCTTCAGATAAACATGGTTTGCAGAGATATGGTGCATATCATCACTTGTGTTCCTATATCTATCCAGTGCCTTGAAACTGGAAGTCTGCAGCATAGTAGTTTCATGTATAATAAATACAAAATTGTCCAACACAGGCTCTCTTAGCAATGCTGACAGAACGTGAATGTGAAATAACACTCAAAAGATCACTCAGCAATCAATAAACTCATATCAGCTAGGATCTTAATGCTGTCTGCAACAATAATAATACAGGGAAAGTGATGAAGACTGCAAGGTTACATTGTGGTTTAAAAAATGAACACAGAAAAGATTCCCCCAAATGCTTTCTTTGGGCTGGGAAATGAGTGGAAGGGGGGAAAGACCAAAACCAAACCAAACAAAAAATCACCAAAACCAAAAAGCTCAACCCCAACCTATGTGTGCCGTGGAAATAATGAAATACAGAGTATGCAACTTGCCATCACAGACTATCCTAAGAAATTAGTCACTCTAATCTCAAAGTGGCCAGACCCACATGTTTCAAGAAGAGAAACTGCTATAGGAAAAGATTTTTTATTTGTATTTTTTCTAACTCAGGCAGTTTCTAACTTTCTAAGTAAGGATGGAGCAATGAAAATGACATTCAGATTTGCCAGCTTCAGTCAGCTGGATTCAGCTTGTAGGAAATGAGAGAAAGAATGGACTCAGAAATTTACCCAAGATATTAATATTTGAGAAAACAGAGATTGAAGCTGCAGGTTGATGTTATATCCTAGTTTGAGCAGACTACAGTGAATAAAAAATTAATAGTAGTTAAAAATATTGATCTTCCTTTTAATTGTTAATCACCATCATATGGATTTCAATGAGAGCAGCATATGACCAAAATTATCCTTAAGAATTCTAAAAGCAGTGCAGTGAGAGGGAATAAGGCAGCTGGCAGCTGCTCCTAGGAGGGATGACAGGCAGGAGACAAATCTGTCCCCTGGATCTTTGGGAACACCAGGCATGCCAATTATTAGTGAGGGATTTGAAGGTCTGCCACAAAGCAGATCTTCATGCCACATGCATCAACCCAGCTGTCTCTGAGCTGATTCATTCAGTCCTTTCAAAATACATTTTTACATCAGCTTTAGATCTTCCATCAGGACATTACCCAAACATCATGATGTCTATCAGTGCCCCCCTCTCCATCTTACAGAAAAATGAGCTGCAGCATAGAAATAAGGAGTTTGCTACCACTGAAAGCCTACAAAAGAGCAGTGACTTGAACACAGCCTCCAAAGTCTCCCATTAGTGTTGCCCACTCTCCCCTCTCCTGTTCTTTTCCCCCATGCATCATCACACAGTGCTATATATAAAGTTTTCCCATTGCTGGTTTAATTTATTTAAAGTCCATCCCATCATTTACCAAATGAATGATTTTGTGGAACAAGTCACAAGAAGCTTGCTAAGCTGGTAAAATTACCAAGTGGCTCAGTTTGGATTCCATGTGTTCTTAATAAATGCATCTCCACACCAGCTGGTATTTGGTGGCTACAATTCATTTGCAAACATGATTAAAAATTCAGTCAAGATTAATCTTTATTTTTCCCTCAGCTACCTTCAAACAAAATCACCTACTGCAATGTGTATGGTAATCAACCCAAGAAAAAAAGCTTAGAAATGAAAAAAACACATAGGTGAAAAGTAAGGTTATTAAAATTTGAAATACTTCTTGCCTACAAAGTTTTAGGTAGTACTCTTTAACTTTGGATATGGCAGTTCCTCTACAGCTGCTCCACCTGATATGTATAAATAATTGACAGTCATTTGACAGCCCTTTAGAGAAAGCATACAAAATGTATAAATAAAATGTTACAGGGTAATAGCAAACCTCCATACAATAGACATGAAAGAGAATTTGCTTATGTATTATAGAAACTCTACTACTTTTGAAATTATTCAGATGAATATTGGGACAGCTAAGTTAGGTGCAGCAATGTAAATACCAAAGGTAAATATGTAAATATGTAAATATATCTTCTCTTTGCCCCTTAGGCAAAGAGAAGAGTAACCAAAAAGCACAGAGCACCAGCATATTGGTGTGCCTCTGAGAGCAGTCTTCCTCCCAGAAGTCCACCACCATGACAAGGTGGATGATGTCCTTTGCTTCATAGAGGCAGCTGGTAGAAACTGTCAGAAGCAGTGCTGCTGGATTACAGTTGTTGATTACTATGGATTAAGAAGGCAAACAATTTGTTGAGTCCTAGAGCTACATCTGCCAAATGCAGCATTTGTCTAGTCAGAACACTCACAAAATAGGCACAGAAATCATGCCATTGTGCGGAGTGTGGGGGCCTTAGAGAAACATGGAGAAGGCTCTTGCCTGAGAAATGCTCTGAGAATCTCAGATGAAATAAAACACTCTGGAAGGATACTTGTTTTCCTGATGACTGTATATATATATGTTGGTGTGACAACCAGGTACAGGGAAAAGGCAAAGGTGAAGATTCAGGGTTTCCTTCCCTCCAGTTCAGGACCTATAGGAAGGTTTATTTACTTGAATCTTAATGCTAGTCCCTAGTCCTGGATGAGATTCTAGTTGCTTCTGATCAGTTTCAATTTACATCATTTGTCTTTGAACCTACAACAGCAGGGAAAACCCCCTAAAAATATTTCCAGTTGTAGGAGTGACAGGGAATTAAATCTTTCTGGAGATTTTCTCTTTTGTTTCAAGCAGAGTGCAGGCTGGCTGCAGGGATGAAGTGCTCATATAAAATAATGAGGATTAGAAAGCATAAGAACATTCACTTCAGGCAGCATTAGAAGTACTTTTTTTTAAACAGAAAAAAGAAATCAAGGAGAATGCCCAGTACCCACATTAAGAGTTGGTCTGAAGTTACAGAACTTTTCACTAAAGCTGTCTGAAGAGGATGAGGGCTCCTATTTAAATATGGGAAAGTGAAAAGAGTTTACAGATTCTCAGTGGGGTGTGGAAAAATATAGTGATAGAGAATGTGCTTTTCAGTGCCTGCAATCAATTCTGCTAGTTTGGCAAAAGATCAGAGCTCTGCCTTTTCTTTTGCACAGTGCAGTTCACACCTGGTCTGCTTGGCAGAAGAGCTGGGAACCCCATGCAGCAGAGTGCCACTACGCAGGGACTTGCTACCTGTGCAGGAACTTCACAGGACTGTTCCCAGCAGAGGAACAGTTGCCCTGAATATTTTTTTTGTGAGACAAACCAAAGCACACACACAGACACACACACACAGTTCCATGCTGAGCCCACTGCCAGGTGAGCTCTCCTGGATAGATCCCATCCCCTCACAGCTGTTCCCTGCATGAAGATGATTTTTCTTTTCTTTTTTTCCTCTTTTCTTTTCTTTTCTTTTCTTTTCTTTTCTTTTCTTTTCTTTTCTTTTCTTTTCTTTTCTTTCCTTTCCTTTTCTTTCCTTTCCTTTCCTTTCCTTTCCTTTCCTTTCCTTTCCTTTCCTTTTTCTTTCCTTTTTTTTTTTTTTTTTTTTAATCTTTCAGAATTATAATGATTTTGGATTTGACAATTCTATTCTTTCCTTCCTTTCCCCAAACAGCAAACTCAAATAGTAATGAATAAAAAATGTTCAGTGAACTACTGAACTACTACATAAAGTGACAGCTATTTTGGTGATGTCTCCAACCCATTAACACCTGGAGGTCATTAAGAAAGCACAACAGGATGACCGTTGCTAAGGAGGTAGACTAGGAAAATATGCTTTTTTCTTTAGGATATGAAATTAGAATAATGTTATTTCAGAAGTGATAAAGACCAGAGAGATGTAGCATAAGGAAGATGAAAACTGACTCACTGACTTATTCAGGGTGGAAAATCCTATTGATTACTTCTTTCATCACAGACAGCCCATCTGTGTTCAGCTGAGTTTGGGTCAAAGGATCCAAAAGTATTTAATTATTTCGACAAGTTAACCTACTTAAACAAAAACATTATCAGCTATCACAGGATGATTCAAACTGACATAAATCCTCTGAACACTAAACAAACAATGACAAAAAGCAGACACTGATGGCAGTAAGTGTGCAGCTCGAAGACACTCAGCAACAACCAAAATTTACTTACAAATTATTTGTTCAAGCAGCTACTAATGTGTATAGGAACGTATTGTCAGGAATTACTGACTCAAGAGGTTGAAAACTACTGTGTTTTCAATTTGCAAACCTGAGGTTTCCAGCTGAGGAACAGACACTGGTATAATGAATTTCAGTCTGCCATTAACAGCCCTGTTTTTATTTTATTTTAATAACAGACTCCTCAGAGGTAATCCATACATCTCACTGCAACCTGCAGATCACTGGTTAAAACCTACCTATTTACTGAGTTTGACTAAACCTGTGAAGGAAAGGGGATTTTTTCTTTGGGAATGTTTTAATTTCCAAGCTTGTTCTGTAGTTTTCTTCAAAAAAGAAACACAAGAATAATTTTGAAAATTTCTGAAGAGAGAAGTTTCACGAGAATTGTTTCAGTTAAGTAAAAAATCTTTATATCAAATTTGACCTTTAAAACATAGAATACATTTCCACTGAAAGGTCATTCAAAACAAAAATTTACAATATGTGTTCCTACATCTCTAAAATACTGCCTTTGATCTGGTCAAAATACATTTGAGTAATCACACCAAAATAAATTAAAATATAAAATGGGTGTTCTATGAAAAACCTCAATTCTGGAAAAAAGGTAGAGCCTGACAGATGCTAGAGAAGCATCTTTCAGAAGCTTTTGACCTCCTGAGCAAAGTTTACCTCTAAATAGCTAGCTAAATTGGCAGCTGTAGAGAGGAGGAAGTTGTAGAAATATGAAAGCTTATCAAAAAGAATCTAAAAGTACATCTACAGAATTTGCATAAAGTCTATTTAAGAATACCATCTTGTAACCACAAATACACATGCACAAGATTCAGAGATTTAAAATTTTGTGAAGAAAGAGGTATTCAGATAGAACCAATTAAGGTTTTGCAGGGTTGAGATAGAAGTTTTGTCATTATTAAACCTTAGATTTTAAAAAGTAGTTAAGTGATAATAACTTACTTTTATATAACAAAGAGCATAGGGTTCCTACTAATTGAGTAAGAACAGCAATTAACCTTTTGGTGCATCAGTATGCCAGGTTTGAAATATTTGTAAATTAGGTGATTAGGATGTTTTAGCTTTAAAGCACTAGTGAAGTAAGCCTGGCTTTTCCAAAATTCCTGCAAAACAGATCTACTCTAAGAATTTTTGAAAGTTCAATGGTACTATAGGGGAAGCATGGGGCATGTATCAATTTAGCCAGCAAAATAATGTGCATAACCCATTAGCATAGTTTACAAGTGTATATGGATGGTTTAAAGACAAAAACTGTTATGTCAGAGTCTTTCGCCTGGTTAGAATAAAAGCAGATCTGGTGGCTGTCTTCTGGTTTTCTGTATCTATCAGCTTTCAGAGACAGGGAAAAGTGTGGCTTGGCAAAGATTTTCTTGTTGAAGGTATATCTTCTTTAGTGCCCCCCCCCCCTTTTTTTTTGTATTTCCAACATATGTTTCCTAAATAAAAGTAATTTCTATGCAACAGAAGGAAAATCTAACCACAAAGCATTTATTTAACAAGCCCATTTCTAGGTTAATATTATTGTACCAAGGAAAAATAGTCAGGGACAAACAGAATCAAATTCCCTCAATACAGGACCATTCTCCTGCAAGCCTGCTCTGGTCTCAGGGCCATACAGCTACCCTGGTATCCTCTTTGCTATGCCATGCTTCATTTTTGCGTGGTAAATAGGCAAGATGACTAGGAAAAGATTACACTGATATTTCCTAATAGTTTAAGGGGACTTTGCACAGGTTATGCATCTCAGAGTAGCTCAATGAATGAAAGAAAATGATTTAAAGGCTGTAGATTTAAAGGCCACAGGGGAACAATTTTGTCCTAATGATGGTCTTGATATTTCACTTAAAAATAATCACTTAGTGCTTGACTCTGATAGCTAAGGTGACCTTATTTTTTTTCCTCATTCAACTAAATGAAAGGGTCCCTCTGGTATTTTTATATTCCCAGGCGCTTGGTTAATTATCTAAGTCACGTGCTATTGTTTCTGCAATATCACTGCTGGCACTTAAAGTTAGGCAAATGAGTTTAAACCTTGCTTTGAGGAACCATCTATACAAGCTGCTATGAACAACATATACAGAGCTACTGGAAGGAGTAGACTTGGCCACCCAGGATTTTGTGGAGAATAACAATACAAATGAATGAGCATGGGCTAAAAGATTTTTTTTTGAGAGATTGAAAGATTTGTGTGAAATAATTTGTCCAGTTGAAGCTTCTGTCCAGCTCACTGCACCATGACCTTGTGTTGTCCAAATTATTGTGTCTTTGGAAAAAAATCATGAAAATTAGTAAACCAGCACATTGTTTAAGCTACATGTATTGCTCAGTATATCCCTTTCTGTGATATATGCAGACTGTGGTACCGAGATTGATTGATTCTTGCTTATCACCATTGATTGGAAAATGGTCCTTCCATGTTATAGTGTGTTCTCCTTCAGGTGTAATGCACAAAGAATCATCCCAACTGTTACCATGGCCATTAGTGGGAATGATGAAAGGGCTGCTAAGCATGAGGGCACAGTGAAGAGTAAACATAGGAGGGCCAGTCTGGACAGGGATTTGAACTAGAAATAGTGGCAGCACTTCTTCAAACACTACAGCAGGTATTAGGGTGGTCTGCAGCAGACAACCCTGTCTCATGCTTTGTTAGATAAATATGAATCAGCAAGTGCTCCACATTTGCTACCAACTGGCAGTGACTCTTGCCTGCTGTTTCATGCAGTCTGTTCTGCCTAGTGGAATATAACCATTTTTATTACATTCCAAACACATGAGTCTTCTCAGCAGGTTTCAATAATACTAGCTCGCTCAAACAGCCCATTTGTAAATATTTCAACTCCTCTTCTCCAGTGGAGAACAGGAAATTAAATAATTTCTTTTCATGTTCTTCCATTACATAAGTTTGTTCACTTTCTTGCTCTTATGCTATTTTTTTTTCTTCTCTCCCTTTTGCTTTCAGTTTCATTATTTAAAGCCCACCTCACTGCAATCAGTTCTCCGTCTTCTAAGGAACAGTCCAGACAAATGTCCTCCTTTTTCCTCCCTATTACACAAATCCTGATGGCATGCTTGACTTACAGCTTACAGTAAGCATTCAGTCACAGACATATTCATTTAACAAATTGACATTCACAGGTATTGTCTGAAGTTTCCATGCTCTGTCTCAGCCACACAGCACCTGACGAAGCACCTCCCCAGCCCTGCTGAGCAGCCCTAGGTGCTGCAGCAAAGCCGTGCAGTGAGTGTTCCTATGCCATGCAATGAGCACAAGCCCAGCTGGGCTTTTGGCTTCCACCAGGCAAAAAATAAAAATAAAAAAATAAAAAAATAAAATTCCTCACACAGCCACCTGGTGCTCTGTGAGGGATTTTAGGCACAGGCATGCTGCCAAATGAAGATTGCCTGATCCTCTTCCCTTCCTCTTGCCTCAGCACTGGGAACCCGAGAGGAACAACACCCCCCAGATACTGCTGAAGTCAGACCCAGCTAGCAGGCTGCTGCTGAACAGGAACAGATTCACCCTGCTGGCTGGGAGCTGGCTCCCTGCAGAACCGGGCAACGTTCCTGCACCAGGCTCAACAGCATATCCTTTATCAACTTATTGCTGCCCAAATTTTCTTCAGCAGCCCACAGATAGCACAGCTGAATAGAAGCAAACCATCAGATCATTGCTTTCCTGGCAGATGAAAAAACAACTTTCTAAACACAGAAGTCATTGGTTAAATCAGACCATTCTGTTATTCTGTTGCATATGCCCTTTACAGAGTTTCTATGGTGCAGAGATTATGTGCAGGAGAAATTATAACCAGCATCATGCTAAATTTGTTTGTGCAGCTGTCTCTGTACAGTCAGCTGATGGAACTGACCCAGATTTTTATTTCCCCCTCCCCCATCCCACCCAACAGATACCTTGCCCTTTGGAACCCAGAAACTTCTGAGCAACAGTTTTCCCCGTTTTTGAAGTGGGAAAGCTCCAGAAGGGAAAGAAAAAATAAATAAAAATAAAACAACCACAGAGAACTAGGTTTAAGTTAAGAGAAGCTTCTCAGAAACAATGGACCAGAAAAGGAAATGTCACTGCCATGACATGGCAGAGTCCATTTAACATAGTACCTAGTACCAGGGGTCAGATGAGTGTGCTGTTCTACCATAAAACCTATTAGCAGGCTGCAGAAAGGAGACATCCTCTCTGAGAGGAAGAGAATGATTAACAGAGAGGGTTAATGAGATTCCTTAATTAGGTACAATGGAGAAGATAATTTGAAGCTTTATATTTTCGCTCTACGATCAAACAAAACCTTAATACCCTCAGGGCATTGCCTGTAACAAGAGACAGCAAAGTAAGTATTTCTACAACCACAGAATTGAACAGGGAGGAAGCAGATCCAGCCAGCTAGGAAACTACAGAGGGAACATATAAAATATGCAGCCTGAGTTTTGCCAAACAATATTCCTGTGTTATCAGTTCTCATGTCATTGTGAGCTCTGAATTTTGTTTACTAGTCTACGTACATCACAGTCTGGCATCAGCTCTTTGTTCAGGTGACAGCAAGGCTCCTGGATGCCGAAAGACTTCCACTGGAGGGAATTTGATGGCCACGAGAAAGAAGTCATCCCACCCTCACTGGCCAGAGGACCCACATTGCAGATGAAGAGAAAGATGTGCATGCTTAGGTACTTATTTGGATCAAAGTACCTTCATACCACGGCTTCTGCAACTTTCTGCAGGACAAAAGGTGCAAGAGCTCACTGTTATAAAATTCATGGTTAATTGTTCTGTGTTTCACTGCTCATTAGGGTGAAAAAGGAAGTTACGTTCACATATTTAAGAACATTGGTTTGAAAAACTCATTTTCAATATTTTGGAATGCATTCTCTCATGTCCTAGAATCCCTCAAATTTCTGATAGTCTTTGACCTAGATCCTGCATTAGTGCCTTGCAACCCACTTTCAAAAAAATGAGATCTGAGAGCGGTCAGCACATCTAAAAACTGGGGTGAAATCTCAACTCCATTGCCTTCACCAGGTCTCAAACGTCATCCTGCTTCTGAGGAAGGTAGACAGAGGCACTCTTTTATTACAAAGGTAAAAGGCCTTTCTTTTGATAAAATATTTGTGGGGAGAGAGAGGGACAATGTAGAAGAAATCTGTGGGTTTGCAACAGGATTTAGAAGCTGATTCAAACACATTATTCTTCAAAAAAAGCTACATGCCTCTAAATAAAAAAATATTGAGGTGTTGAAGAACCAGGTCTTAATCCTTCCCATTTCTTGCTCTTGTAAGTCATGAGGAATCTCAAATATGGTAAACCCCAAGGAGCTAACCACAGCTAGTTACCGTGAATGTCCTCACAAGCAAAGCCAGTTTCTTGTTCAAACAATTACGACTCCACTGAAGTTAACGGAGTTATAGTTGCAACTCCAACAATCACATTGTATTTTTCCCTCTCATTCATTAAGCATATGGACAGTTAAATGAAACAAGTACTTGTATAGAACTCCTGTAAGGGACTGCCTTGCTGCGTTACGAAGATGCCTGTTCAGCTGAGAGATGTGTCATTTCTTTATTTTTCTACACTAACAGCTAAGTCCATGAAAGGAGAAGGAAGATATACCTGTCATCAGGAGTGGATGTTTATGTTACTGTAATAAGCTGTCAGTAGAGGTGTTTGTATTAGTAACACAAAGGCAATTCTGTGCAACACTTACATCAGATTTATGCTAACGTCAGATGGTATTAGGAGAGACTTACCAAACCTGGAAACTGCAATGTGAACACTTTCAGATGTTAAGGGAAGTTGTCAACACTTAAATGTGGTTCCTCATTATTCTCCAAAGGTTCCTCCTTCTATCCCTGACATAAGGGTTTGGGAGGGATAAGATGACTTTCTCACTGTCTGAATCTAAAGTCATGTGGGTAAAAGAGTTTTTGCAAGTTTTTGTGTGTTAGCCTGCTCTGTCTATGCTAGCATAGACAAGCCAGTCCTACATTTGAGCTCTTATGCTGCAGCAGTAATATCCACAGAGGGAAGGGTTAAAATTACTATCTTCCCTATTAACAAAAGAATACATGTTAAAATATATGTTGTTCTATATATTAATCCCTTAAAAACAAAACAAAACAACTTTCTTTAAAAAGTAAGAGATGGAAAGAATCCTCACCTTTTTTGTTGTTGTTGTTTTTGGTTTTGTTTACTTAGCTCACCTGAGAAAATGAATGAAAAGCAAAATGAAGCCTTTGACATCAGTGCAACAGGAGTAATACTGCACAAGCTAATGCATTTCCAAGGTATATGGAGATGAAGAAAGGAGAATTTTTAAGCAGCTTAAAAGCAAGAAGATAATATAAGAAATCACATAGAAATCTGGGGGAGCCAAACACCTCAGTCTGAAGATTGCTACTAAGGGGAGCAGAAAGCAATGTACTGGGTTATGTTTGGTTCTGAGTGGGTGAAATGCACCAGGAAGCTGTTATACAGTACCAACATTTTTGTATTGATCCTCCAGGTAACGCATGCCCACACAGCCTAACTACCTTTGTAAAATTAATTGTGTCTCCAGACAACACAGATTTCCAGTGTCCTGCGCTTATTGCAAAGTAACTAAAATCTTAGGTGGCCTGTGGAGTCTTTCATTAGACACTGCGAGTCCTAGAGAAGAGCAGAGAAGAATACCAGAAGTCAAAACTTACCAGCCTGGTTATAAGGAAATGCACAGCCAAACATTTGCATTAAAGAGATTTACCTTGATCAACAAACAGATTCCTGGTATTCTGAATCAGAAAGTGTGAAAATACATTCCAAAGCTTTCAAAGTCAACAAAGGAAACTAAAAAAAAAAAAGTTGACAACAAGCTATTTAAAAATTTAAATGTAAGTATCAGTTACTTATACAGGAAATTTAATCTTACATATAATATATAATATATACACATGTAGGGATATATATGTAAACATACACACACATCCTACATGTAAATTAACCTGTTATAAAGGACTGGTAGCAGATTAGAAAAAAGAAGACTCCAAGGGATTGTGACAAAAAGAAATACTTAGTAGCTTCCAAAAATGATGTGATCTAATGAGGAAAAAAAAAAAAAAAGCTTTGAAATGAGATGGTATGTACAAAACTGTCTCTAAATCATCATTTATGTGATAAAACAAAACTAAAGTATGGACAATGATTCCCTCTGCTCCTGTAAATGACTATCTGATAGCCTTGAAGGGTTTTCCAGCACAGTTCATCAATTCTTACCATATTTAATTCATATACTTTCAAGAGAACAGCAGGAAAAACTGGCGCTAGCTCAGCAAATAAATCCCGAAGTAGGAAACCAACACCTCTTTCTTAATCACATGGCACATCACTTCATGCTTGATGTTTTAAGGAGGATATCCTGAGCTTTGGACAAAGACAACATTCAGATGAATAAACGTACAGGTCCCAAACATCTTAGGGTGCCTTCTGATTTTTGGATATCAAGGATATTGCACGTTATTTCTAATCTGCTTCTACCAGGAGCTTGCAACTAGCTGATGCAGCCACAACACATGGTAGGGTCCTCTCTGAGATGATTTTAGATCTTGTCTCCTAGAAGATGATGATGGAGATACCTTTGGAAGATGAGAGCACAGTAGGGAAATGTCCACAGGGCATGTAACGCTACTGGTATCATTCCCATATACTATCTGCCAGCAAACTTATGTTCAAATGAAAAAAATTAAAGAGTTACAGATTTTAGTAATATTAATTATTATAAACTAGATTATTATTAACTAACTCTGATTCTGGAGAATGGAAATACCTTTGTTGAGAATACATATAGGGAGCAGAAGGTACAAAAAGTACTTGCATTTTTCAGGCTTTTTTTTTGTTGTTGTTGGTTTTTTTTTGTTTTTTTTTTGTTTGTTTGTTTGTTTTTTGTTTGTTTTTTGTTTTTTTTGTAAACTTGATCAGTCTGAGCTTTTCCTGTGTTCTGACTGGTTTGGTTTAACCTTGCATTTACTTCATCTCTAACCAGACTACTTTGCCATCATGTGTCCTGGTCTCAGTTAGGACAGAGTTATTTTTCCTCCTAGTAGCTGGTAGGGTGCTATGTTTTGGATTAGGATGAGAAGAGTGCTGGTAACATGCTGATGTGTTAATTGCTGCAGAGCAATGCTTACGCTAAGCCAAGGACTTTTCAGCTCCTCGCTCTGTCCTGCCCATGGGCAGGCTGGGGTGCAGCAAGAGCTGGGAGGGGACAGACCAAAGACAGCTGACCCAAACTGGCCAAATGGGTATTCCATACCATCTGACGGCATGCTGAACAATATATAGGGGTGGCTAGCCGGGGGAGGGGGCTGGGGGGGCAGCTGCTCGGGGTTGGGCTGGGCATCGGTCAGCGGGTGGTGAGCAATTGTATTGTGCATCACTTGTTTGTATATATTATTATTGTTATTATTATTATTATTTTCTATCTTAATAAACTGTCTTTATCTCAACCCACAGGCTTCGCTTTCCTGTTTCTCTCCCCCATCCCAGAGAGGGAGGGGGGAGAGTGAGCGAATGGCTGTGTGGTGTTTAGCTGCCGGCCGGGTTAAACCACCACAGTCCTTTTGGCGCCAACGTGGGGCACGAAGGGTTGAGATAACAACAGATCTGACCAGAGTATGTTAAACTAAAATTGGTATAAGTATTAGAGCTGCTTAATAGTTGCTAATCAGAATGTTGATTGCTTTAATCTCAAGTCTGATGTGGCTGTATTCCAGACTGAATTTTATAGCACGTTACTTTCTGTATGTGATCCCTGTTGTGCTGTTTTACTTTTCTGGGCCCTGGTTTAAGATCATTATGGTACTGTGCGGTGTAATAATAGCTTACGATACGATGAAATATCTGGCCTTGACTTTAACTTGGTATTTGTACTCAACACTGTCGTCAACTCTGTACTTTGGAAACTGTATCTCGGAAACCATTAACAATTACACCTACTGCCTTTTTTCATCAGGGAGCCAGTCTGTGGAGGGGACAGGGAAATATATTTTTCCCTACTTGTTCACTCTCCCTCACTCCTTCAGCAACCTCTTATCCCCTGAGCTAGTTATGATAACTCTCCAAGATGTTGAATATCCTTGGGATACGCAGACCAGCATGTTGTTGTTATGTCTCTTGAATGTGCTTCAGGTCTTCTTTAAGGTTAAACAACTACCTAGGCAACTCATCCAGAGATCTGCCCTAAGGCAGATCTCTGCTGGAGCTCCTGCTCCAGCCCCTACAGCCGCTCCTGCTCCAGCCCCTGCAGCCGCTCCAGCCCCTGCAGCCACTCCAGCCCCTGCAGCAGCTCCAGCCCCTGCAGCCCCTCCAGCTCCAGCCCCTGCAGATGCTCCACCTCCTGCAGCTGCTCCAGCTCCAGCTCCTGCAGCCACTCCAGCCCCTGCAGCCACTCCTGCTCCTGCAGCCGCTCCATCTCCAGCCCCTGCAGCCGCTCCAACTCCTGTGGCTGGGCCAGAGAAACAAACTGTAGCAGTGCAAGTTGGCCCTGCAGACTGTATTCCAACCCCTGTGGCAGACCCTGTGGCTGGGCCAGAGAAACGAACTGTAGCAGTGCAAGTTACCCCTGTAGACAAGGTGAAAAAATGGTATAGAGACTCAGGTCGTTTAGAACGGAGAAAGTCTAGGTATGGAGAAGACGAGGCTGGGCCATCAGGGATGCAGGACGATGAAGATGGGGATGTTGAAAAAACAACACTAGTTTCCTGAAGCCTATACCAGCGTGAGCTACGAGATAAGCGAAAAGATTTTGGTCGCTGCATGGGTGAGCAGCTTGTCAGCTGGCTGCTCCAGTGCTGGGATACCGGAGCCAATTATGTGGATTTAGAGGGCAGGGAAGCCAGTCGGCTGGGATCCCTTGCTAGAGATGCAGGCATTGATAAAGCAATTGGAGATGGAGTACAATCTTACAGCCTCTGGAGGCATCTCCTGTACCCTGTAAGGGAAAGGTATCCCTACAAGGAAGAACTTGTATGTCTGCCAGGCAAGTGGACCGCTATGGAGAAGGGAATCCAGTACCTGAGGGAATTAGCCATACGGGAGGTGATCTATGCCGACCCAGACAATGGACAAATACCCATAGATCCAGATGAAGTCACGACCCATGTGGCGGAAGTTTGTACGGAGTGCACCATCATCGTATGCCAGCTCATTGGCAATAATGGCCTGGAAAGAGAATGAGGTACCCTCAGTGGGTGATGTGGTTAAACAACTCCCGCAGTACAAAGAAAGTCTCTCCTCTTCCCTACAGGCCTGCATCTCGGCTGTGGAGAAACTTTCTGAAAGCGTCCACAAACTAAAAGAGAATACTTTGGAGAAACTTTCTGAAGAGGTCCACCAACTTGAAGAGAGATTATTTTCCTCCCCACCTGAACAAACCAGTGTCTCAGCTATTAGGGGTAAGCGCTCATCCGTGCAAGGAAGACGATATGGTGGATACACACCTCGTGCTATCCTGTGATTTTACCTACGTGACCATGGAGAAGACATGAGAAAATGGGATGGAAAATCCACCGCGACCCTAGAGGCACAGGTACTTGAGTTGCAAAAGAAAACAAGTGGGAAAAAGGGGTTCTCTGAAAAGTTTGCTGCTCCAACTTCCAGCAGGCAGTCCCTTAAACACAGGAATGAAGATTCTGACCAGGATTAGAGGGGCCCTGCCTCCAGCCGGGGGGGGAGGAAAGGGACAATCGAGTTTATTGGACTGTGTGGATTCAATGGCCTGGCACATCAGACACACAGAAGTATAAAGCTTTAGTAGACACCGGTGCACAATGTACTCTAATGCCATCAAGCTATAAGGGGCCAGAGGCCATCAGTATTCATGGAGTGATGGGGGGATCCCAGCAGTTGACTGTATTGGAGGCTGAAGTGAGTCTAACTGGGAATGGGTGGCAAAAACACCATATTGTGACTGGCCTGGATGATCCGTGCATCCTTGGCATAGACTATCTTAGAAGAGGATATTTGAAGGATCCAAAAGGGTTCCAGTGGGCTTTTGGCATAGCTGCCTTAGAGACAGAGGGCATTAAACAGTTGTCTACCTTGCCCGGTCTCTCAGAGGACCCTTTTGTTGTGGGGTTGCTGAGGGTTGAAGAACAACAAGTGCCCATCGCTACTACAACTATGCGCCGGCGACAATATCGCACCAACTGAGACTCCCTGATTCCTATCCATGAGCTAATTCGTCAACTGGAGAGCCAAGGAGTGATCAGTAAGACTCATTCACCTTTTAATAGTCCCATATGGCCAGTGTGAAAATCTAATGGTGAGTGGAGACTAAAGGTGGACTATCGTGGCCTGAACGAAGTCACACCCCCACTGAGCGCTGCAGTGCCGGACATGCTAGAACTCCAGTACGAACTGGAATCAAAGGCAGCCAAGTGGTACGCCACAACTGATATCGCTAATGCATTTTTCTCCATCCCTCTAGCAGCAGAGTGCAGGCCACAGTTTGCCTTTACTTGGAGGGGAGTCCAATATACATGGAATCGGCTGCCCCAGGGGTGGAAACATAGCCCTACCATTTGTCGTGGACTGATCCAGTCTGCGCTGGAGCAGGGGGAAGCTCCTGAACATCCGCAGTGCATTGATGACATCATTGTGTGGGGTGGCACAGCAGAGGAAGTTTTTGAGAAAGGGAAGAAAATAATCCAAATCCTTCTGAAGGCTGGTTTTGCCATAAAACAAAATCAAGTTAAAGGACCTGCACGAGAGATCCAGTTTTTAGGAATAAAATCCCAATGGATGTGATCAACAAAATAACAGCTATGTCTCCACCAACTAGCAAAAAGGAAACACAAACTTTCCTAGGTGTCGTGGGGTTTTGGAGAATGCACATTCCAAATTACAGTCTGATTGTAAACCCACTCTACCAAGTAACCCGTAAGAAGAATGATTTTGAATGGGGCCCTGAGCAACGACAAGCCTTTGAACAAATTAAGCAGGAAATAGTTCATGCAGTAGCCCTGGGGCCAGTCCGAACAGGACCAGATGTAAAGAATGTGCTCTACACCGCAGCCGGGGAGAATGGCCCCACCTGGAGCCTCTGGCAGAAAGAAGCTGGGGAAACTCGAGGTCAACCCCTAGGGTTTTGGAGTTGGGGATACAGACTATGTGAGGCCCGCTACACTGAAACCGAAAAGGAGATATTGGCAGCATATGAAGGAGTTCGATCTGCTTCGGAAGTGGTCGGTACTGAAGCACAGCTCCTCCTGGCACCCCAAGTGCCAGTACTGGGCTGGATGTTCAAAGGAAGGGTCCCCTCTACCCATCATGCAACTGATGCTACATGGAGCAAGTGGGTTGCACTGATTACTCAGCGGGCTCAAATAGGAAACCCCAGTCATCCAGGAATCTTGGAAGTAATTATGGACTGGCCAGAAGGTAAATACTTTGGGATGTCATCAGAGGAGGAGGTGATCCGTGCTGAAGAAGCCCCACTGCACAACAAGCTACCAGAAAATGAGAGGAGATATGCCCTGTTCACTGATGGGTCCTGTTGCATTGTGGGAAAGCATCAGTGATGGAAAGCTGCTGTATGGAGTCCTACACGACAACTTGCAGAAGCTGCTGAGGGAGAAGGTGAGTTGAGTCAATTTGCAGAAGTGAAAGCCATCCAGCTGGCTTTAGATATTGCTAAACGAGAAAAATGGCCAGTTCTCTACCTATACACTGATTCGTGGATGGTAGCCAATGCCCTGTGGGGGTGGTTACAGCAATGGAAACAGAACAACTGGCAGCGCAGGGGCAAACCCATCTGGGCTGCTGCGTTGTGGCAAGATATTGCTGCCCGGGTAGAGAACCTGGTCATAAAGGAACTCCACGTAGATGTTCATGTGCCCAAGAATCGGGCTACTGAAGAACATCAAAACAACCAGCAGGTGGATCAGGCTGCTAAGATTGAAGTGGCTCAGGTGGACCTGGACTGGCAACATAAGGGTGAATTATTTATAGCCCGATGGGCCCATGACACCTCAGGCCATCAAAGAAGAGATGCAACATACAGATGGGCTCGTGACCAAGGGGTGGACCTGAGCATGGACACTATAGCACAGATTATTCATGACTGTGAAACATGCTGCAATCAAGCAAGCCAAACAGTCAACGCCTCTTTGGTATGGAGGACAATGGCTGAAATATAAATATGGAGAGGCCTGGCAGATTGATTACATCACACTCCCTCAAATCTGCAACTGCAAGTGCCACGTACTTACAATGGTGAAAGCAACCTCCAGATGGCTGGAAACATATCCTGTGCCCCATGCCACTGCCCGAAACACTATCCTGGGCCTTGAAAAGCAAGTCCTATGCTGACATGGTACCCCAGAAAGAATTGAGTCAGACAATGGGACTCATTTCCGAAACAACCTTATAGACACTTGGGCCAAAGAACACGGTATTGAGTGGGTCACATATTGATGTGGGTATCACATCCCCTATCATGCACCAGCCTCCGGTAAAGTTGAGCAATACAATGGACTGTTAAAGACTACACTGAAGGCAATGGGTGCTGGGACATTCAGAAATTGGGATACACATTTGGCAAAGGCCACTTGGTTAGTCAATACTAGGGGATCTGCCAACCGAGCTGGATCAGCCCAATCAAACCTGCTACGCACAGTAGAAGGGGATAAAGTTCCTGTAGTGCATGTAAGAAACATGCTGGGTAAAACAGTCTGGGCTACTCCTGCCTCAGGAAAAGGCAAACCCATCCGTGGGATTGTTTTTGCTCAAGGACCTGGATGCACTTGGTGGGTAATGCAAAAGAATGGAGAGGTCCTCATTGAGGTGTACCTCAAGGGGATTTAATACTGGGTGAGACTAGCCCATGAGTTGAGTTGTAGTATGTTAATTATTGTATAAAACTGTGGTGTCATTACTACCATAGATGAAAATAGTGATTAACTAGAATGTATTGGAAAGAGTGTAACCTGAGCATGACATAAATGGTATGGAATAAGGGGTGGATATATGTCCTGGTTTCAGTTAAGACAGAGTTATTTTTCCTCCTAGTAGCTGGTAGGGTACTATGTTTTGGATTAGGATGAGAAGAGTGCTGATAACATGCTGGTGTTTTAATTGCTGCAGAGCAATGCTTACACTAAGCCAAGGACTTTTCAGCTCCTCGCTCTGTCCTGCCAGCGGGCAGGTTGGGGGTGCAGCAAGAGCTGGGAGGGGACAGACCCAAGACAGCTGACCCAAACTGGCCAAAGGGGTATTGCATACCATCTGACAGCATGCTGAACAATATATAGGGGTGGCTAGCCAGGGTGGGGGGCCGGCTGCTCAGGGTTGGGCTGGGCATCGGTCAGCAGGTGGTGAGCAATTGCATGTGCATCACTTGTTTGTATATATTATTATTATTATTATTATTATTATTATTATTATTATTATTATTTTCTATCATAATAAACTGTTTTTATCTCAACCCACAGGCTTCACTTTCCCATTTCTCTTCCCCCATCCCAGAGAGCAAGGGGGAAGGGTGAGCAAACGGCTGTGTGGTGTTTAGCTGCCAGCCGGGTTAAACCACAACATCGTATCACAGGATGTCATGATGGAGTCTGGCACAGGTACCAAGTGCAAGTGAATTGTAACAGGCAGCTACACTAAAGGAAAACCTCCTCACAGCCATGGCTGAGCAGAGAAGCTGCCAGACCAGAGAAGCTGCCAGACCTTACATTGAAATCAAGGGGATCATGATGTTAAATGAATTCTAGCAAGGTCAAAAAGTGTTAGCAAACTTCAGAGGAGTTTCTGTGCTTCCAGCTGCTAGTATCTGTTCCTTCATCCCTACTCCTTGATGTGCCATCACCCTCAGCCAGGGAGCTCCTAGCTCTGAGCCTGTTAGAAGTTTGTTTTTCACAAATACCAACATGGCAGAGGTGAATAATAGGGATGTTGTACTGGTTCTTTCACTGTACAAATGAGCTCTGAAAAACATTTATAACTACTCCCTAACCTCTAGCACTTCCACCTTCTTCAACAACTCTCTGAAATGCAACTCTGTTTTAATTAAGGTCTCATCCTCTGTTTCTTGCTTTCTTCCTGTTCCAGTCTGTTACTTAAAACCAAATCCTGTTCTTGTCCTACAAAGGTCCATAGGCCCTAAAGGAAAGTCTGTAATGATGAACAAAAAGCATTTAGTCGTGTATTTTGAATTAGACTAAAAGTCAGAAAAGCTTTCCACAAGTATCAGTTAACCGTCTGCTACTGTAAATTAATCATTTACACAGGCATGACCTAATAGCACGGCTGTTCCCTTAACTGAAAGTATATTCCTTACAAATTACAGTTTTACCAAGTGTTACACTTTCAGGGTTATTCTCACAGGAATACAAGTATTTAGATTATTGGAAGAGACTTAAGGTAGCCTGAACTCTCACATCCATTTTTGATGATACAATTCCTTTTCCAAAGGAATCACTCTCCAGCTGGGATGCACCATTACAACTTAAGGATGTATTTGCATGCTGGAATCCCAATCTTCACAGCCTATCCCCCAAACGGTGTTTGTAAGTATGACAAAAATCTCAAAATATCTCCCTTCATCCCCCTCACAACACAGTAACAAACACTGTGGTTTGATCCCTGCAGGAGGTTTCTGCTGCCTCCCATAAATACAATTTCCTAGGATAACCTACCTCTAAATAGCAAGAAGTACATCAGACCTGAAATGTTTCAAACTGAAACATCTGCAACAACTGAGAATTTGCTGACAAATCTGCTTCCTCGGAAAGTTGCTGCACTGACCTGTAACTATGTCAAAATACCAAATTCCACCCACTTACAAATTCCAAGCACTTACAAAAGTTCTCACTACTGTTTGAAACCACAGCTTCAAAAGAGCTCCCCCTTAATTGATATATTTCTAATGTATCTAATATTTCTAATATGGAGTAAGTAAGAAGTAAATGTTGCCACAAAGCTGTCTGAGAGTTTTAACTGTTGCTTCTTGCTTCTGAATGAAGCAATTGGCATAATGAACATTAGCTGACATGATGTGTGTAGTGTTACCTCCGTGACATGGACCACAAAATGTGACCCTTTTCCTTGGGAACTACTTGTCTGCTGAATGACAGCAAAAAACAGTATATGAAGACATTATAAGTACTAAAAGTTTTGCAACAAGCTCTTGGAGCTTTCAGAAAACATTGATTTTTATTATTATTATTTTTACTAAACCATTAGTATCGCAAAGGACAAATTTATTGAAAGGTTGTTTTTCTGGATATATATTTCCCTTTGTTCTGTTGATGTTTTCTCAAAAAATAAACTGAAGGAAAAAGTGATATATGTTTCTGGAAAATAGCAAAATAATCTCTTTAGAGATTGGAAGGGTATGCTTCAATATTCAAATTTCCGGTATTTATAGGCATTTTTCTCCAGTGCTGTAAGCATAGCTGCCTCTATCTATTTGATACCCAAACACTGGAAAACAACTACACTCCAGCAAGGTGATTAAAATATATAGTAATGGAATGCCCTTCAACTGCAGGTGAGAATAGATCAGAAGCCAGAATACACTGATAAAAGTATTCAGAAAATACAAAATAATAACCATAATAACCACAAAATAATACTGTGTGAGACGGTCAAACAACTGTGCGCACAGTGAGGGATTTCCTGTCTTGCAAGAGCTGTTCCTGGAAAGAGGAGGGGGAAAGAGAATGGTGAAAAGTGGGTGAGTTTTAAAGCAATGCCAATTGTTAAATAGAGTTGTCTTTGCTGATATATTAGATTCAGGCAAGATTTTGATATAATTGAGATTCATGTAGCAAGTGGAGAGGATTCCATTCTGCTGAAGGGATTTGATTCTTCAGGAAAAGAATAATAGGAGTGAATTGCTCACTTGGGCAGGTGTAACCAACCTGCTAATCCGAGCAGGCCAGCTTGGCCTGAAGATTAATTGGGTTCATTATATTTCATCTCTGAAACCAGACTGTTCAAGCCTCAAAGAAGTCTCATTAAATCCTGGATTTTCTTATGGGCAAACAGTGATCTTGTACTAAAAACCTTCAGTTCATATTGACCAGCTTTGGGCATTAGAAAGTTAGAACAGGACCACCAGAAGGCACTGCATTGTCATTTTTTCCTTTTTCTCAGGGGTTAAGGAGCATGAATTTTAAGCCTACTATGATGAGAACATGTGGAAATTGCAGGGAAGTAAGCACTGCTCCTTTCTACCAG
The DNA here is from genome assembly GCA_011075105.1 of Heteronetta atricapilla. Classification (NCBI taxonomy): domain Eukaryota; kingdom Metazoa; phylum Chordata; class Aves; order Anseriformes; family Anatidae; genus Heteronetta; species Heteronetta atricapilla. The sequence continues at coordinate 14,410,978 of CM021745.1, read as the reverse complement.
GCTTAATGGAAACCTGAGCAGATGGGAATCCAGTTCATTCCACTTCACCCAGAAAAGAGGAAGAGGAAACTTTTTGCAGCTGGAGATAGTGACAGACTATTTTGTATCAGTCTACAAGCACCAATTCTACCAAAAGAGTGAGAAGTACATGAACTTAATGGATGAATAGACTTCAAAATCTTGATGGTACATTGTCTTTGATACCTGAGCAAATGACCCTGTCCTGGCTGTATTTTAATTTTTCATGTGCTAGCTATATTATAATCCTAAATAGACTCCTGCAAATCTATTTAGAGGCACAATGAAACGAAAATCAAGTTTGAATAGAGAATGCATTGATTTTCTATGTCAGAAATGAAGCAATTTAGTATTTCTTTCAGTCAAGGTGCTACTGTTCTGTGCCAGTACTAATTAAATTGTAATGTGTTCTGAGCACAGAAATTATGTTGTCTCATAGTAAAGTAACTATATCAAATTGAGGGGTAGAGACATTAATGGCCTGATCAGATGAATTAACATAAACCAGCAGTCCTTGTCATTGCACAAGTACATTTTTCATTAGAACTAACATTATAATTTTTTGTTGTTGTTGTTAATTGATTACTAAATGGAAGGGATAGGAGGAAGAGTTAAGTATTTCACAACTCAGTATTAGGGATTGCAGAAAAACTACTGAAAATTATTTAGAGGTTTAAAAATCTAAATAATGTGACAAAATGACTCTCACAGGCCCTTCCCAAATTTTCACATATGTAGCTTTTCTCTCAAATGAAGGGATTAGGCATGGAAGTAAAACACTCTTTCCTTTGGGAAGAACCTCTTACTGATGCTGGTCTCCTTGTTGAGTTAAGAGACACATCACATTCCTACAGAACCTGGAGAAAGTTTGCTTCAGAGCATGCCTTCTACCTATCTGTGAAGTAATTTTGTACCAAAATCAGAAAAATGCATGTGAATATAATTCCTATCTCCCTCGCAGAGGCTAAGCCAGCTTCCTCTTTGCTGCATAGATGCTGTGGCTGTAACTTCTGCTGAATCTAGACTTCCCTGCCAGGGATGCCAAGACAAGGGCTTCCAGGAGTCCAAGACACTCTGATCTCAGGGGAACAGCACAAGGTGGGCAGACCTATGCCTGGCAATACAGTGTAGTCTGGCTCTTCAGAATCCTTTAAAAACAGTTTTTCAGCTCCTGATTTTCGTGGGAAATAGAAGTTAGGTAGTGAACTTGAACCAACTGTCCTTATTTCAAAGGATGTCTGCGTTAATAATTCACCTGAGACAATTTGAATTTGTGCCTTGGTTTATGGTATGTAAAACTTGGAGAACATCTAACTCCTACAGCTCTAGCAACACTTAAATTAATGTACTGCTTTAACATTTTCCTTGATCAAAATTAGCTCTAGGTATACACGTTGCAACAGCTCATTAGGAAATCTGGTGGAAATTTATGCGAACAGTCAAGCCCAATGTTTTGGGCTGGTGTGCAAAGAACACTCGCATTGTGTAACTGAAACTAATCAGACAGATGGGCTCTACGAGCAGCAATGTGTCTTATCTGTCAAATATCCTGAACTTTCCAGCCACCTACACAACACACAGCCACACATGTCAACACCCAGAGAAATTAATATGGATATTAGACTTCACCATTCATTACCTTGTCATCATTTTAAAGCCCAATTTTGAAGTAAGAGGACACATTGCAGCTTTTTAATTACCACTTGCCCCAGCTACTGCAATCACAGATCCATAAAGGAATCCCAGCACAAATTGGTTTTTGCTCATAAATATCAGTCAGGGATAAATAATGGACCACAGCTCTTTCAACTTTTTATTAATCCATGATATCTGCTGTAAAAGTCTCGACGAAGGGAACTCTGGCCTTGAAAGCAATGAGGTGCAAAGAAATGCACATTAGTTTTGGGGATCTGCTGGGATTAAATCTTCCAGTGAAGACAGTATCACAACTGCACAAGCAGGGAGACGTGAAATACAGAACATGCCTCATTACCAATTAGCGCAGTATTCATAAACTTTTTTTTCTTAATTTATTAGTTTTGCAAGGTTCACTTAGGTACTATCCAAATCCAAATCCTGAAAGGTATTTATCTTAGTAGGAAATGGGGACTAAATTAGGGTTGCTGCAGGCAGGAGAGGAGCAGGATTACAACTAGAGCACTTGATACTGGAGTTTGAGTGCGGTGGTCTTTTTGCATTGGCAAATCCATGTGTGGGACTGATTAAACTTTAATCGTATGATTTTAAGAGCACCCTCGCCATCCCAAGTCTTAATAGAAAACTGCATTATTTGCTCAGCTGGTATCAGTCTGAGGAAATGGATCGCTTACCTTTTCGCCAATATGAAAATATTAGCATGTAGTAAGGTATGTGGAAATATTTGTGGGAAAAGAAGCCAGGCTGTACCTGAGAACTCTGCAGCAAAAGCCTTTATTTATACTCATCTGTGAGGCAATTAACAATGGGCATCAGAGGATTTCAATGTTTTGGAGTGTGCCAGATTGCTCCTCTTCTTAACTTTGGTATTTTAAATCCCTATATGTTCTGTGATGCCTTTTTTTTTTTTTTTTCCCTTGAGCCCACTGCCTTGCTGAATGAACTGGGAACTGGTTTGGGATCAAGTTCACTAAGCAGGTATTACATAAAAATGCAGTTTGAAGTCCAGAGACAGAATATCTCAGGACATCCACATCCCCTAAAGTCCCAGTTTTACAGACTTTTTTTTTTTTTTTTTTTTTTTTTTTTTTTTTCACATTTAGAATAACACCTCAGCCCTCTGAACCAAAGGGATCTGAAGGAAACCATGAAGTCTACCCATGGTACATATGGAAAGACTGCATCACTGCATTAGTAATGTCTCCACGCTCCAACTATACGACAAGACAGGATAGTACCTGAGATATGAATGAGGACTAAAAGACTTATGGGTATTTTTCAGAATAACAAAAATAATAGAAGCATAAAATAGTAATTATAACCTGTTTTTATATAGTGATTGACAAAGGATTCCCTATAACTCTTAAATCTTTAGCAGATGCCATATTCCCACTACTCATATTTCATTTTGACACTTATATTCCACCCTCATCCTAAGGAGATGTGCAAGCTTTCCTTTTTAGTCCTTTTAAGTTTTTACCTTTCCTCAACACTCAGCAAATTAAACTGCCTGGGGGGTATCATCTGAAGCTGCTTGAACTAACAGAGGGTTAAAAGTTTTGTAATCCTTCTCCCGTTCCCTTTGCTTTCCCTTTTTCTTCACTTCTGCAGAAACACTTTGAAGGCTTTCTGTCTTGATGAGCATATAATTATGCCACAGTCTAGAGACAATCACAACTCACGGCATTTTTGACTTTCAGTAGAGAACTTTGATCCTCCAAGCAGCATGTTCTCCTCCTGTCTCATCCTAGGAACAACCTTGAAATTCTTTAAATCCAGAATTAGAATTCTGAACTTGCTCCAGAGTGGCTTGAAAATGGTGTATATGAAATAGCTGTTTCCTGTCAGGCTCCTAAAATACCTAGCAGTTAAACATAATTTTTTAAAGGCTTTATTTGCTACCTGAATCCTGTATATTTTACAAGCTAATGAACGAGTTTTTGAGAAGAAAATGTAGCTGTTAGGAATATTAACTGAAGGTATGCTTACTGCAGGAGTGTGGTGTGTGTGTGTGTGTGTAAAAATCCTACTTCAATGTCTAATCTTGGAGTAAGTCCCAGAAGAGATTGATTCAATTTCTATTCATTATGAGAGCAAAACTTAAAATTACTCTGATGTATAGACACTTTGTATTCCCAGCATCTTTCAGGCAGCAGAAATTAGTGATGTGTGGCAGGACCTATGATGACTAGTAATAAAGAGCCTTAAAATGATGGTACAGTGTGTATTAATGGAAAAGCTTAAGGATTGGGTCTGTGTTACAATAAGGGCTCTATAATTTACAGCTTTTATTAACAGGTCTCCAAACCACAGATCAGAAATCTGCAGCTGCTTGCCCTTTTCATATAAAAGGCTACTTAGAAAAAAATCTCTAAATTATCATTCCAGGTTTGTGTTGCCTTGGGAACTAAAGCACAAGTTTTGAATAAAAAGTCATAACTTAAAATGTGTTTTCAGTACAACACTTAAGAGAAACTAGAACATTTCTACAAAGGGACAAAACACAAACCTTTTGAAAACTCTTTTGAAATTCATCTTGCAGTATTATAAAATCATAATTATGTGGAAGAACTCACCATGAATTTATATCTGTAGCCAGCCACAGAAAAATATCTAAGGCTTAGATAACACCTGTCCTTCCTGAGCAACAGTTCAGTGAACTGAATACTTGCCATTAATAGATGTGAAAGCAGAACACTTAGGAAGAGCAGAAATACACATCAAAATAATAACAATGCTAAACCAATTGCAGAATGAGTAGCAATATTTACTGAACTAAATCACAAGGAAGCAGGAGCTATTTGCACTAGCTAAGGTTTCAGCTGGAGTGTCTTTCTTCCACCTGAACTTCCTTAACATTTAAAAGATGTGAAGATACATGAGTTTAAAAAGATGTGAAGATATATGAGTTTAAATTGTTTCATCGCTAACGATCTCACCTCTGTTAAGGATGGTTCACGTGTTATCATGGATTAAGAAATCCATGAACGCATCTTGTTTGAGATAACTTAGCTGCTTCAGGCTCCGCTTTTCCTTCTACTGTGAGATGTGACTGTTCTAAAGATTGATGGGGAAATAAAAATTGTCCAATATATTTTGTATCCAGCATGAAACTATGCCCAAAGAAATTTAAATATTTTACAGTAATGTATTTGTTTTACTACTTTAAAAATAAAGAATCAAGCATTCTCTAACATTTAAATTAAGTACCTGAGCTGAAATAGTTCAATACAAGTATTTCATCATTTCATATATATGTGCATGCATGTTTGTATATATTTATAAATTTTATTTTATTTTTGAATTCAAGACTAAATAAACCCAGGAACATGAGAATCTCAAGAAAAGAAAAAAAATAGTGTGCTCTAATAAGGAGGATGGATGCCATATATTGGACTGTATTTGTGAAATATGAAATCAACTGTTAAAATAGAGAAAACCTTTTTGATACTGGTTAGGATGGAACTTAGCTGTTTAAACCTGATAAGAAGCTACCTGAAATTCACAAGAAAGTATCATGCAGCTGTTCCAGAATCAGCACATTATACAAACACTGTGGTTTTGTTGTTTTTATCATGTGTTGTTTTGAGATTTTGGGGAGAGTGGGGGAAAGATAGTATTTTATTTTTCATAGAACAAATATATTTTGTCTATTGAATAAATTGAATTTGTTGTTAAAAAAAAAAAAAAAGGAAAGAAATGTCAGCCTTGAGTTAAGTGTAACAAAGTCTTTCTGAGAAAATGAAAGTTACATCAACAAAAGTTCAGTATTTAGATTTGTCCTTGAAGTGCTGGGGACACTGCACTTCTACTGGAATGTCCTAAGGCAACAAAGAGTAAAACAAAAGATGTGAAAAGGGGGTTGAGGTAGAAGTATTTATTTATTTATTTATTAGCTTTTCCACTTTGCAGTTCAGAGTCATTTTCATTAATGACTTGAAAAGACATTATTCTTTGCAGATTGGACAATGTTGATCCAGAAGGTAAAACACTTAATTTCCAAATAGCACACAACTGATCCTGAAGAATGCCAAGAGAAAAGGATAAGAAAAGCCTCAGGATTTTAGCATAGCAAAATGTCATGGTATGCTTTCCCCAAAAACACATACAACGTTAATCATGTATGACTGAAATAATTTTCCTGTTTCTAATTTAGCCATGTTTAATAATTAAAGGAATAAATTATTCCATATGGTGATCAACCTATGGATTGTGTATATTAAAACCTGTTAACAGCATAATTGAAAACATGCTTTCATTTCTGTTCATGCATCACAGTGCATTATCTTGCTCATCAAAGGACCTCAGTCATAGCTTCATTGAATAATTATACATAAGTACGTATGCATGTACATTGTTAGGAGTTTCCTGGTGTTGACATTTAGTGAAGAAATGTGTGCCTTCATCAATTAAAAATACTTTTCAAATTAATTTTCCACTTTGGCTGTTTCATAGATACTTTAGTGGCAGTCTTGACAAGTCTTTAGCAAAAGATTTTGAATTTCTAATCAGCATTATAATAATTGTTGTAGTTAAGGGCTGGAACAGATCTTGCATCATTGAACAAAACCTCGGGAGTTCTTCTGATTCCATCCTGTCAAAATGTGAAGTACTGCGAGGGGTAAGCCGTAGGAGGAGACATCACTGTAGTTGTGTGTGATTTACAAGAATGCCAGGACACTTTACAGCTGGTATTTACTTCCATGCTAATTTATTTTGAGTGATGAAACACTTGTCCTGTCTATTAGTGCCACACACAATTAATTGTTAGTATTACTCGACTAAAGCAAAATAAAGATTTTGCAGAAAGGCAGAAAGTGTGCTGCAGAAGCCTAGTGGGATTTTCAAGAGGCTCTGAAGCCACACAGAATTTCAGCAGGTTCAGTTAAACTGCCATTTATAAGGGGCTAGTGAGCAGTGTATTATTATTCATAAAAGGTTTCCAGAGAAATTGGGGAACAAGATTTAGTGAGTTAGGCATTGCATTCCAATGCATACAGATATTATGAACATATTACAGACATATTACAGGATATGAACATATTGGAGACATATTGCAGGATTCATTCATGAATAGTCACATCAGCAACCCAAAAACAAGAGTTTTAATCAATGCTTAACTTAAAAGAATCCAAATACAACCCTTTAATGATACTTTTGATTCAATAGCCTTTAAAATGTTTATGAAATTCTTAGATTTTATTTGAAATTAGTAAAAATGTAGCTTTGTTGACTAAAAGTAATTTAAGAAAATGCACATTTAAATTAAAACTCACTTGTGCATAAACTGGAAAGGGAAACATACTTAATGAAAAATCAAAATTGAATCTGATAGTTAAAATTTTGTCTCATCCAAAAAATTACCTACTAAATAACCAACCTGATTTAAAAAAAAGATCAGATGACAAGATAGAAATCTTGTTTTCTATATTGCAGAATATATAGAAGAATATAAAGAATATAAATTCTTTCTATACAAGAATTTTTCTTAGAACACAGACATTTCACACAATTTTGCCAAATGACTTAAGCACATGTTGGGCTACAACATCCCGAAATGGGTATATAGTCACCTGTAAGCCTGTGACATACCTACTCTCTTGAAGATGAGCTTCTACAGTTTGTTATATCTGCATTTATTCTCTATTCCTAACAGTCTCTAAACCATCACAAAAGAAATATACATCTGGTGTAAAATCATAGAAATTTATACAAATTCAAGAAGAGCTCTGTAGCAGAACCCATAGTAAATGTTGTACAAACCCTTCTCTTTCTCTAGAGAGTTTAAATAAACTTCCTGTCTCATTAAATCAGGAAATAGAACATGAACGTTTGAAAGATTTATTTCTCAAAATTGTATTAATTAACAGTAACACTCTTAATTTACAAGCAACTAATTCAATTCTTTACCTATAACATGACATGATACTGACAGAAATCCCTGGTTAAACACTGGTTGAGATTTCTACCACACTAGCTGTTCCCACAAATTTGGGATTTTATCAGCCTATTGCTCAAAGCAGCTTGTTCAGATATTTTTTCAGATTTTTATTTATTTTTTTTTTTCCAGATTTTCAGCTTGTTTAAGTAGGACAGGGAGACGTTTCCATTCCTCTGTATGTGACATTCCTCTTTGCTGTTGATGCCTTGAACATCCAAGGTCAGTTCTTTAACAAATGTATTGTTTTTGCTTACCTATTCAAACACGTCAAAAGCCTAGTGCCTAATTGACAACTTTTTGGGGGTGGGAAAGAAAATTATATGCTCTTTGTACAGTCCTAATGATGTATGTCCAATTTATATAAGTGGTTAGACTTTAAGTGTTACTTCATCACATGTTCTCTTGCTTATTGGCACCAACTCTTATCACATAATGCCACACCTGGAAATTTTAGTACCTCCTTGTTAAGAGTAGGATTAATATCAGCATATTGCAAAGCTAGACTAGAGACACAAAATCCAAGGAAGTCAGTGAGAGAAGATCTCTATTAATGTCAACAGACTTAGGATCAGTCCCAAGCAAAGAAAAAATGTTTAATGTCATGATGTCATCTTTCCTATATCTTACTTTCTTCAGCCCCAGAGGGAGCAATTTGTACCAGTGTGTTATCGTATATTCGTATATACCACCCTAAAAATTGATTTCAAAGAGAATTATCTGCCACACCTACTACTGAAATAAAACCTGGGTAAGTAAGAATCCAACAACCATTTGCATATTTACTAACACTGTGATTACAAAAATTGAAATATATTGGCTGTAAAGTGAGGGTAAGCAAGCAGGATTAGGATAGCCAAAGATAAATGATTTAGAATTGTTCATCTTTCAGAAACCACATGTATTGTTCTTAAGGAGATTAGAGATTATTTTTTCCAGTACAGTCCAACAATTAGTCTACATAATCATTGTTATAGTTTGCCTACTGTTTAAAGATTTAATGCATGCTCCTAAAACTCTCACATGCAAGAGAAGCTGCAATCAGTCTCAGTAAGGTTCACACGAAGACGCACTTTCTCCCACTTTGGTGGATTTTTGAGCAACTAGTAATATGGACTTCTTATTCAAATGCAACAAATGTCAAGTAGTTAAGGGAGAGTCTCCTAGAAATACTGACTTTTGGAGGTGAAAGTTGTGTGTGACATAGTAGTATTTAAAAGATTTACATGAGAGATTCCTTTGTAGATTCCTACAGAAGTTGCATACGTTGTGCTGGTACCAAATACACAACTAATTCTTGATTCTGAACTAGTACATTTCTCTATCACTTGGACTTCTACATACTATTATAATAAAATCATCCAAATGGTTGATAGGAAGTGATAGCATACTGATTATAATATTCCAAAGGCTCAGATCTGATCATGTCTCATTACACATTCGGTTTCCTTGATACTTGAAAAAGGGATTCCTCCATTTGTACTAAGAAGATGTGGGTGTTAATATTAATAACCGTAAGACTGTTGCATGTTTTGGTGGGCCAGACACTGTAGTGGAAGTCAGCTGACATAAAAGACTCATTAACTTATCAAGCCTCTTTGTGCCTGGTGTGGAAATGTGACTTGTTCCACTGAGCAGGACTGAACACAGCTTTTTTTAACATGAGGGGTTTTTAATAACCAGAAAGACCAAGGTGGTCATCACCAAAGCTTGGAAACAATGATATTTATCTTAGATCAAAGGGGTGAAACAGCAGTTCACAAGAGAGAAGACTCTTTAAAAATCTTCTCTTGGCAATGACTAAATGCTGCAAACGTGTTATAAGATTGAAAAGAAGTCCTGCTGATTTGCTATTTAAAATAAATTCATTTCTAAAGAATGTTAAATACCAGAATTAATTCTTAACTAAACATTTATGGTGTCAAATCAAGCATTCAGACTGCAGGAAATTTCAAGCCTTGAGTTTTCTTTAGTTGTATTAACTCAGCTATATGTTCATTGTGTTAAGTGTTTAACACCAATAAGTGTTATGCAATTTGAATGTCTGTCTCAATATGGAAGTTAGAGGATGAACTGCTTGATTATCTAGCCATGCACCTAAACCCTGGTGATCTCCTTCTTAAACTACATAAAGTCAGAATCTATACCACGTGCAAGTCCTTCATTACTCTCCCTTCATGGATATCTCTCCTTTGCCATTGACTGGGGCAACAAGGAAGTTATAAAATGTAATGTATCACCCTGTTTAACACAGGAAGTGTTTGTTAAAGAAAAACAAAATCACAAACACAAACTGACAGGCTTCCCACACAGCTTGATTTTTTTTTTTTTTTTTAATCTAGAATTTCTGGAGAGCCCACAGAGACATCTTGTGCTGGGATAACAAATAGCAAGTCATCAATATGAGACTATGGCCCTTCTTCCTCATTGCACCTTGAGAGACCAGGAATGCAGACAGCTCCTTGAGAGACCAGGAATGCAGACAGCTGGCACTTAGCAGCGTCACTGCTAGGGAGTGCAAAGCTTATATCATCTCTCTTGTATTTAGATGCATTAGCAGAATGTGGTAGAGGAAGCTCAAGCTATTGAGCACCCAGAATAGCCATAGTAGAATATTTTTTTTATTTTTTTTTTTTTTTCCCCATCAGGTAGAGTCTACAGATTTTTTATTATTATAATTATATATTTTTTTTAATCATTATGTCTTAACTAAGTGCTCTAATAGCTACTGGTAGTCATTGTGTCTTGAATCAAGCATCACTCTTATGTGCTGGTAACTGCATTGCAGCAAGGCAAGCTTGAGACAACATTCCTCAGTTTGAAACCAAACACTCAGATTCCTATCCCTCTTCTTATTTTTTTTTTTGGTCAAAAATCTTGGTTTTAGTTACAAAACAGCTGTAAACAACATGCCAGTATTTTAAGCAGAGTTAAAATGTTCCTGTCACTGTTAGTGAGATCAAGTACAAGCATTCTGAGCCGATGAGCACAGAGTGTGGTTTAGCTGTAGGCAGCAAGACAGGCTGTAGGCTACCTCAAGGAGGACAAAGCAGGGCTGAGATTATTTCCTATTAAACTAATTCCTCAGCATAAATAATATTTATCACTTCCCCACATGAAATATCTGTCTCCCTCTCAAAACTAGATACTATTTTATAGAATTAAAATTCATATCGGGAATTCAGTGCCTAATCATATTTTCATTTATTTTTCAAAAAACCTTCAGAAAGTGGCCTGATTCTACCTGAGTAGTTAAAGCATTCACAAGCATTCACTATTACTGTAAGATACTCAACCTACTTGTCAATATTGATATGACTGCTTTAGTGTAAGGTTGTATGTATATATAAACACACACACACAACCTTTTCTCTTAAATGTATATATATATATATACATTTATATGTATATATGTATACAATGTATATATATATATATACATATACATATATATGTATACAAATGTATATATATATATATATATGAGAAAGACAAAAGACCTGTAGGGAGAGGTGCAGAGGGTGGCACAATCCCACAGTCCAAGACTGCTCCACACCAAGGGGCTCCACATCTACAAAGCTACAGAAAGCAGTGTGGGGAAAACATTCCCAAGGACAAACCAGCTGCTTGCTGACATTCCGGCCAGCAAGAGCACACTCAGAGTGCTGCTACAGCAGCAGCTGGTCTCTCCAGGGACTGGTTATATTCCCAAGCATGCTAGTTGTTAGAGGACTTCTTGAAGTGTCTGCTGTTGGGGTAGGCAAACACCAGCACTCTGTGAAGCCTCTAACTACCTCATTTGCCCTTGGATTTTTAATAACAGGCAGACAAAAAAAAAAAAAAAAAAAAAAAAAGAGGGGCAAACCACATGAGATGCCTATTCTCCTGATGTAGCCTTTGGATCATACCATGGGAAAGTATAGCACTCACAGGCTAGACAGGCCACCTAAGATCCAAAGAGATGGACAGGAAGACTACTTCTACACATGTGGTACAGTTCACAAATACTCCCTAAAAGAGCTTTCCTGATGTCACTTGTAAAAGGTGATCATTAAAGTTTACTGTCATTTACTTAACCACTAACTGTGAAACCAAACTGACCAGTATAGGCATGGCTTAGAGTGTGCATCATTAACCCAATGAAAGATCTGCCATCAGACAGCCTCCCTTATTTTCATGGCAATATTATGCCAAGGCTTACCAAAGCTATTTTTATTCTTAGTGTTACTGCTACACAGGATGGTAATTAAGAGAGGCATGTTCTGAACTGGAAGGAGATGTGTAAGAGGCTCTGGAAAAGTGGCCCTGAAGCTATACTAGCAATAAAAATGAAGTTCTGTTATTCAGAGAAAAAAAAAAAAAAAAAAAAAAAAAAAGAGGTCACTAAAGGTGATGTTGGCACAGGATTTAGGATTTACTTATCCTCACTCTCTTCACAAGAGGCTCCTTAAGATTATCATTTGCTCAAAGGTACATTAATCTTTCAGAAATGAGAGAAGAATGAGAGTAACTGATTTATTTATTTTAGGTAGTCACATGAAGTTTATCGGAACAAGAAAGTGTGCCATGACCCCTCCCTCTCTCCCAGTCTATCCTGGAAAGAAAAAGAAAAATACCAGCCTCTTGGTTGAATGTGGCATGTGACAACTTTAGAATGGCTCTTGACCTGCCTGATGAAGAGTAGATAACTTGCCTGAGAAAAAGGTAGGAGAGATGCTGAAGAGTAGACAGTATCAAAGAGTTACAGCTTTGGGATTTGTGACAGTGTATCCAGCATCCAGGATAATAATAGTTTATGATGTGGAAAATGCTTGCATAGTTGGCATTCTGGACAGTTGCAGTAGGAAACAGGTTTGATCCGTCTGTGTAAACCCCTCCTTTGTATCTAGGGAGTAGGCAAAATTATCTGCCTATCTGCTTAGCTTATGACTTGATTTCAGACTGCCACATATTGAGCTGTTGCAGATTTGCAAGAAAGCATACCATCAGATAAAAGTCCCTCATTCTCCACATCAGCAATGCACCTTAAATAGCAGCTGAAAAGCTGATTTAACCAGCTCACTGAAGAACAACACAAATATTCCTTCCATCCTATGAAAGGAGAAGGAAAGAAGGATAGCAAGCATTCATAGCTGACATCTATACATCCCAGTTGGCTGCTACAGTAGTCAGACATCATTTAGACAGGGTAACTATTAGAAGTTCCAGGTGGCATGAAGTAGCCTGGAGGACACTACTGTCCCACTCCCTGGCCATGTATCGAGCATACCTAAAAAAAAAAATAATACAAAAAATCCAACCTGCAACATCAACAGTATTTCTCCACCAGTTCCTCAGTTCCTCTCATATCAGGTTAGAGCACAAGTACTGTGAGTCTTTAACACCATTAATTTCCTTTTCAGAAAGAAGGCAGCCAAATTCCTTTGGCATATGTACTTTTATCCATCCCGCTTTAGTCTGCATAATTTTAGTGGTCAGGCACCTACTTTGGGTAACATTTTTTCCATCCTTAATGGAAACTCACAACAGAAAATTACATCTTCATGTCTGTAGGCAAGTAGTTTGCTTGTGTGAATTGCCACAGTCTGGTTGGGCACTTTATAACACTTTCCCTTCCAGCAAAACATATTCACTACTAACCACAAAGAAAAGGATCTGTCTAATAGCCAAATAGACACACACACACACACACAATTAGCTTCAAACTTGATTATTGCCACACTTGCATTATATACACAAGAACGGTTTTATCAGGCTTGATTTTCTCCTAGAACATTTCTATGTCTGGTATAGTGATTTCAAGAAAAGGAATACAGAGAAACACTAAAGTGTTAGTCTGATTTGTTCACATTTTACAGAGGGTGAAATTGCTTCCCAGGATGTAATGCTGGGGACTTTATCCAACATTAGACTTATTCCCGATGTATAAAAACATAAATCCACCAAGATACTGATGTAAAGTTTGCACATGCTCAGAATAAAGCTTTTTATTGCTAGAGAAATTTAGGGATTTTCACCTATTTAAAAATGGTTGTTGCCAACAATTCACTTACTATTTCCAACAGTATTTCACTTTTTAAATGTCACATATAAACCTGAAACGGAATAAGGCAAGTCAGCTTTGGACTCATAAAGAACTCTTTTTTTCTTGATACAAACTGGCTTAATCGAGCCAAACTCAATTGAAAAAATGAAATAAAAATAACAAAAAGAAAGTTTAAAAATGATGAAGTACTTTGTAAAGAATGAAGTAAATATATATACATATATTTTCTTAAAAAAAAATCACCTGAGATGTTGATGCTGCAGATAACATCTTTAAAAGAAGAACAGTAAGAAAACTACCGTTGTTTGGGATATAACAAAGCAAATGGGATTGCTTGATAGTGCAACTGATCTCTATTTGTGGCGTAATGACCACACAGACACCAGGGTTATTTTAGGATCAGTAACTGCTTCTACTTTATTGATGGCATAACTTCATTTTTCTTGTTGCATCCCCATATTGAGGACAGGCTCCCCTCTTATATCCTTCACCCTACAGCCGTACTTTTCCCTAACCATTATTTGGTCAACAACTTTGTCCGGCAACCGCAAAACTGGCAACTTCCATGCCTCAGCGGATAGAGAACAAGCATCCCGGCAAGGCGTTTCCTCAATCACCCTTCTTTGTTTCCTCTAAACTCTTTACATTCCTGATGGCCTCATCATTAAGAGCCTGATGTTATCACCAACCATGGGGCTTGCCGACCCCCATGGCCACACTCCCACATCTGTTCAATGAACTCTCTTCCAACCTTGCAACGTTTGATTTGTATGATCTAGGTGGGACTGCTACAAATTTGAGAATTACAAGAATAAAATTTACAAGGCAAATCTCTTATTGACTTTCACAGATGCTGTAGGGCTGGCTCAGGAATCTGCACATACACTCATCAGTTGAGATTCACAACAGATTAACGGAACAAATTATGACGGCAATGAAGTGTGCAGATTACATAATCCCATCAACGTCAACAAAACATTCAGAAAAGGAGAGGAACCAAACCGTTTAATTGCAGGCAGTGTTGATATTAAAATTTCATTGTTTTGTGCAGTGTTGTTTCATGGAAACCATCTGAAATGTCATCTAGTAACCCACTGGAGTATAAGAAAATAAAACCATAAAGCAAAATATTTATCTACATTTTAAGCAATCTACTTCTAAAGTGGATCAAATCACCTGTTCCTCTCTGAACAAGGAAGCTCATCCTTATAGAGAAAGATCAGTGGTATAAATCAGCATAATTTAGAGGTAACTGGGGAACCATGCTGATTTCCCATTTGTTTTTTCAATGCTGTTCTGACAGTGATGCATAAAATCAGGTACTTTAATTACAAGGTGTGGTCTGAAGGCAGACCCTATGGTGGCTGGCAACTTCTAGCAGTCCAACACCCCCATTAACACAAAAGCATCGTCCCTTCATTGTACATCCAGACTCTGCCAGCCTATTCCTTCTTGCCAGTGTGGGAATAGAAATGTTGTTTTTGCAGAGTTACATTGTTTAGAAGGAGGGAATGCAGTACTGAGATATGCTTATAGTGATAAGAAAGCTTAGCAGGCGACCTTGTAAAATGCAGACAACTAGACTCCTTAGGACAATTAGGTGAAAATCATGGTGTCAAGTCAAGTCAGGTAAGTGAAGAAACATTACCACTTCAAGCAGTAAAAATGTCAAAAAAAATTTGAAATTTAACAGGCTGGCAACTGAAGGCCATGCATTGTTTGTGAAGTATCAGATAGATTGTGAACCTGGATTACTCACTCAGTGGGGAAACAGGGGAGGGTCTTGTCATCAAAAAGTATATAAACTGTGTTTTGGAACTTGTAGATGCACTCTCCTGCTTGTGGGGCGCCCGCCATTGCAATTGTGAATAAATTACTACTTCACTGAGATCTTCGCCTGAGCCTAAGTTATTGGCTATGGAGTGTTTCTCACAATTTGGGGGCTTGTCCGGGATCCAGTCACCTACTGGGGAGCCTCACCGCCACAGCAGCAGGAAGGCATGCCCCGCTGATTTCAGCGGTCCTGTGCATCGACGGTGGCGGTTCTGCGGAAAGCTGACAGAGGGCCCGAGACTGGTTAAAGAGGCAGGATCCGTGAAGTAGTGGGGAAAGGAAGAAGGTAGGCACTCCGGGTTTTTAAGAATTGATCTGGTAACTCTGTGCACAGACCAAGGTAAGAAATATTAAGTATTGCCTTGGGGGTCGGGTGATCTGGTGTATGGTAAGCCCTTGCACGGGGAAGTGCTGGCACTACACCAGGGGAATCTGGTGTATGGTAATCCTTGCATGGGGAAGTGCTTGGAAGTACACCAGGGAATCTGGTAAACTCAGGTGTGTGGTAACGCTTGCACGGGGAAGTGCTTGGCGGTACACCCCCTTTTTTCAGTACGTTGGTGTGTGGTACACTGCAGAAGGGAAATTTCTGTAGCACATACTGGCGAGGGTTAGGAAAGATGGGAAATATGAGTTCCAGGGGACAGGGAGATATCCCTGGGGGAGTGCCTACTGACTGTCCTTTAGGAAGGATGCTGAGAAATTGGAAAAATAACCCCAAAACTAAGGAGAAAGATAGGAAGAAGACAGTTAAATATTGTGTATCAGTCTGGACAAAAGAACCAATTAAAGGAACTGCAGTATTTTGGCCAAAATACAGGTCTGACAAAGATTGGGTATGTCAGGCCTTAAACTTGTATGTTAATAACAAATTTCCATTTCGGAAGAAGAATTGGAGTATGCAGCTTGTTGGATACAAGGATCTAATTTGATTTTAAGCAAAAATCAGAATAAAGAGGAAAAGAAAGGGGAAGGGACAAGTGATAAATGGGACCTTTTGGATAACTTACCTCCTCCTTATAACCCCCAGGCTGCAGCAACAGCAGCAGTCACTGTAACACCTATGAGAGAAGAAACAGGAACTGTAAATGACATTAACTCTGGGAACAGGGGGTACCCCAGACTTGTAAAAGAATTGGAACAATGCAAAAAAGACCTTGAGAATTTTCCACTCCCTGGTGCTAATACTACTAACACTAATGAAGCTGTTATGTATCCTCTCCGTGAAGTGCCGCTGGGACCTAGACAAATAGGATATGTAAATGCCCCCCTTTCTAGTGGAGAAGTATGAAATTTTAAAAAGGAAATGAAATCTCTGATTGAGGATCCCATTGGATTAGCAGAACAGTTAGATCAGTTTTTGGGACCCAATCTATATTGCTGGGGAGAGATGATGGCAATTCTGAATCTGCTATTCTCAGGGGAAGAACGAGGAATGATCAGAAGGGCAGCAATGCGGGAATGGGAAAAGGATCATCCTCCAGGAGATGGAGTGATTACCAAAAAGAAGTGCTGTTTTATCCAAGTGTTCATGGTGGTGCCCAATATATGTGCCCGGCGGTGTATCTTGTGTATTTATTTTTGCTCTTAAATGTTTTGAGTGTGACAAGGAGGAAGGTGGGAGCATTATCTAAGTAACAGTTTAGAAGTTTTGGTGTATTCGCAGTGGTGTTTAGTCAGTTTCCCAAGTACTGGGGGGAGGGGGCTGACTGATTATCAAAGTGGCAGAAAGGAGGGAGTCACTTCTTTGGTGGTTTGGGCTTGAGCCCTGGAAATTTGGTAAGAAGGGGGAGAGCGAATTTATTTAAGCCTCAATACCTTTTAAACCCCCATATTGATGGATACACAGGAGTGATTCCTTGTTTTGTATGGGTTTACTAGCAAAGTGCATGAGAAAATTTGGCATTTGGCTTGAAATTCGGACCTTTTGAAATGTAAATTTTGTGGAAAAGGTGGTGTCCTTTGTCTAGAAGACAGAAGGCTGAGTGCTTCAGGTGTTTTCCCAAAGTCCTGTGGATCTGTGATTGGAATGGGACTCTCTAATAATCTGAAACAGTAAAGTTTGTATGTGAATAGAAGAATTTAATCCCAGAGAACTGGAACATTTGGAAAGAAGATTAGGAAAAGATAGTAAAAAACTACAATAAAAAGGGTTGTGTGGAAATTGAAACAAGGGCCAGTATCTAATAGGGAACAGTAATAAATAAATAAGTAAATGGGAATGGGAAATCAAGGAAATGAGTAATATCCAAAACAAAGACGTTTTAAAGAAAGCCTCCTTCGCTGCATATTGGCACATTGGAAGGATATTGTTAGAACTGGGGGCACAGAAAGCAAGAGGACTTTAATTAAGTATTGCAATCAGTAGTGGCCACTATATAATCTAAATGGCCACTTTATGGATCAATCGACTATAATGATGTCTTGCAATCAGTGTTTTTGGGAAGAGAAGGGAAATAGGATGAAATGTTAGATACTGATATGTTGTTTCAGCATCTTGGAGGGAAAAGGTATGGAATTAAGTTGGCCACTGACTGAGCCTTTGGTACTGGCATTAGAAAAGTATAGGCTGCAGAAAGATAAAGGAAGTGTTAATAGGTTGTTGAAGATGTTAAAGGTGTGGTATGTAGTATTTGATAAAGCTGTTTGAAGTTGAATGAGCAGAGAAAGAGGATGTAGGGATGTTAATAGTTCTGCCTCAACCGGAGGCTGAGGATCTAAAAATCATGGTTGTGAGCTCTCTGGGGCAGAGGGACCATGATGGGTCCAAGAGAGCTGTCACATAAACAGAAAAGCAGCTAACTCTTAAAACAACCTGAGTTCACGTGCGAGCTCAGGTTGCCAGTGGGACTGCTCAGGGAACTTTCAACAATTGCATTCCCCTGACCGACCCCCCCCAGCTGAGACCCTAATCACTCTGGAAATTATGAACAGCTATACCAAAATCTGGTTAAATTGGGAATTTAGTATTTGTTCCAACAAGGTCCAAAAAAAACCCTATGGAATTTTTGGATCAACTTTTGAAATGCAATGAAGAAAAATAAATAAATAACAAATTGGACATGGCTTCAGAAAACAGAGGCAATTGGCTAGCCTCTTTCTAGGGTAATTGCCCCCCTGATATCAGAAAGAAATTGTCTTAGGCTGCAGGATAAACTTACAACAGTCAAGAATAATGGGGGCCTGGGGCACCTACCCTAGCAGGTCCACTGGTTGAAATAAAGCTAGGGAACGAAGAGAGAGGCTTGAATTTTTGTTGGTTAAGGGAGCTTCTTTCTCTGTGTTAATTAGTCTGTAAATGTAATAGGAGCAACTGGCTAACAGGAAAATGCGTTGGTTTTTTTTGTTTGTTTGTTTGTTTGTTTTTGCAATGCTTGAAATTTAAATTGGGAAAAATGATTGGAATTACGAAATGAGGAAAACAGTCAAGTTTGGTTCATGGTACTAGATTTAAAGGATGCTTTTTCCTGCCTGCCCGTGGCAACTGAAAACCAGAAACTCCTTGCCTTTGAATGGGAAAATCCTAATAGGGGATGTAAAACTCAGATGACTTGGACAGTGTTACCACAGGGGTTCAAGAATAGCCCCACCATATTCAGGAAACAACTAGCCTGTGATCTTGAAGTTTGAAAGACACCTTCGGGAAAAGAGGACACTGTTGCAATATGCAAATGATAGCTACTGAAGAAGAAAAGGAATGTGTATCATGGACTATTAGTTTACTAATTTTTTGGCACTAATGCTGTGAACCCAGCCTCTTTTCTCAGTAACAGAGCTTCCAGATCACCCACTCATGATTGCATCAAGACCATGGACACGGTATACTCCAGCTGACCAGACATCTAGGAAACACCCTTAGATGATGTGGAGGATTGGTATACAGATGGCAGCAGCTTTGTCTGGCAGGGATTTTGCCTCACAGGATATGCGGTAACAAACATCAGCCCAAAAGCATCTCTCAGGTTTCATGGACTGTTGGCTCAAACTCCACCTTTGGAATTCCCAGCACATTCATTCCATGCAGGAGATTGGGTCCTGATACGCACCTGGAGAGAATCAAAACTTCGGCCTGAATGGGAAGGACCATTCCAAGTGCTACTAACCACTGAAACAGCCGTAAGAACTGCGGAAAAAGGTTGGACTCATTATACTTGAGTGAAAGCATCTACCAACCCTAGCGCTTGGGAAGTTGTTCCTACAGAAGACTTGTTGAAAGTTAAAATCAAAAAGAAAAATCCCGTAATAGACTCTGAGCAGGATAAAAGCTTATAGTTGTAAACTAACCCTTTATTTTCACAGGTAACTAAAAAGGACAGACCTATAACAAATTGAATTGCTCCCAAGAGGAGTTTATTATAGTACATCCTATTTTTTTTTGTTTGTTTGTTTGTTTTGTTGTGTATTAATAATTATTTGGAAGTCTAAGATTTAAGAATGATGATAGGGAAAAATCAATTATTAATTTTGTTTCTGGTAACTATAAGCCTTAGAGGAGGCCTTGGTCAAGTGGAAACTTGGAAAAGATTTGACCAGATGATAGCAAAGACAGGGTATCCTGTTAAATTATGGGTGAATGTGACAGAGTTATGCACCACAATCTATTACATTTGATGCTTGTGAGGTGTTAACTTGTGGAGATTTAAATGTTCAACAACGATTGAGCAAAGAACACAAATATCTCTGCCCTGAACCTAGGACAGGCAACATGTTTGAAGGACCCCCTTGTTCGGATTGGGCTGATGTGTGGTGGACGACCAATCATAAAGGATGGTCATATACACCCACATCTATCTACTTCATGAGATTAAAGGAACAAATTAACATATTTAAAGGAATGGTTCAGCCCAACTCTCAGCATCTACAATGTAATCCAATAACTATAACAGTTAATCGGGCTGACTACCTTACAAACTGTACTTATGGTCTTGGAGCAGATGTAACTGGACGAGACCCAACACCTAGACTGAGAATAGCTGTAAGGGAACGACTCTCTTCTGCCATCATAGAAAGGGAGAAACTCAAGGAGAAAGCAGGAGAGAAAACAGGAGAATCTCTTCAAAATAAGGCAGTTGTCACAGTTAAAGAAATAAAAGATCTTAGACAAACATTTGAGATTGAAACAGGGTATGGAGATGTGAATGCCTGGATAGAATGTGTCAGATATACTGTCCAGAGTCTCAACCATAGCAATTGCTATGCTTGTGCCTCAGGACGACCGATTGCCCGTATAGTGCCCTTCCCATTGGGGTCGACTGAAGACTCCCAAGGGATGCGATGTATGATTGCATTGTACCAAGAAAAGACTGCCTGGGGAAATGAAGCCTATAAGTCTCTCTCTTTGCTATTCCCTTCCTTGCATAATAGCAATATCAGAGCTCCCCCTGTATTCTCCACAGCCATAGGTAACCATACAGCCTGCCTCTCACGGTAGGATTTGAGTGCTACCTGGCATCTGGGAGAATTTGCCTTGTGCACGAAGACCTTGAATGCTACCAAGGACTTGATGGGAAATTACTCAAGACTTGAGATCCCCAGGGCAGATCTCTGGTGGTACTATAGAGGGCAGATCTTACGGTCCACCCTACCATCTAATTGGGGAGGCACTTGTGCACTTGTTCAATTAGCTATACCCTTCACCCTGGCATTTGAAAGAGAAACATCACAAATACCCAGAAGAAGTAAACGAGGCTTAGGAATATCATTTGATGATAGAGTATACATAGATTCTATTGGGGTACCTAGAGGAGTTCCGGATGAACATAAAGCTAGGAATCAAATTGCTGCAGGATTTGAGTCACTGTTCTAGTGGGTAACAATCAATAAAAATGTGGATTGGATTAATTATATCCATTATAATCAGCTGAGATTCATCAATTATACCAGGGATGCAATAAGAGGAATCGCTGAACAACTAGATGCCACCAGCAAAATGGCTTGGGAAAACAGGATAGCATTAGATATGATGCTCGCAGAGAAGGGTGGTGTATGCATGATGCTGGGCAACCGTTGTTGTACTTTCATCCCTAACAATACGGCCCCGGATGGCACAGTAACAAGAGCGTTGCAAGGGCTTACCACCCTTGCCAATGAATTGGCAGAAAATTCGGGAGCAGACACTTCCATCATAGGATCGTTGGAATCTTGGTTTGGTAAATGGAAAGGGATGGTAATGTCCATATTTACATCTTGATTGTAGTAGCAGGAGTTTTGACAGCTATTGGCTGTTGCATTATCCCCTGTGTAAGGGGACTTGTCCAGCAGTTAATTGAAACCGCATTACTGAAACAAATGACCATGGATCCACCACCCTACTCAGATAAAATGATGATATTAGAGGAAATGGAGAGCAAAGAAAGTGAAGAAGAGGAAAATATTTACCAAATTACACCTTAAATAAATAAATAAAATACAAAATATTAATAATAATAAAAAATAAAATATTTTTTTGCAAAAATCAACAGTTTATAAAAAAAGGGGGGGGGATTGTGGGAATAGAAATGTTGTTTTTGCAGAGTTACATTGTTTAGAAGGAGGGAATGCAGTACTGAGATATGCTTATAGTGATAAGAAAGCTTAGCAGGCGACCTTGTAAAATGCAGACAACTAGACTCCTTAGGACAATTAGGTGAAAATCATGGTGTCAAGTCAAGTCAGGTAAGTGAAGAAACATTACCACTTCAAGCAGTAAAAATGTCAAAAAAAATTTGAAATTTAACAGGCTGGCAACTGAAGGCCATGCATTGTTTGTGAAGTATCAGATAGATTGTGAACCTGGATTACTCACTCAGTGGGGAAACAGGGGAGGGTCTTGTCATCAAAAAGTATATAAACTGTGTTTTGGAACTTGTAGATGCGCTCTCTCCTGCTTGTGGGGCGCCCGCCATTGCAATCGCAAATAAATTACTACTACTTCACTGAGATCTTCGCCTGAGCCTAAGTTATTGGCTATGGAGTGTTTCTCACACCAGGGAAAGAAGTAGGTGCAGTGAAGTAATATGTTGCCACTGAATTTCTGTGGGATTGAATAATTTGCAAGTTGCTTGTAAGCAGCTAATATCTACCTGCTGGTTCTGCTGGTTCTTGCCATGAAAAAGGTCCCTGGAAAGGCTGCCAGGTTTGCTCAAACCTGGTACAGATACAAAGACAGCATTTGTTATAGGGTAAAGAGAGAGAGCAGATGGAAGATGGGCAAGAATGAAGTGGAAAGGAACCAAAAAAGTGAAATCTTGCCTCTGGAGATTATTTTGTTCTTGTCTTTAGGGCTGGAAAGTGGGGAAAAAAAAAAAAAAATGTTTGCTCACATCATTAATGAACTCTGAGCCAGCCTCAGGTATCATTGCTTTCATCACTTTATACTGATTATTTTCTGTCTGGGACTTTGAGCAAGCTGGTCTAAGTGGAAGGCATCCCTGCCTATAGTGGGGGGTGGGGGTGGGGGGGTGGAACTAGATAATCATTAAATCCATTCAAACTCAAACCATTTTATGGTTGTGTGAGTACTCTGGCTTTAAGACATAACGTGCTTAGTCACAGACATTCCTGAATATTCTATGTATGGTCATCGTACATCTGCCACTGAATAGCCTACAAATATAAAGGTGGGGAAATAAAAAAACAACCTGCACCCAGACAACCCAGCATTTAACTTCTTGAAAAAGATTTCTCACACCGTTTCCTGAAAGTAGGGCAGTCTTGAAATACTTCAAAAACGACATCCAGGCCAGCTACAGAAGCTACAACAGACAAGGTGGGGAATCAGTAACATGATCAGAAACTGCTTTGAAACAAGAAGTGTGAACTTCTTAGGTAAGCCATAAGGGTAGAGCCAAGTAAGAACAAAACAGCCTGCTGTTGTCAAGAGCAACCTCACTTGCCCCATATGTAACTGTACCTGAAATCTGCCAGTTTCTCTCTTCTTTCCTCTGTATGTGCAGTATTTGCTGATTTTTGCATGTTATAGCTTATAAAATGAGCTGTCACATGCAATTTTTTTCCCCCAACAACAAAATTCCAACATTTATACGTCCAAGAGACCTAATTCTATGGATTTATGAAGAGATGGAAGACAAGTAATAATTCTGAGGATTTCTAAAGGGAAGGAAGAGAAGTTTTCCTGACAGATCCTAGCACTCTTTAAATCCAAATTCAAGAGTGTTCCTCTGTTAAAGTTCCAGTCCTCTGCCTTTCCGCCAGCAGTGGCATTTGTATCTCTGTGCTATCTTTAGTGACGAGTTTGCATTCACCCAGCTCACCCATCTCATACAGCATTACAATACAGTAAAGTAGATCAAATGAGTGATTGGGTCAGTTGGTAATTTACCTTGGCATGAAAAGATTAAAAGCTGTTTTCTCATCTCTTTGTCTCCTGTTGTATACTCATCTATTTTGTGGCTCCCATGCCATGTAGTTTCCACTGAGTAGAGATCTGCCAAACCCCATAAAACCTTATGGGGAAAGCTGACTGCACTGACACCGCTAGACAGCTGGATAAGTGTAAATTCCCCCATAGCCTCCCATGGTCCTTGCTCCAGGTGAGGAATTCCTAGAAGTACCTGACTTCTGTATTTGTCCTTATAACTGCCATAGCTGCAAACTTTAATCATCTTTCCAGCTTTTCATGTGTGATGATGTACCTCAATGGAAGGCAGGAACAAGTCCCTAAGGCTGTTTTGACAACCAGCAGAGACAGTACAAATGTGCACCTCCAGCAAGTCCCCTGTGCTCTCAGATCACAGAATAGCATAGGTTGTATCTGTGCTGCCAAGCATTTCCCTCATGGTAACATGTTCCCAGGTTTTTGATAACAGATTTTTAAAGCCATGCAGATCAGGCTTTACACGATACCAGCTCCTTCCCTTAACATTTACTTTATTTTGGTAAACAGGGATTTTTCCTGAAGTCTGTCAGTCTGTATGATTGAAGGGCCTGCAATAGCTTTTATTGTAAAATTCACAACTAAATTATGACCAAAAATATAATTAGGGATTCTCAGATGAATGTTAATCAATCATTCTGTTGAAGCCTGAACACAGCAAAGTAGAACATATTTTTCTTTTATCCCAAATATCCATAAATAGGTCTCTATTTGCTTGTGATCAATATTCCATGAAGTAATCCCATTCCTATAATTTAACACAAAGCAATCGCTGTATCTGTTTATAAAAATTAAATTCAAGTAGAGCACTGAAGTGCAAAATAATGGCACCTGGACTTCTCAACCACTGTCAGTTCTGAGTGGAGGCACCAGGTTTGCAGGCATGGCTTGAAATATTCAGCAATATTCTGTAGAATCCACTGTAGACTACAAATAAAAAGCAGAGTGACTCATTTACAGATTATTTTTTTTTTTTTTTTAAAAAAATGTATTATAAAGCTTCAGACATGAGGCTCTTTCACACAAAGGTTCAGCACATGTCCAACACAGCAGGATCACTCACACTGATTTAAAAGAGTTTAATTACAAAAACAAACAAACAAACCAAAAAGCACTTCTCACTTCAGGGAAAGCTAGAGAGAATTTGAGGGGATTTCTGGAAAAATCCATCTAATTAATGGATTAAAGCACACATTTTCTATTGGAAGCATGGAAATAGGAAAGTTGCTGCCCAAAGCATGGCAGCTAAATACTACCATTGTTCTTGCCATTTTCTCTAAGCATGCATTTTCCTACAATGGAAAAGTTTGAAAATTCTGACAGCTAATTATTATTCCACCTTTGCAATCAATACAGAATTTCTCCCTATTTTTAAATCTCCTTCCTGCAGATAGGAAATTGTTGCATGGTACATGCTAAGAGACAGAAATGGAACAAACTGCTGTTACTGGGTTGCAGTAAAAGAACAGACTGCTCCATGTTACATTGACATGTGCAAAGGGGAAGTTGCAGAGATGCTTGCTATCCATTGCCTGTCCCTTAACATTCAGTAATTTCCTATGCTTGTTTTCTCTTTCCTCTCTTTCATTCTATAGTTTTCCCTGTGCATAATTATCATATTCTGCCAATGAATAGAGACTGGCACACTATTTACCATGCTTTACATCTTCAAGACATTTGTGTGTCATCTTCTCTGAGATAAATCACTTGGTGCATTTGCTCTTTAGTCCTGTGCATGCAATATTTCATTTTTGTGATACTAAGTTACATTATGACCTCAAGGGATGAGATGCATTAAATTCTAGGACAACTAATTTAGCAATTAGAAGCTGAATTGCTCTACTAAAAACAAACTTATAATGACAAAAATGTCATAAAGCAAGTAAATAGAGGATGGAGAACCATCCTCCAGCACGATTCATTCTTCATTGCTCTGTTCTCCACAAGGTTCTGAATCAAGATACAGTCAGAACTTGGAATTTGCCCGGAATGTTCTTCTGAAAACACCTTTAGAACAACAGGCACACCTTACCTATGGATCTGATCCAGCTCATGGGTTGGCAGTTGCATTTGCCTGTAGGCACTTGGCAATGAGCTTGCAAGTCTAAACAGTGCAGATCATGCTGTATGGAGATCCTTGGGACTAGCTCTGGATGAGCCATACACAGTACTCCATGGCGCCATATAGATGTACTAACTCAAGCTGCAGAAACTGCAGAGCAAGGCACTCAGTCTGAAATAATATGGCATGGCTGATTGTTTCAGGTTGGCTGCTTTCAGCTTTGACAGCTTTACAGAGGGTTGCACTGCACTGCATAAAAGGAGCCTGACACCACTGAGTTAGAGACCCCCTGAGATAATCACAAGATTACCACCTTATTCATTTTAACTTGGCTTATTTTAGGAAGCTCTCCCTCCTCCCCCCATATAGATATATATATATTTTTAACTGCTAAGAACATTTCTCTACTGCTCTAAATTGGGAGCTAACGCTAAGTGGAATGACTGAAGTGAGAAAGTTTAGTGTTGGATACTGTAGTTGTGGCTTCCTAGAAAGTTAAATAGTGTTAACATTCTTTTAAATATATATATTTTTTTCTTACAGCTGTATTTCTATTATTCAGTTAAACAGGATGGGAAGGTATTAAAATAGAACGTATTTTTTTTTCCAAATCTAATGATTTTTTTTTTTTTTTTTTTAATCATCTCATTTGAGTTTCTGCAGGGTTTCATAAATGATTTTGCTCCAATTCCAAATAATGCCCAGACTTTGATATTACAGTGGAGTGACTCATCATGCTAAGCGAAAACCACTTTTTACTTCTCTAAATGAGGAGAAGAGACTTGCAAAAGTTAAAAAGGTTTTAACTCATTTTTCACTACTTGAGACAAAAGACAGATAAAGCTCAAGTTTCAGAGCTAAGGTCTGTTTCTGCTTCATTTCTGAATTTTCTGGCCTGTACTCAAGCTCTGGGCAAACAGATTTGAGTGACATAGCTAGATACCAACAGATAATTATGTGAAATTGAACCTCTCGACCTGAACTTTTTCTGTGGTTCTCTCCACTCCCACCGTCTTCTTTGTGCATCCTTTCTGCTGAGCTCTGGGCAGTCTGGATTTGGTGGGACTTGGGAGAGGGGGGGTTAAAACAAACAAATAAACAAACAAACAAACAACAACAACAAAAACAGCAACAACCACCAACCCAAAATGACAAACACCACAACCAACAGAAATGTGAAGCTTACAGAGACATTTCTGGCCAAAGATTTTCCATTTACAGGGAAAGAGCCAGTTCAACAGCTGGTTCAATTTAGGAGACTAAGGAATCCAGTCCTTTCATTCCATGGCTGAATCTCTGCAGAGTCAAACATTAAAAATGATTCAAGGCAGAGATAACGCAGTTTCAGTACTGGCAAAACCTCTTCAGCTGCTCATCATTCAGATATATTTTTGAATTCCTGAGCAGTGTAGGAAGCAACAGTAAAGCTTGTATTTTATGCCTGGCTCAGTTACAAATGGAGACAAGCTATTACTTTCTCTTTCCAAGAATTCATTCAATTGATTCCAATTTTGAATGCTTTGGAGAACAATTCAAAATATAAGGAATTTTAGGTTCCTTCCCAGCCTTCACACTGCCTTGACACTGGCATTATTCATTCACATCTTGCCAGTGGCTTGGAGACTATAAATTCAAGCAGAACTAATAGCAAAACAACTTTGATTACATTGTGAAGGTGTAGCTTGTGTAAGCAAATATCTGGCAACTGTTCCCATTTCTGTGAAGCTCTTACACATAGTTTCTTCAAGTGGAAGTATTTTAGTTTAATTGCCATTAAATGAATTATAGGAAGCCAATATAGTTTTATTACTGGTGAAAATATTGCTGCTTTACATCATTAAAATGATTTTTAGAACTGCTGCATCAAATTTTGCCAATATATTGTCTGTCGATATACTTGAGATTCATTAAAATAGACCAGTTTCACAGATTACTTCAGATATAGTTTATGTGCAGCTGGAGACATTTTATATTCTCCAATATATGCTTTTCATTCTTCAGTGTGTGCTCATCATACCATATACAACACATACTGGGAATAGAAAGCTTTTCCCTCTGCATTTACCGCAATGTCCTTTACAACAACTCT
Source organism: Heteronetta atricapilla (assembly GCA_011075105.1). Classification (NCBI taxonomy): domain Eukaryota; kingdom Metazoa; phylum Chordata; class Aves; order Anseriformes; family Anatidae; genus Heteronetta; species Heteronetta atricapilla. The sequence continues at coordinate 14,382,962 of CM021745.1, read as the reverse complement.
GTGGTATTCAGCTCTGTAGGCATCTCTAAGCCCAGACACGGTGCATCTGTGGAGCTGCAGCAAAGCCTTTGGAAGATCAGCACCAAGTTTTACAGTAGATGTTGCCTCAACCAGCAATTATCTGGCATAGATAAAGCTTTTTATCTTTCAAAACTGCCAATTCATGATTTCAGGGCAGTCAGAGGAGAAACTTCATCACAACCCATCCTTGCCTTCCCACTCACCACCTGCTCACTTCTTGCTAGGGGACACAGCAGAAGTCTCCAGCGAGCTGTCCCTTGCAACAAAGCTAACCAGGCAGGCATGTTGGAGTGACTTTTATCTCCTACCTTATTTCCCTGCAGAGATGCCAAATGCAAGTTACCCTTGCACCCAATATGATTAATTAGCACACCAGCGAATCTGAAAATCTATACACGATGACAGATGGTGAGGCTCTCAGGAGCAAGTGAATAGGACTTTGCTTCCTGTTTATTACTGAAAATGACATTACCAGCCTAATGCTCACACAGCCCAAGAAGATATTGTTCTAGAGTTAAAAGAGCTGTCTATAGTTGCTGCAAGTCCTCTCACAGGCTGGCACATAAATGCTGATGAGAGTCTTTATGGCAGACCCTGCAACACTTATTTTCTTCAGTATTTTCAGGCTGGTTGTGAACTGTTGGCTCAATAAATTGACAGTTTAATTCATAGGACAAAAGGGAGGGGGCAAGTCCTCCTAGAACACTAACGAGTGTTGGGAGACATCAGGATTTTGATGAGTGACCCATTGTTGGTCTTGTCATGCTGGCAAAGGGAATCTCAACAAACAAGTGTAAACTGATAAACAGCACGAAACACAGCAATAAAAATAAATCTGTCTGTGTTATTGTGCACAAGAAAATGCATTAAAAAAATGAACTTGAATAACTAAGCTCAGCACTGTTGGCTGAGTTTGCATTAGTACTCTCTTTCAGTGGGGAGCAATCTTCATCTCTCCTGAGCGGTCAGTGGAAGAGAAATGACTGACTACTGACATTGCCTATGTAAAAGGACTAGCAAAGACTTTAAAGATGTAAAGATGAGGGATACCAGCAGGGCTAAGAAGGACTGAGTCATCCTTGTAATGAGTAATCAAAAGAAAATCCACCCCAAAAACTCCCTCAAAACCAAACCACTGAGAAGACAAAAAATACATAAGTTCTTGTTATTTTTTGTTTAGTTTTTAATTTCAAAACATTTTCCGCCACCCCCACATTGATGATTTCCTCTTTGGCTTTGCAAAAATTCTGTTATTAACCTTCCTTAATGACCAAGAAAAATAAATTTGTTTGCCACTCTTCTATTTCAGATAACATTCACAATTAGGAGGGAAAAAAAGCTAGCTAGTTAAGACTAGGTTGTTCCACTGCTAGGAGGAAATCCACCTTAGGCAATAAATATTTTTGCAGTATTTAAGCCCTATTCTGAATAGTGGGAAATGAGGTCTTCTGCACGTCTTCTGAATAGAATCAAAGCCCTTTGCTCTTGACAACCACTTCCAGGTAGTTTTAGTGAAATCCACACAATCACCCTTAGGAATGACACCTTAAACATAAACATTAACAACTATCCCATTTTAAACCAAGGACTGTTGATTCTTCATATCCAGCAGGAAGCAAATGAGGTAGTTATTGTAGCCACTACAAAATAAATACTTTAAAAGTAATAATAAAACAATGTCCGAAAGCATAGTGAAAACAGAAAGACTGATGAAACAGGTAAAAGACAATAGGGTATTGCTACATAATAGTGAAACTGCAATGTGTTGAGTTTGGAGGGACTTTTAATACTTGATCTAGCTACAGTTTCCCATGTAATTGAATTGCGGGGGGGGGGGGGGGGGGGGGTGAGGTGAGGGGTGGAGGGTGCTGCAGTATGTGCCACCACAATGGACAGATACAATGTTGTTCATGATTCTATTGTAATGGAAATATCAAATCCACAGGTAGGCATAAGCTTCTCAGGCTCTGATTCATTCCAATTCTTTACCTCACTGGATCAGCAAAAAGGCAAGACTTCAGTATTTTTGGAATGTGTAATAAAATCTGATAATGAATGATATCTGTCTCTCATTATTACCAGCAGCCAGCCAAGTTTTACAAATGCCTATTAAAACATTTGTTAAAGAGATTTTGCATTAAACACTCATGTGTAGCACAATGTTTAGTTATGTTTCCAGCCACCAGAACAAGTAGCCCCAGTGTGACTGCATAAAATCAGAAACAAGTATGAAGGAAGCAAAAAAAATTATCCTAATCACAGAGCTAGCAAACCACTGGTGGTCAAATCTTCAGCTCTTGCAAGTTTGAACTGCTAGTATGGGAATGCTATTTGAATACCAATAGCAAATTTGAATGGTTTAATGACCTGGAAATAGTTTACAAGCAGTTGTCTGTCTGCTCAACTTCTCATTACTTGAATTTCTGATATCCCCTTTAATAAACAGAAGGGGACTGCAATCACAGAGATAGAGCTACTGGCATTCAGTGTGACTTCCAGCTAAGAGCCACCATTTCTTATCAGATGGCTTCAGCTTTTGAAGCGTAGGACATTTCACTGTGTTTTCTTTTGTTTTTTAAAGGGGAAGCAGGAGGAGAAGGGTGGCTGGAGGGTGCTAATGAAAAGGTATGTGGGGTAACCCAAGCACAGTCTGGAAGTCAAATGCGTGTCCAGAAGATAAGAGGTAGAAGTTGTAATAGAAGCTGGTTGGCAGCAGCAAGAGGAACGGCATAGAATGAGATGTGCAGACTATGAATCAAGTCCAAGCTGTGTCTTTGACTGGATTTAACAGAAGCTAAGAAAGTTAATAAAACTAAAATAAATAAGCAAAGCCCTGGGCTAGCAGGCAAAAGATGCATCCTATTCTCTACTACTGACCTGTTTTGCAATTTTGCAAAAGTTATTTTTCTTCTTTATACCTGCATCTTCTGCCTGTTATTGAAAACGCTTTCAGATGCGAATAATTTATTGTCACAGAGAAGACTGTAAAATACCAGAGGTAGAAAAGCCATTGCACTTGGTGTAACAGGCTCCCCACCAGATCCTTCATCTCTTTGTTTTTCAGGTCTGCAAGGCAATGAGTCCAGTGTCTCCAGTAAACAGTAATTAAATGTAGGGAGGAACAGAAATAGGAGAAATTTTGCTCTAGAGAAAGGAAAGGACAATACCATCATTTTTAAAGCAGATATATTAAAATGATACCTGTTTTGGCTTTGTATCAAGCTGCTAGCAGACTTATTTAAAAGGAACAAGTAATTTTAATTAGCTCTCCCTGGACTCATGAACACGCGAGTCCTGGGTGGGAGGGGGGGAAGCAGAGAGAAATAAATATATATAATACTATCTCAGGTCTGCCAGTAATCACTTTCAACAATACAAGTCCACAGTGACCTCTGTTGTTACCTTTATACTGGAGATTAAAAGATGAAGCACTCATATTGCGGCTGGTGAATGTGATGAGAGCAGGGAAATCAATGACTCCAGACAGGTCTCCATGCAGAAAGGGTTATTCGACATGAAATAATTAATTTTCGTTTAACTGTTTAAAGATAGATGCTGCAAAAAGAAAAAACCCTTTCCTGATAAACACAGATTTTTTTATTTTTTTTTTAAAGCTAGCATTTCTTTCATGACAGCAGATGCTTCTTATTTTAAAGTAAGACTTGAAATGCATTTTTCTTTTTCTTCCATTTCTTTTCTATTAATGTATTTATTTGATGTGCTAAATATATTTCCAGCAGGAGAATTTCAAATGGTCCTATACCTACTGTGAGGTACTACAGTTTCACAAGGGTAACCACTTCCATCAGTGTATCACACAAAGCCTACGAGCAGTGGATTGCCACAGACACTAATTTATCCAGAAAGGCAGCTTTGCAGGGTAGCAAAGGACTAGAACAAGACTGTGCTCAAGTTATACATAAAGCAGCTACATGTTTCATCAATACCTTCATGCCATTTCATTTGGGAAAACTTGCAACACTTTTTCATATTACAGATACAGATGTTTTCTCTCTTAGATGCTGCAAAGATGGTATAATGCTGGAGCCACCAATTTCCCACAGGAGGCAAAAATATTGCTAAGGAAGCTGAAATCTCTCATCTGCACATCAGGCTTACCAGGCCATGAACACAGCATGTAGGGGTTGGACACTCATTTACCCAGATATGAGATTGGGCTCAGTCATTCTCAATCTTCCTCGACATTTGAGTTAAAGTAATATAGTTCCCCCAACCTAATACCTTATGTGCTGCTTGAGGTTTAAAAGTCAACATCCTCTGAACACGGAACTGAACCAATGCTCCTACCCTGGTCTCTCAAAGGGGGACCTCTGAAGACTTGTTTGCCTTCTATACTACAACAAGCTGCTAAGGAACAATAAGCAATTCAGCATGAAAAGAGGCTCAAGACAGCATTTGTTTTTCTTTCAAATTTACCAAACTGTATATCGACCTCTATTTTTGGAAAATAGAGATTATAGAGAAATAGAGAAAATCCGTTTTTGATTTAGTAACAGCAGCCAGGTTAATTGCACAGTGCTGTTTGTTGTTTGACCTTCTACTTTTATCTCTCCTGGCCGTTTCTACAATTCCTACAGAGATCACAAAATGTTTGAGTAGATGATGCACCATACATCTGGAAGGAGAGGAAATAGCAGTGGACCTGTATAAACACTGAGAACAGAGAAGCAATGCAAGAATTTACAAGCAGTCCTCGTGCTGGGTCTAACATACCCCACGTGGATAGAATGCAATATATTGAAATATAAAAATATTTATAAATACCCTGAGCTAAGCAAAGTGCCATAATTAAGCCACTGGACAAATGAAAGTCATGCCAAACACACCCAGGCACCAAGTCTGTGAGTGTATTTCCTCATAATCATTTCTCTAGCAGTCCTCCTGTTTCGTAAGCAAGGCCAGGAGCTATTTCCTCACACATGAAGACATCAGCTCATTCAGCAGATGCTTGTTAAAAAATGCATTAAGATACCTGTACTGGGTCTAGCTGGGATGGTAACTTTCCCTGCAGCAGCCCATACAGTGCTATGCTCTGCACTTGTAGCTAAAACAGCAGTGGTATCACACTGGTGTTGTGTCTGCTGCTGAGCAGTGCTGGCACAGCATCAGGACTTTCCCTAGCCCTCCTAGGGGGTGGGCAAAAAAAAGTGAGAAACATCACCAGGGCAGCTGACCCAAACCAACCAAAGGGATATTCCATACCATATGATGTCACACTCAGCAATAAAAGGTGGGAAAAGGAGGAAGAGGGGTGGGGTGGGCTCTTGTTGCGAAAACGTCTGTCCTCCTCTCCGAACACCGGCTACGTGCATTGAGGCCCTGCTTCAAGGACGTGGTCAAGCATCGCTTATTTGTGGGAAGTAGAGAGTAATTTTTTTCCCCTCTGCATTTCCACATAGCCTTTACTTGTTTTGTTATTCCCTTTCCCCCTTCCTCTTCCCCTTTTCCCTTTCCTCCCTTTAGTTGAATTGTTTAATTAATAATAATATTGTTAATAATAATAATATTGTTAATAATTGTTTAATTAATATAATATTTCCTTGATAATATATTTCTCTCTTTATTAAAATTATCCTTATCTCAACCCGTGAGTTGTTTTTTTCCCTTTACTTCTTCCCCTCCTCATCTGAGGAGGGGGAGTGAGAGAGCGGTTGTGGTGTTCAGTTGCCTAATACGGTCAAACCACCACAATACCCTAATAGGGTATGAGCCTTAGGACTTCAGCTTGAGTGTATTACCAGCTGAGTTTCTCCCACTTGAAAATTACCCCAAAATTTTGATTTTCTTATGTGCCTGCTCACTGTTCAGGAGTCTTTAACCAAATGCTTTTTTTCCTGCAGTTTTTCCAATTCTTGATGTGATGCTTGTTGCCTAAACCCCTCTCTGGGACGCAAACTGTACTGTGAATATAAAGAGAGAACTGATGGAGCTCTATAACCAATTGTGAGATTGTCTCACATCAACTATTGCTCAAATCCAGTTATATAGATTTGGAAGTATTTAGAGTACCTAAAAATAACCCCGCCTCCAGCTGGTTGCTCTCTGAACCATTATCATCTGCCATAACAATAACAATGGCAGGGCAGAGACTGTTATCAGATACAGGCTGTGTGGAGGGCTGCAGAAACTTCCTCCTGCTAGTGTTTCCATGTGTTACAGGGAACAGGCCCACTCAGAAAACCCCTTTACTCTGATATCAGAGTTCACAGGTTGATTGGCAAAGGAGGTCATTTGGATGAAGCTTTTCTGCATACCTGGCAATGTCTTGAACTCTTCCTTCTATGGGAGAGAAGGCTTAAATTAACCACCTACCTGGCAGTGTTGCAACTTCTTCAGTAATTAATGTTACTACACCACAGTGCTTGAAGAACTGGAAGCCAAGATACAGCAATCTCCAAGACAGTTAAAATAAGAGCTTCCAGACATAGCATCATTGCTTAGCATTTCGCACCAAAAATTCCTGCCATACCTTCCTCACCTGCTTGAGTCCAAGCCTACGTTCATAGAAGCCAGAAAAGCCTCTCCTCTCATAGGCACATGTTCCTAACATGTTCGTTGTCGAAACCCAGGTGGGTTCAGGTTACTGTTCAGCCAAGGATTCATGCAATTCTAGATAAATAGTTTCATCTTTTCATGGTTTTGCTGTAAGATGACAACCCACTTAGTATGAGGCTTTTTTTTTTTTTTTTTTTTTTTTTTTTTTTTTTTTCTCTGCTTTTTGTACATACCCAAATACAAAAGGAACTTTTAGGAACTACCGTCATGTGAATGGAAATGGTGGCAGATGGCTAATACTATTGATTTTGCAGCAAATGAGAATTACACATCATCCCAAACCAGTTCGTCACTAATTCCCCATAGGGAAGTCTGCCTTAGTTTCCATAATAGCTGTACAACATAACTACACTTGTAAGCCATCAGGAGCAATATTTGACTGAATATTTTCCAGAACATACATCTGGGGCAAAAGCTGCAGCTGTGATGTGAATAATTAAAATATTCACCCTCACACAGAGATCTAGCACATGGCTTTATGCATCAGACATCTACTATTTTGGACATTTGAGCTGTGGTAGAATAGACCAGCCCACAATGAATTAAACTCTGGGTGATCATCAGGAAGCGAGGAACTGCTTGATTACTTAACTAATGGAAACTGAACAGGTATACTCAAGGTTTGGATAAAATGCTTGCTCCTTTCGATAATAGTTTTATTTACTGATGAAAGTCATCATGATCTAATGTCAAAAAAATTAGCCTCAATTAGTTTTTGGATTAATCATGTGTGTTCCTCGTAATTTCATTCTACTATTACCCTTTTCAAAAAATCTTCAAATGATAAAAGGAATTTTAGTTCAAAGAAATTGAGAGGTTCCTTTTTAATAGAGATTCAAGACAGGAAGAGAATAGATACAGAAGTTATGAGGGTGAATCTCAGCAGACTGCTTTGAAAACATGTATTAGAAGCCAATTATTATATCAAAGTCACCACAAATCATCAAATATCCTCATTAGCCACCATTTTTTTTTTTTTTTTAGTTTTCAAAAGTGACAAAGACTAATATAAATGCAAGTTTTTCACCCAAAGTCCATACCATCCCCAGCAGCAAATTGGAGCATCTGGACACCAAGAAGGAGATGTGACTGGGGAAACCTCTTTCAAAATATCTTGTGTGCACCTGTTCCTCAGTTACTTAATATGCCTTCAAAGGGTACTTGTACATCTTCTAATTCTTGTCAGAACTTCACTTGCACCTGCAGAAGATAAGACCCACGCAGATTAAATGTTTTGTGTTGGCATTTTGCAACAGGGTGGATTTCAGTCACTGATTTAAGTAAACAGGAGCCATCTAAAGGTGAAAAGCAAGTTCAAAATGTTACCCACTCACAAGAGTGAGTGGTCATTGCTCAAGACTCTAGACCATGCATTTTGTATTGGAAATGCTGCCAGGCTGCAGAGGCTGGGAGTTGGAATGGGAGTGACCAGGAGTAACGACGCAACCTCGATGCGAGTATAATCGTTCTCCTTTAATGAATGTTCTAGCAAGGTATATATATGCTACCCCTACAACATGTGCAGACAACAACTTATAATTGGTCTAGCTTCTCTATGCACACATCTCTAGCACTAATATAATTGGTACAACGGTGTCGTCTCTCCTCCTGAACACAGTTCCGCATACTTTAGTTGTAACATCACTCAAGGTTATCAGCCCTAGGCCTACATTATCTTCACAGTCCTTAAAGGCCTGAGTTGCGCACTGTAATTAAATCATACCCCCTCTCATTTACACATAGCTCCACAGATGGACATAAAAAGGAGCATGAGTGAACAAAAAAAAATGACTGTGTAGTTCCCCAGTGTTGTGGTTTAACCTGGCCGGCAGCTAAACATCACACAGCCGTTCGCTCACCCTCCCTCCTCTCTCTCTGGGATGGGGGAGAGAAATGGGAAAGTGAAGCCTGTGGGTTGACATAAAGACAGTTTATTAAGATAGAAGATATAATAATAATAATATATACAAACAAGTGATGCACATGCAATTGCTCAACACCCACTGACTGATGCCCAGCCCAACCCTGAGCAGCCGGCCCCCCACCCCGGCTAGCCACCTCTATATATTGTTCAGCATGCCATCAGATGGTATAGAATACCCCTTTGGCCAGTTTGGGTCAGCTGTCTTGGGTCTGTCCCCTCCCAGCTCTTGCTGCACCCCCAACCTGCCCGCTGGCAGGACAGAGCGAGGAGCTGAAGAGTCCTTGGCTTAGTGTAAGCATTACTCTGCAGCAAATAAAACATCAGCATGTTATCAACACTCTTCTCATCCTAATCCAAAACATAGTACCCTACCAGCTACTAGGAGGAAAAATAACTCTGTCTTAACTGAAACCAGGACATATATCCACCCCTTATTCCATACCATTTATGTCATGCTCAGGTTACACTCTTTCCAATACATTCTAGTTAATCACTATTTTCATCTATGGTAGTAATGACACCACAGTTTTATACAATAATTAACATACTACAACTCAACTCATGGGCTAGTCTCACCCAGTATTAAATCCCCTTGAGGTACACCTCAATGAGGACCTCTCCATTCTTTTGCATTACCCACCAAGTGCATCCAGGTCCTTGAGCAAAAACAATCCCACGGATGGGTTTGCCTTTTCCTGAGGCAGGAGTAGCCCAGACTGTTTTACCCAGCATGTTTCTTACATGCACTACAGGAACTTTATCCCCTTCTACTGTACGTAGCAGGTTTGATTGGGCTGATCCAGCTCGGTTGGCAGATCCCCTAGTATTGACTAACCAAGTGGCCTTTGCCAAATGTGTATCCCAATTTCTGAATGTCCCAGCACCCATTGCTTTCAGTGTAGTCTTTAACAGTCCATTGTATCGCTCAACTTTACCGGAGGCTGGTGCATGATAGGGGATGTGATACACCCACTCAATACCGTGTTCTTTGGCCCAAGTGTCTATAAGGTTGTTTCGGAAATGAGTCCCATTGTCTGACTCAATTCTTTCTGGGGTACCATGTCAGCATAGGACTTGCTTTTCAAGGCCCAGGATAGTGTTTTGGGCAGTGGCATGGGGCACAGGATATGTTTCCAGCCATCTGGAGGTTGCTTTCACCATTGTAAGTATGTGGCACTTGCAGTTGCAGATTTGAGGGAGTGTGATGTAATCAATCTGCCAGGCCTCTCCATATTTATATTTCAGCCATCGTCCTCCATACCAAAGAGGCGTTGACTGTTTGGCTTGCTTGATTGCAGCATGTTTCACAGTCATGAATAACCTGTGCTATAGTGTCCATGCTCAGGTCCACCCCTTGGTCACGAGCCCATCTGTATGTTGCATCTCTTCTTTGATGGCCTGAGGTGTCATGGGCCCATCGGGCTATAAATAATTCACCCTTATGTTGCCAGTCCAGGTCCACCTGAGCCACTTCAATCTTAGCAGCCTGATCCACCTGCTGGTTGTTTTGATGTTCTTCAGTAGCCCGATTCTTGGGCACATGAACATCTACGTGGAGTTCCTTTATGACCAGGTTCTCTACCCGGGCAGCAATATCTTGCCACAACGCAGCAGCCCAGATGGGTTTGCCCCTGCGCTGCCAGTTGTTCTGTTTCCATTGCTGTAACCACCCCCACAGGGCATTGGCTACCATCCACGAATCAGTGTATAGGTAGAGAACTGGCCATTTTTCTCGTTTAGCAATATCTAAAGCCAGCTGGATGGCTTTCACTTCTGCAAATTGACTCAACTCACCTTCTCCCTCAGCAGCTTCTGCAAGTTGTCGTGTAGGACTCCATACAGCAGCTTTCCATCACTGATGCTTTCCCACAATGCAACAGGACCCATCAGTGAACAGGGCATATCTCCTCTCATTTTCTGGTAGCTTGTTGTGCAGTGGGGCTTCTTCAGCACGGATCACCTCCTCCTCTGATGACATCCCAAAGTATTTACCTTCTGGCCAGTCCATAATTACTTCCAAGATTCCTGGATGACTGGGGTTTCCTATTTGAGCCCGCTGAGTAATCAGTGCAACCCACTTGCTCCATGTAGCATCAGTTGCATGATGGGTAGAGGGGACCCTTCCTTTGAACATCCAGCCCAGTACTGGCACTTGGGGTGCCAGGAGGAGCTGTGCTTCAGTACCGACCACTTCCGAAGCAGATCGAACTCCTTCATATGCTGCCAATATCTCCTTTTCGGTTTCAGTGTAGCGGGCCTCACATAGTCTGTATCCCCAACTCCAAAACCCTAGGGGTTGACCTCGAGTTTCCCCAGCTTCTTTCTGCCAGAGGCTCCAGGTGGGGCCATTCTCCCCGGCTGCGGTGTAGAGCACATTCTTTACATCTGGTCCTGTTCGGACTGGCCCCAGGGCTACTGCATGAACTATTTCCTGCTTAATTTGTTCAAAGGCTTGTCGTTGCTCAGGGCCCCATTCAAAATCATTCTTCTTACGGGTTACTTGGTAGAGTGGGTTTACAATCAGACTGTAATTTGGAATGTGCATTCTCCAAAACCCCATGACACCTAGGAAAGTTTGTGTTTCCTTTTTGCTAGTTGGTGGAGACATAGCTGTTATTTTGTTGATCACATCCATTGGGATTTGACAACGTCCGTCTTGCCATTTTATTCCTAAAAACTGGATCTCTCGTGCAGGTCCTTTAACTTGATTTTGTTTTATGGCAAAACCAGCCTTCAGAAGGATTTGGATTATTTTCTTCCCTTTCTCAAAAACTTCCTCTGCTGTGCCACCCCACACAATGATGTCATCAATGCACTGCGGATGTTCAGGAGCTTCCCCCTGCTCCAGCGCAGACTGGATCAGTCCATGGCAAATGGTAGGGCTATGTTTCCACCCCTGGGGCAGCCGATTCCATGTATATTGGACTCCCCTCCAAGTAAAGGCAAACTGTGGCCTGCACTCTGCTGCTAGAGGGATGGAGAAAAATGCATTAGCGATATCAGTTGTGGCGTACCACTTGGCTGCCTTTGATTCCAGTTCGTACTGGAATTCTAGCATGTCCGGCACTGCAGCGCTCAGTGGGGGTGTGACTTCGTTCAGGCCACGATAGTCCACCGTTAGTCTCCACTCACCATTAGATTTTCACACTGGCCATATGGGACTATTAAAAGGTGAATGTTTCTTACCGATCACTCCTTGGCTCTCCAGTTGACGAATTAGCTCATGGATGGGAATCAGGGAGTCTCGGTGCGATATTGTCGCCGGCGCATAGTTGTAGTAGCGATGGGCACTTGTTGTTCTTCAACCCTCAGCAACCCCACAACAAAAGGGTCCTCTGAGAGACCGGGCAAGGTAGACAACTGTTTAATGCCCTCTGTCTCTAAGGCAGCTATGCCAAAAGCCCACTGGAACCCTTTTGGATCCTTCAAATATCCTCTTCTAAGATAGTCTATGCCAAGGATGCACGGATCATCCAGGCCAGTCACAATATGGTGTTTTTGCCACCCATTCCCAGTTAGACTCACTTCAGCCTCCAATACAGTCAACTGCTGGGATCCCCCCATCACTCCATGAATACTGATGGCCTCTGGCCCCTTATAGCTTGATGGCATTAGAGTACATTGTGCACCGGTGTCTACTAAAGCTTTATACTTCTGTGTGTCTGATGTGCCAGGCCATTGAATCCACACAGTCCAATAAACTCGATTGTCCCTTTCCTCCCCCCCCCCGGCTGGAGGCAGGGCCCCTCTAATCCTGGTCAGAATCTTCATTCCTGTGTTTAAGGGACTGCCTGCTGGAAGTTGGAGCAGCAAACTTTTCAGAGAACCCCTTTTTCCCACTTGTTTTCTTTTGCAACTCAAGTACCTGTGCCTCTAGGGTCGCGGTGGATTTTCCATCCCATTTTCTCATGTCTTCTCCATGGTCACGTAGGTAAAATCACAGGATAGCACGAGGTGTGTATCCACCATATCGTCTTCCTTGCACGGATGAGCGCTTACCCCTAATAGCTGAGACACTGGTTTGTTCAGGTGGGGAGGAAAATAATCTCTCTTCAAGTTGGTGGACCTCTTCAGAAAGTTTCTCCAAAGTATTCTCTTTTAGTTTGTGGACGCTTTCAGAAAGTTTCTCCACAGCCGAGATGCAGGCCTGTAGGGAAGAGGAGAGACTTTCTTTGTACTGCGGGAGTTGTTTAACCACATCACCCACTGAGGGTACCTCATCCTCTTTCCAGGCCATTATTGCCAATGAGCTGGCATACGATGATGGTGCACTCCGTACAAACTTCCGCCACATGGGTCGTGACTTCATCTGGATCTATGGGTATTTGTCCATTGTCTGGGTCGGCATAGATCACCTCCCGTATGGCTAATTCCCTCAGGTACTGGATTCCCTTCTCCATAGCGGTCCACTTGCCTGGCAGACATACAAGTTCTTCCTTGTAGGGATACCTTTCCCTTACAGGGTACAGGAGATGCCTCCAGAGGCTGTAAGATTGTACTCCATCTCCAATTGCTTTATCAATGCCTGCATCTCTAGCAAGGGATCCCAGCCGACTGGCTTCCCTGCCCTCTAAATCCACATAATTGGCTCCGGTATCCCAGCACTGGAGCAGCCAGCTGACAAGCTGCTCACCCATGCAGCGACCAAAATCTTTTCGCTTATCTCGTAGCTCACGCTGGTATAGGCTTCAGGAAACTAGTGTTGTTTTTTCAACATCCCCATCTTCATCGTCCTGCATCCCTGATGGCCCAGCCTCGTCTTCTCCATACCTAGACTTTCTCCGTTCTAAACGACCTGAGTCTCTATACCATTTTTTCACCTTGTCTACAGGGGCAACTTGCACTGCTACAGTTCGTTTCTCTGGCCCAGCCACAGGAACTGGAGCGGCTGCAGGAGCTGGAGCTGGAGTGGCTGCAGGGGCTGGAGCAGGAGCTTCAGCAGAGATCTGCCTCAGGACAGATCTCTGGATGAGATTCCTAAGCAGTTGTTTAACCTTAAACAAGACCTGAAGCGCATTCAAGAGACATAACAACATGCTGGTCTGCGTATCCCAAGGATATTCAGCTTCTTGGAGAGTTATCATAAATAGCTCAGGGGATAAGAGGTTGCTGAAGGAGTAAGGGAGAGTGAATAAGTAGGGAGAAATATATTCCCCTGTCCCCTCCACAGACTGGCTCCCTGATGAAAAAAGGTAGCAGGTGTAATTGTTAATGGTTTCCGAGATATAGTTTCCAAAGTACAGAGTCGATGACAGCGTTGAGTACAAATACCAAGTTAAAGTCAAGGCCAGATATTTCATCGTATTGTAAGCTATTGTTACACCGCACAGTACCATAATGATCTTAAACCAGGGCCCGGAAAGGATAAACAGCACAACGGGGATCACATACAGAAAGTAATGTGCTATAAAATTCAGTTTGGAATACAGGCACATCAGACTTGAGATTAAAGCAATCAACATTCTGATTAACAACTACTAAGCAGCTCTAATACTTATACCAATTTTAGTTTAACATACTCTGGTCAGATCTGTTGTTATCTCAACCCTTCGTGCCCCACGTTGGGCGCCAAAAGGACTGTGGTGGTTTAACCCGGCCAGCAGCTAAACACCACACAGCCGTTCGCTCACCACCCCCCCCCTCTCTGGGATGGGGGAGAGAAACAGGGAAGTGAAGCCTGTGAGTTGAGATAAAGACAGTTTATTAAGATAGATAATAATAATAATAATAATATATACAAACAAGTGATGCACAATGCAATTGCTCACCACCCGCTGACCCATGCCCAGCCCAACCCCGAGCAGCTGGTCCCCCACCCCAGCTAGCCGCCTCTATATATTGTTCAGCATGCCGTCAGATGGCATGGAATACCCCTTTGGCCAGTTTGAGTCAGCTGTCTCGGGTCTGTCCCCTCCCAGCTCTTGCTGCACCCCCAACCTGCCCGCTGGCAGGACAGAGCGAGGAGCTGAAAAGTCCTTGGCTTAGTGTAAGCATTGCTCTGCAGCAATTAAAACATCAGCATGTTACCAGCACTCTTCTCATCCTAATCCGAAACATGGTACCCTACCAGCTACTAGGAGGAAAAATAACTCTGTCCTAACTGAAACTAGGACATCCAGACTGCTCCAGTTCCCAAGAACTGGCCCTAAAGCTACTGTATGGTCCACAGTGACTTCAGGATCGGGCCACAAGGTACAGCAAGTGGCTGCTCTGCCCACAAGGACTTCTGGGTTGGGATGGTAGGATTCCCACAGAATTGCTGCATTTGTTAATTAAAATAAGAATGACAAACAATCTATAGATTTTTTTTTTTAGGAGCTGGGGGATGGGACAAACGAAGGGAACGAAATTGTATTTCTCACTGCTCTTTCTGAGAATTGCAGATGGAGTCTTTGGGGCTATAAGTCATGTAAGCAGTAAAACTATCTTTATCTAATTCAACTTGCTACGGTATATTATGCACTCTTTAGTAGTGTAATATGATATGAAGTTACAGCTTTTTTTTTTTTTTTTTTTTTTTTTTTTCCAGAGGAACAGGAAAAAAAAAAAGAGACTGATGGCACTGACATGTTCAAGAACACATGATCTGTTTTGATAGCACATTATATTTACAAAGTCTTTCCCCAGGCAGGCTGTGCTTAAATGAATTTGGAATCAAAAAGTATGCTGTCAGGATAACTGGAAGCACTCTAGGAGTACATAAGTGACACAAAACATAGATGATCCAAAGCATACACCCAAATATATCTCCTCAAAACTTAATTAGAGAAAATTATTCCTGTCCACCTAGGATAATTTCAATTTTTTTTTTTTTTTTTAATGGCTGTTAGCATCACATATGCTTACAGATAAATGTTTTTTCTTCTGTCTGCTTCTGATGTAATTAGTGATGGCCTAATTAAAATCATGCATGGTCAGTTCTACAAGAATAGAACATATAAAAACCAACCTGCCTTTTAACAAACAGACCTCGAGCTACATGTCCTGGGAGGAATACTAGTTTGGTTTCACCAGTGCTGGATGATCAAGTTTGTCTTTGGCTATATACTCTGGCATTTAATTGTAGAACTTTTTCCCTCCTTCTTCCTCCCCATCCTTCCCTCCTTTCCACAGGAACGTAACCCCTCTGAAATTAAGCTTCAATGCCTAAGATACACAATTTTTTAATACAATCCAGAAGCCATTATTATACTCTTAGAAACAAGCAATCCGTAAAGTAAAACGCATTCAATGCCTGAATGTTAATGCAGCAATTAATCATTTTGATATCCTTGCTCTCTCTCTTGCTCATTTTCTCTTGACTTTTTGATGTCAAAGCCAACTCAGAATAACACCATACTTTTAAAAAATCATCTTTCAAGCAGCAGCATTAAACACTGCACAGTGGAAAGCAAACAAAATCAATACATATTATAGCATTCATGGTATAACAAACACTATAGTTACAGTTGCAAAGACACTTATGTGCTAAGCTTCCTTTCCCCACTCACTCTCAAAACAAAACAAAACAAAAAAAACAGCCTGAAACACAACAGCTTTCTTCACAAAATCTGCTGTTCAGATGAGGTGCCATGGGAAAATACTGTTACTTCTTTCACCTAGAATAAACAGCGCTGTATCTGTGCAAGTCTATACATGCATTTGAAGAGGAACAAGCATTAAATCATCCAAAAGTACTGTACAGTGTGCCAGGGTGAAGCTGTGCAAGGCAGGGCATTCCTATTAGCTCAGCATGGCACAAAGAGCCCCTTTGAGGAAGCCAACACAAGAACAAAGGGAGATGAGAGGAAAGAGATTTCTATCAACAATGCAAGTTTTGAGGGATCTCCCCAAACTTTTGTTGTTTGAGCCTTGCCTTACCTTTCAGGGCACAACAGTAAGGACCCAGAATGAGCAAGACCAAGAACCCTCCTGCTGCTGCGACTGATGAGGAAATGTTCTAGCACCTTCCAGCCTCCCTCCCCAGGGCTTGTGGTGCTGATAATGAGCCCTTCACTAGCTCCCCATTGGCAAGGTTGCACTGCCTGCCATGCCCCAGCTGAGCCAGCCCTGTGCAGATGCTTTCAGGGGCACTGCTCACCGTGGGGCACATCCTGTACATGATGGGCACTGACATGGGGCATACTTGTGCATGCGGCCTGCTCACACATAGGGTATACTTGCGTGTGGGGAGCATGGCTTGCATGTGGGCTGGCTGACATGCAGGGCACACTGCTGACACACTGGTGGCTGTGTTGCCCCACAGGACCATGAGAGCTCAGAGATGCTAAGAGACAGGGTCCTGCCCTTGGAGGGTGTTCAGCCAGCAGAGATGAAAAATTCCCACCTAACGTTTTAACACATTGAACATGTAGATATGCACGTGGCAATTAACATTCATTTAAAACAACAATGAAATGATTAATCAGCTGGGATTGCAAATGACAAACAGACACTCAAGGTTCATTTTGTTTAGATCTGTGCCTCGTGTTTAGCCAAATCTCTGATTAAAGGCCAAGTTCTAAGGTTCCAAAGAATAAACTTCAGCTTTGATGCTGTTAACATCTTTTTTTTTTTTTTTTTTTTTTTTCACTGAATTAAATTTTGTGGGGGAGGAAAAAGAAATTAGGTGTTTTGTTTTTATTCCAGAGCTTATGAAACCCAGGCACATCTTCAATGCAATGAAGATTTCTCTCTTCCATCAAACTGCTGCATATGGGGCACGGTATTTTATTAGCAGAGAGGGATAACAGGACAAGATTAAAACTGAAATGCAGAAATAATAGAGACAGGAAAACAGAGAGTTTTGCTGTTTCAAGTTTAAGGGGATTATGCACTGTAGTATTGATTCCAGTTTATCCCAAGGTTTCCGTTACTCAGTACTACTTGCCTAGTGTTTCTCCCCACATGATTTGCTGTCTCACCTCTTTGAGCAAGCCTGATATTTTCTTTCCCTTAGTGCTGAGTCATGCTATCTTCTGCCAGCCCTTTGCATCCAAAGTGCTGTATAACCAAATACCAGTGTGTTACTCTTTGTGTGATTTGCAGTCCTGAGTTGTAGAGGAATCCTTGGTATTCAGGTAAAAACTTGGAGTGAGCCACAATGGACAGTCTGTGAAAATGGTGATGCTGCCTTTGAATGACTAAGGGTAAATAATTCCTTAACTGAAGTGATATTAAAGTACCAGAAAGACCAGCGTTTCCTGCAAGGTTCTTTTCTACTAAATCAGGTCTATCATTACATCTATTACTCTGACTCTGTTGCTTATACCTCAGGAATCAGCACTAGCAGCTGATGCTGTGAACTAGGATGAAGAGGAAGAATTTCCTCTCCCATTGCAGAGGGCAAATACAGATCTGTGATTATTTCTATCCTTTTTTTTTTTTTTTTTTTTTTAGCAACATATTGTTGCTATCACCTCACTACACAGTGATATTACCATATTACACTTTCCCTTGCAGTGGTGTGAAGCTACTTCCACATAAGTTTTCACTTCTTCAGTCAGAGTATGTTGAATTGGCATCATTTATCCTCAAAAAGATTTTTTAATGGAATGATAAAATTCACAACCAATGTTATTTGCATGAGATCATTGAACTGACCTGTATGACATTTGTTCTGTCAACCATCAGTTCGCAGATAAGCAGCAACTAGCAGTCAAGGACTTCATACTTCAGTCTGAGCCTTGCTAAGAAGAGTTCTCCTGAAAATTAGATGCTAATGTTCTTTCATGAGTACATTATAATGAAATAAATTGCTTCTAGGGAACAATAAACTTCAGGCAGCATCCGAAGCATTTTAACAGCAAAGAGCATTTGGCTGCTGCAAGATTCACTCGAAAAGGAGAAAGGTAATAACATCTCAGAAACAATTTAGAAAACAATCTTCTGCACTTTCAGTGTTTCTAATAGCAAACTGGGACACTCCAATGTGTGATTTTACTCCTTCTCAATCACTCACTGCCACCTGGAATGGAAAAACATATGATGCGACTGTGCAAACCACTGCACTGCTTCTCCAGCTCCCAAAGCTAAACATGCTTTGGGTTAAAGTGCTTCTTTTGTACATGGAAACACTTGATTCTTCAGCCCTTACATGATTAAACTTACCTCATGTGCTGCTTGCTACCTGGAACTGTAAGAGGTTGTTCACAAAACTCAAGATATTTTTACACAAATCAGGCTTGCAAATTTGGAGGCTTGAGCAAGCTCTGAAAGAGCGTTGGGAATCTCTGTGCTGTCTGGCCAGGAGCCTGGCCAGGAAGGTTCGGTACAACTGTCAAGCATTTTACAGCATCTCTGAGGATACAGCTCACATAAAATTCAATGCAAATGCCATGCAAAACTAGGCTCCACACACAGCAACATTTATTTGTCCTCAGAAGGATAAATGAAATGATCATTGTAGCTTCCTAATACTTTGAAGTGTGTAAGCAGCAAGCAGAGCAGCTAAAAAAATGTAATGGTTTATTCTCTTGCTGCAGGGCAGTAGTAAGGAATTTATTTTTCTATTGTGGCTATTTCAACATTTAAATGGTGGTGGAATACATATTTCTGCTATGCTGCTGTTTTAAAGTAACTGGGTCGAGCTTATTCTGCTTGAAAATTGTTAGTTGTTACAAAGAGTTGATACTATGCATGTTTTAAAAGAATAAAACATACTCATTTTTATAGTGCAGTTTCCAAGCGGTGATAAACACGCTAGCAAGTATGCTATAGCAATGTGAATGTAAGCTGTTCATGCTAAAGGCTATATGGCATCCTATTCAGAAAAGCTATTGTTGCTTGGAATATAAAAGTATACAGAGATCATTCTGAGTCATGAGGAAGAAGAAAAGCAAATCTTTTACTTTTTTTTTTTTTTTTTTTTTTTTTTAAGTGGCACAATTACTTGTACATTGTCCTTTATCCAAGACAGATGGATTATCACCAGAACAATTTTCAGTAGACCTTCCTTGCATTTACATAATGTAAGTTTCTAACATTTAGCCAATTAAAAGAATTGGTGCTTATGGCTTTAAAGAACTTGTAAGTTAATTATGACTCTGTGGATACAATAGGAGTGATAAAAATAAAGCACTTTGGTAGTTGAGGAACCTGCTCTCTAATTCATGCAACATGGATAAGACTACTATGTAGAAGTCTTTTTTTTTTTTTTTTTTTTTTTTTTTTTCTTGATTAAGAGTAATGTGGTTAAGTTTAATTTGTTTTTGAAATATCAATCCCCCTCCTTAATATCTATTCTATCAGTGGAAGTCTTGCAGGATGAGATTGATTTTTTTAAGAAAATTTCTGAAGACACTGCTTTGTTTTAAATAAAAAAGCTAAATATATTTCTTATCATCTATATTATAAATCTGAACCTAAATTTGAACTCTGTCCTTTCAAGTTCACATCTACATACACCTTTGCAAGAGACTTCAAAACCTGCAGAATGGGAATTCAGATTTAACCATTATCACATAGATAATTCTTGGCTAGACATGTTCTGTTTCTAGAAAGGTAATTCCACATGGAAAGGTCAGTAAGCACCTTTTAAAATTCTTTCTGAAAACGGTTGGTTGCACCATGTATGAAAGGATGGCATTTTGATGGCATGTATGAAAGGCATCATGAAATACATACATACACACACACACACACACATATATATAATATATATAATGTATATATATTTATATGCACACAGAAAGGCTTTAGTAGATTCTCCAATTTAAACTCAATGAGGGTTAAGTGAAAGTTGGCAAAATATAACAGTTTGTATTACTATAGCAGGGCATATAGGCTCTGATTTTCATCCAATAAAATTTAAAGCAACTCTTACTGTGATAGGTGCTGCACAAAGAGGAAGTAAGCTTTCTCTATTAATGAAAGTACTGAAACAATAAAATCACAATTAAGAAAAAAAAAACTTTTTAGATTTATTAGCTTATTGATCCAAGGACATTCAGAAAGTCTTCAACAGGATCAAGCATTTACATTCAGAGCTCCGTAGTCCTATTATCTTAATCCTTAAATGACCTCTCTTCTCAAAATATAAACAAAGTTTTACCAATCTATTACTACTTTGTGGTTGTTGTTGTTCTGTCCAAATTTATTGCTTTAAATGACTAGAATTCTTAGAACCATAAAAATAATCCAAAAATATTTAGAGGACATTAAGTTTTCTCTTTTGAAAACTAAGTATTAACTAACATTAAAGCACCATCATTTTATTTCTCTGCCAAAGATCAAATTTAAGACTATGTTAGCCAAAGGATATAGGAATAATCTATAATAAATGTCTATGAAGTTTATTATTTTTTTCTCCCATATTTTCTGTTTTAGAAAAATAGACCTCCTAGTTCGTACTGCTAATAGTAATTACTTTATTTAGAATATATTTTTTTGTAGAGAAATGTAAATCATCCTAGATTTCTTGTCTCATATTCTGTAATTCATATCATATGGATGGCTTCATAAGTTTTTCTTATGCCCTATAAAATATGCTACTCAATAGCATACTCATTACATATTAAACTGAGAATTCTGTTGCACAAGCACTGGTGTGTAATTTGAAAACAATAAAAACAGCATGAGGTTATGAATTATAATAAGGTTTCTACATTTCTGATTTGTAAAAATGCATTTTTATACTCTCTCCTTAGCCAGCATTTGAACTTTTCGTCTAGGCTTGCTAAGTGAACATAATCAAAACATGTTGTCTTTGTTTACTGGTACATAGGAAGAAGTTTCATCGCTTCTGAATTTGTACCTGTGTATAGGTTCAGAAGGTTGTCTTTCCTTCTTCTTGTTCTTTGTTTTGTTCTCCAGATCTGGGATCAAAAATTGAAAGTTCCTCCTCTAAATGTCTTTAAATTACGTACTAATTCCCTTTGTACTGTTTTGGTATTCCGAATACATGCATTTGGATTTATACTTGAGTTTTGTATGGCATTCCCATTCCTTTCCTTATCCTTCCAGTTTCTTAGAGGAGATGCTTATATGTGGAAGTGTAATTAGAAACAAAACCCAGCAACGCATTTTTTCTCTTTAGAGAAAAAAAAATGCTCTCTTCTGTGATTTCATCATTCCTTAAATGTCTAGTACCACAAGCTACCTGCATAGGGGAAAAAATGCTTTTGTAGAGAATGTCATTTCTAAAAGAACCAGAACAATAGTAACTTTAACATTGTATTGTGAAGGGGGAAGGTACTCAGACAATGGCCTACATCATCTAATGGAGTGCTAAAAAGCAAAACTATTAGCATTTACTTCCATCACTCACAGCATTGTTAATCTAGATTAACAGTCAACGGGCTGTGCACCTGGAGAAGGAATAATAAAGAGGCAGTTTCTGCTGAATGGATTGTGACATGAAAAGGAACTAGCTCACAATGCTGTTATCACCACTGCAGCTACTTACTGGGTATGGCAATTACAGCAGAGATTGATAGTACTTGGTAGCATACTGATTGCTTTATTGGCATGTGTCTGATAAATACATGTTAATCCATTAAACTAATGTCACAATTGATTTTTAGGTAGAATGCAGAAGAAAATCCAGGCACTAATCACCACTAACTATCATAAAGAAAACACATAGCTTAACAATGAATTTCATTATGGTGGGATAAATTTAGCTAACGCCATCAGAATCATTATATACTGAATACTACTCCTGAATATCGTTATGTTGGAGGGAAACAATTCAGTAATGTGAAAAAGTCTCTGCTGATCTCTCTGTGCTAGATTCCTCTACAACCAATGATCAACAGCTATTTTCAGCTTGAAGGACTTTGATGCGATCAACAAGAGGAAAAGAAGATGGAAAAAAATGAGATTTTCCTGAAAGCATTGTCTGCAGGTAGGTGTCTCTGTCTCAGTCTATGCTGAACTGAATGCCCATGCATCACTGCAGTTTAAAGGTGCATTACACAAAAAATAAAAGCAAACAGCTGCAGAAATATGTGCAGAATGGTCTGCTGGAGTAAGGTGCTCTAGTATAATAGGTTATTATCCTCAGAAGTCTAAAAGAGACAAACTTTATGACTTCTCATGGGTTTCTTATTTAATAACTTGTCTGATATCTTCTGCTAGTCCACACATACAAGTGACTATCACTGTCTTAGGTCCTGCACAATATGATGATTGACACAGGAATGATTTTTAATACTTTGCAATTGTATTTTTCTTGCAGAAGATTAACTGAAAGTTTTTTAATGAGGAAGAGGCATTTTCAATGGCAGTACATCTTTGAATTTTTGTCCCCAGATAGAAAATATATTATATACATTCATTTTCATTTTTCAGTTCAAACTGAAAAATACACTTCATCCAGCTACATTTTAACATACTTTGCTATAGGTTTGAAATGAACCTTGAAAGTACAGCTTTTAAAAGTACAGATTTTCATTACTACATTATGTGTGGCCATGTAACAAGACTACCTGAACATGCTCTAAAGTACTGAAGATTTTATGTGAATTGAAATCCCAAGTTACGCGTTTCCTTCTGAATATAAATCAGTGATTACCAGCCTCTATTTGAGCTGAAAATTGCATTCTTCCAGACGAAGACACAGTGCTAGACTAGTAACGTTGCCTCCCTGTGGCTGGAGGTCCCCAAGGCTGCCAGCCCCAACAGCAGCGGATCTTAGAGGGCTAACATGCTAACATATCTTAAAGTAAAGGATGAGGACCACCATGTTTTATTTTATGTTTGCAACAAGTTAAGCCTTTGTACACATCTAATGAACATCTAATACACATGTCTCCTAAGGTGACTGGTACAATAGTGCACAGACACTATCTTGAAGACCAAAGCAACTTCCCCAGCATTGAAAGAGGTCCATGGCACAGCCAGAAATTCAAACAGTTTTTCATAGCCTCATCTATCTTTTAATCATCTGTTAGACAGTTTTTCATGTCTTCCAATTTAAATATCAAGACAAAAGAAATTCAGCTATCTTAGAGCACAGGTACTAGTCAACAAGAACAACAACAAAAAGGCAATTCCTTACACTATCAAACTAGGACAAAAGGTTGATTTTTTTGTTTGTTTGTTTTGTTTAGGTAGTTATTTCAAAACAAGATCAAAGGTAGGTTAAGGTTTTAAAATGAAAAGATGAAATCACTTTGGAGTTTGCAAAATCTGTAGTGCTGTCCATTAATCCAAGCCCACATTAAATTCCACAGTGATAACAATGTGGTATGTTCTCTTAAATTCCAAAGGAAAAAAAAAAATGAGGTTATGTATTAGTCAGCAATAAAAAATGTATCACCTGAGTTTTTGCTGTTTTTATTCCATTTCACAAATCCTGATGAATGGAGTTTGTTTTTTTTTTGTTTGTTTGTTTTTGGTTTTTTTTGCTCATTTTCCTAAAAAATCAGTCTATATCATATTATTTGTCATTTAATGACATTTAATGACTAAAAGGGCTTGAGAAATCAAGGTATTGCTATGCCAATTTATATACAGGGAACTGAGACACAGAAATAACTAAATGAGCTGCCTAAGGTGACACAGCACATCAGCAGAAGACCTGGAAATTAAATCACCTGGTTAACTGTCCAGTTGTCCACAGTAGGAACAGCTTACAGATACATCAGGATCTTACTTTTTATATTATTAGAATGATTAGAAGTGAGCATAATTCACTGAAAAAGAGGCACTTAGATCTCTCTGACAGAAAGACAATTGTTCATAGCTCCATTTTTTTTTTATTTTTTTTTTGCCAAGCTTCTTTGCAATTTCTTTCTTTTCATGTCTGCCTAGCGCTGACAGTTTCTCAAACAACTTTTGATGATCACAAAGATGTAGGTTTTCAAATATTTGGGGAAACTTTTAAGATGTCACATCTCCTTTTCACCAGTATGAAAACAAGACAAGCATTTGGCATGTGACTGGAACTTAATAATTAAATGAGAAAAGAAGAAGCTTTCCTACTGTTATAGTAGTTTTTTCTTCAGAACATTAACCCCTTTTACAGCCCAGGGGGCATGATGACATATTTATTGTTGCTCTTTCCAGTATTAATTTTTCTTCTCAGTTTCAGATAAATTATTCTAAGCATGTAGCTGTAAGATAGCTGATAACAATCACTTAACAACCTCAGTCATTACAGTTATCATACTTCTTGTCGAGGAATGTAGAGTTAAAAAGACTTCTGCAGGAAAATACCAGACTTTTTTTTTTTTTTTTTTTTTTTTTTCTTTAAGGGACCTGAATGAGTCCCATAAAATGTACTAAGAATTCCTATTAATGTTCTTCAAGAATGGGCCACTGATGAAATTAAGTAAATACAGTTAAAATGTCTGTTCATAGCCTATGCGATTCACTATCACGCACCTTTTAGGACTAACAGCTTAACATTGTTCAATGGATAATAATCAGTAGAGCTCCTTCCATAGAATATTAATATTGCCTCAGCCTTAAAATGATTAAAAACAGGTTGGTGTAAACAAAAATGTGGATGTCTAAACTCACACTGACAAATGGCTATGGGAATACATGCTGTTTGCCAGGCATCACACTGCTGTGAAGACACACAGCTCTCCAGGGATTTTAAGCTCCAAGCAATAACTAAACCTCAGCCGTGGACAGGTACCTAACCTGGGCTTGCTCCTGCAGCTGCAGAAATTTTTCAAGGTTGGAAAACAAAGTCCAGGCCCATTTTTTCCTCTATTAAATGCTCGCTTCACAAATTCTCAGAACTTAAACATACTATTTCTCATATTCTTTTCATTAAAAAGAAATAATATCTAATATCTGTTTTTAAATAATGAAGAAAACACTAGTTCTATTGTGATTCTTGAAGACAGCAAGAAGTAGTACTGATTATTGTCACTAGATACTTAAACTGATTATAAGGGAGAGGCTGATAAAGCTGCTGTATGAGAAGCGGAGCTACAGTGAGTAAAAAAAAATGGTAGTTTTAAAACAAAGAATTCTTACAACAGTTATTCTGATAGCCAAGTACTCCATGCAATAAGGAAGTATTGGTTTTGTAAGGGAACTGGAAGTTTACAGTGATAAAAAATACAAATAATACTTTTGCAAGTACATGTTTTAAAACACCTTAAAGCATGTGATACAAGTTTCTGTCAGGAACTGTGGTTTTAAATGAAAAGTTATCATTTTGTACTTGGATAATGGAAAATATATTAACAGCAAGAACAGTGACTGGAATAGAAGCGACTTACCCCAGGATTTTTTACTTCATGGAGGCTCCAATTTGCTTCTCAAATGTATTGATATATATAAGAAACAATTTAAACGAACACCGTAACTTTTGCCACTGTAATGTTCATACAAGCAAGAAGAGAAACAGACTGTATCTTGTAATTTTGTATTTAAACATATAAAAATGACATGATTTGAAAACTGTCTAGCAGGTATGGTTGGGAAAAAGGAGACAGGAAGGTTTACTGTTATATTATGTCAAACTGCATGATATTTTAGACAATAGGCCTGCAAATACTCAGAAGACCTATGAAATACACCAAGTGCATCTCACAGACCCTTTCACTCTGGAGCTGAATGTTAAGCACAGTTGATTTAAAGGCAAGGCATAGAACTGGCAACAGCCTGAACAGTATGCTAACAGGTGCTGGAACTCTCTGGGTAATAAATGAGAGCACTCTGTAGTGGCATGTTTGTCACAAGGGCCCAGAGGCTTACAACTCACTATTCCTAGTTGTCTAGCAGAGCTTGATTTGTTAACCTTGTAGTGGCCTGTCTTTTCTTCAGTGTAGTACATGAAGTAATTACAGGTTTCATGCTACAACAGGTTGCCAGGGTTCCTTCCAGAGCTTGAAGAAATGATGCAGACATGAAATTACAGACAGATGCCTGCAGTTGTGATGGCTTCCTTAATTTGCTTCTTTCACATGTCATAACTTTGGATGCTTTATTATTCAGACTCTGCTCAGCAGCAGTAGGCTTACTGGGAACCAGTCGCTCCCTCCCACACATGGGTATTAAGAGAGGCCTATTTTCAGTGCTAAAGGAGTGCTTGACCTCACTGATCCTAACGTGAATGTTCTGTATTTTCTTACATGTTAATCTGCATCACTGCCCTTGCATCTTATATAAAGTAACTCCAACTAGGTTAAACTGTACAGTCTGGAGGAACAGACTGAAGTGTGATTGTCCTGGTTTCAGTTAGGACAGTTATTTTTCCTCCTAGTAGCTGGTAGGGTACCATGTTTTGGATTAGGATGAGAAGAGTGCTGGTAACATGCTGATGTTTTAATTGCTGCAGAGCAATGCTTACACTAAGCCAAGGACTTTTCAGCTCCTCGCTCTGTACTGTCAGTGGGCAGGCTGGGGGTGCAGCAAGAGCTGGGAGGGGACAGACCCAAGACAGCTGACCCAAACTGGCCAAAGGGGTATTCCATGCCATCTGACGGCATGCTGAACAATATATAGAGGTGGCTAGCCAGGGTGGGGGGGCTGCTGCTCGGGGATAGGCTGGGCATCGGTCAGCGGGTGGTGAGCAATTGCATTGTGCATCACTTGTTTGTATATATTATTATTATTATTTTCTATCTTAATAAACTGTCTTTATCTCAACCCACAGGCTTCACTTTCCCGTTTCTCTCCCCCCATCCCGGAGAGGGAGGGGGAAGGGTGAGCGAACGGCTGTGTGGTGTTTAGCTGCCAGCTGGGTTAAACCACAACAGTGATCTAGTCCTCTACCTCTGCCCAAGCTTCTCTGCTAAGAGGATTTTTGGACTGCAGCCAGAAGCAACATGTAGGTGGCATGGACACAAGGGATGGTTCTGAGAGTGCCTTAGGAGTTTAGGGGATAAGTCCTTGGAATACTGAATCTTAAATACTCCAGGTTGATTCTGAAAATGAAAAGAACAAGTGTTAAGTACAGACAGTCTGTATAAAATTTGATCTCTCCTGCTTAATGATGTGGTTGGTGAAGTCAGGAGAAGAAGGCACTGCCTTTCCTCAGGGCAGTATCAGGCCCTTATGTTACAAGGCTGGGGTCAGTCAGTACAATCATATATTCACCCTTTCTATCCCTTGCTATCTCTGAGTACAGGAGAGCAGTTACAGTGGCTAAGGTCTTCCAATGTATTACCAGATCTGTTACTCAACCTCCTGCAAATAGTTTTAATTTTACAATACTTTATTTTTGAGAAAATAGCTAGCATAATCACATTCACAAAAAAGATGATGTTCAGGACCTGAAAGTTCTGTCTTGAAATAAAGGCAGCCTTGATATTTTTAGGAACTGTCTTATTTTTTATAGGCACACCTTTCTTCAAAGGAACTTTGTCTTAGCAACATAAAAATTCAGGTATTAAATAAGCAAGTATGATAATAAATGTATTTATGAGAATCCTTTCTGGAAGGTATTTCCCTACCTTGTGGGATGAGGTGCTTTTATTGCAGAACTATCTCCTTACTCTTAAACATGAACAAGTGGAAGCTGTGGAGCTTAAACCATTCTAACTTTTGGGTTTCAAGTAAGCATGATCTTGGCCACACTGTATTTATGCTACTTGATTTTCTTGATTTTATGACATGGGTGTGACTTCTAATAAGCAGCAACATACAAAAGACTAGAACCAAGCACTATCATTTTGTACTAAGAATAAAAAATTAACAATTTTGCATCTTCTCATTATTAGGATGAATGAAGACTATAACTACTGTATAACAGCTTATTACAATGAACAGACATTTTGGCCACATATGTAATGCAACTTCAAATAAGTGCAATACAGCCGGTGCACTCTCTATAAAAATATTATACATATTATATTATAAATATTATACAAATACATAAATATTATACATATACATAAATATTATACAGTATATATGCAAACAAGAAATCACCTAACATTCTGCTGTCCTCCAAAGCTCTGCTAATGCTATAAAGCCTGGGAAAGTCTTGATATTGCTGTAGCAACTGTATGTAGAAAACCTCCCCAGAGAGAAAACAACCTCATAAATTTTTTGTTCAATTGGTTTAAATTCACTTAAAAGTTAAAAATAAACTTTAAAAAAAATTAAATGTCACAATTGGAAGGTCTTTGAGAACTGTATAACAATGGCTGTTGTTATTCCTATCTGTTCTATTTTTCGCCACAAAGAAGTTTTCCCAGATAAAAATCTGAAAGAACAAATTCTGAAGTCACTTTCTATTTAATATGATTGCAGAAAGCTGAAAAGCAGCAAGCTATATTCAACTCACTGAACAGCCCTGATATTGAGTCTCAGAGAAAACATCTTTCCTTTTAAACAAAGCCTGTTAGTTCTATGTCATTTAAATTCACGTCTCTAGGCTTTGGTACTTATATGTGTATGTATTTATATGGAAATTAAGAATTAGTGTTTATGTTTGTCTGATTTTTGATTTCACTCTGAATATGTGATGACAACAGGTGAATAAATTTTACATACCTAAGGTAAAGTTGTATATAAACCTCTAATAAAAGGAGTAGGGATCAGTAGGGCTAACAAAGTGATGCAGAATCATAAACATACCACTATATGAAATATATTCTATTATTCACTCAGGTACGTGGTGTACTATTTTGGCATGCAGGCAATCTTGAAAGTGTTGAACACATCACAGGGAAGTCAGCTGTGACACTGATGATTTGTCATTACATGAAACCAATTCAGATTAAAATTTCTGACCTAGTAAATACTGAAACAAAGCAAACAAATGCCTGAATGCTATAAATATAAAGTTAGCAGCACTTACTGACTAAATTCATAGCTTCTTGCTCATGTTAAGATTCTAATTATTTTGGTGGAGACATTTAAATCATTACATTTGTGATAATATCTACAGTCCAAATGCTATTAGACTATCACAATTACCGTCCATGTCATCTTTGCCTTGACAACCTTATTATGTGAATGAACAAGAAGGATACAAAATATGGGAGATAAAGAGTAGTGTCATAGAATTTGGATAACAGTCAAAATTCTGGTAGAAAACAACACTAGGGAAACACCAATAATGTTATTTTCCTATTTCAACCTGATAGAATAGCATTTCTTTATATTCCTTGGAAAAGCAAATGTAAAAACATGAATTAACCTCAGGCACATGATATTTCTATTGTTATTTGCAACACTGAAGTTTAATTAAAATAATTTCAAAATGAAAAGTATAATTTCATAAAATAATAAAGTATTCAATTCAGAAAAAGATTAAAATAGAATAAAATAGCTCCACTGTAAAACAAAATGAAGAATCTGACAGGGATGTAGACAGTACGAGGCTACAACCTTCTTTCCCCTAAATTTAAGATTCCTGATGGGAAAAATATGCTCCATTATATACTTTCTAACCTGCTTGGATTATTAATCCTACTCAATATATGCTACACCACAGTATAATGAAATCTTTGAAGTCACAGAGGAAGCTTGAAAGAGGAGTTCAGAGACAGAACCCTGCTTGTGCAGAGATGCAGGGCAGAGACTTCATCCCATCGCACTTATGGGTTTATCAGTGTGATACATAACCATATGGTTAGCTTGAGCACAGTAGGAAGGATGAATTTTCAGAAACAGCTAAACCACAAGGAAGCAATCAAAGGAAAAAGTGAAACCACCTCCAACTATTCTAGCTCTAGGGATGAGCAGCACAGCCCAATGATAACCTGGGCGCAGGAAAAAGGAAAAAAATGCCATCAGAAATCAAAATGACTCAGAATTTTCTATCAGAAATTTGTAAACAGAGGGAAATCAGTGAAACAGAAAAAGATGTAAACCTGGCAGGAGACTGCAGGGACACTACTGATAGCCACTGGAGATCTAGGCTTGAGGATAAGAAAAATCCTTCAATTCATAGTAGTGACGTTCACTCATCTCTTGCTTACACGTGGTTTTCTTCAAGACCACAGCTCAAGGAGGTTCTGCTATGTATGACCTACTGAGTGATGAGCTTCAAAAAGAGCAACAGCTAAGACAAGTGTCCTCACTGACCAACTGTAACACTACAGCAATCTCCTTAAGTGGCAACTCACCCATTCCAAGGTGCTGGTAATTACAGCTGACTGTACTCATGATTCAATTTCTCAACATATAAAAGTAAAGATAATGTCTAAAGGTTACAATTTAAGTTCTTCATAGGATTTTTAGGATTAATAGATTTTTTCATCCCCCAACTCTTCAGCCTTTCTTCAATTAAAAGAAAAACTGCCCAGAATTTAATGGAAGAATTAGCATCTTGCCTGGAATCACTGTGGGTTAAAAACTCACCTTGCCCTGCAAGGTTTTTCAGCACCAAGACTCTCGTTGCCAACAGAAAAATAAGGTAGAAGCTTGCAAGAAATTCTGTCATCTCACCTGTGCGAATTATTTTCACCCCAGCGTGAGATGGGAGAAATAGGAGAGACAATGCTGTGCATTGGCATGGTGGGAAGGAAAGAGTGCTGCAGCAGCAGCCTGGGACTGTCCCACATGTTGTGTTAGGGAGCCTCCCTGCCCCTGAGCTCTAGATATGAGGAGGTGAGCTGGTGGTTACCACACCAGCCACAGGATGTGTTAGAGACTACAGTATTGCTTTTCAGCTGAAAATTATCTTTGTATATCTTCATGAAGCCAGAATGCCTGGTTTAATTAATGACATAGCTAAATAGTTAATCAGATGCACTTTGGGTGGATTTTCCAATCACCACTGCCAAACAAAAGCTACTTCCCTTATATTAACAGGCTCCTACTAGTGTCAGCAAAGATTCATGACCAACAATTTTTAAATGCAAGGACTTTCAGAACATTTGCTATATTCAGTCTTTTCCACCATTGTAAAATCTGAATTAAGAACCACAGAAAAGTTTTTTTGCACTGAGAAAATTACTGGTAGGATCATTCTGAGAGGAACGAGGAACTTCCCCCTGCATTATTCTGTGATCAAATGTAAAAAAGATCGAAGAACAAACCTTTGAAATTTATTTTCTCTCTAGTAATCAAGCTTCCTTTATAGTCCCAGTTTAGTCTTTTCTTACAAACATTTAGTGTAAACTTTAAAAATTGTTTCCCACATATATTTCATGCTTTTTAAAACTATTTATTTTATTTTCTCCCTATCCATTTGCCATAAACTCCTCCTCCCCAGTTAGCTTTTCACAAATCTGTTCTTATAAATGAATTTTTGGCCAGATCACGTATGGTTTTAAGATGTTAGCTATATCAGATATTGTTTTGTAGGCATCAGAAGGACTGATGCACTGGGGTCTCCATTTTCCATTATCACCTTTTAATTCAAATCCAGGCATTTATTAACACCTTTATGAAACAAAGGAAAGATATTATCTTGTTTGCACAAGTGAACAAGTGACACTGACAGAATTCTAGCAGGGACAGTGCTGCAGTAGGATGACTACATAATAGAGCTTAAAAGAGGAAGGTGAAAATCTATAGAAGTATAAAATTTGTGCTTTGTTTAGCTTGCATAGTTTATGTGCAGGTGTAGACAGAGAGAGCCCACCTCCATGTATCCAGCCAGTCTGATACAGGAAAAGCACCCCTGTGCCCATGATCAGCCCACACCTACCCTTCTATATGACCTGAACTTGGCCTGTCTCTAGAGCATGTATTTAGACACTATCACACTGACATCTGATTTTAGAGCTCCAGATGCCACTCTTGTAACAATGAAAACACTTCTGTAGGAAAAACAAAATCTTTTTTTTTTTTTTTGTTTTGTTTTATAACCTGTAAACACATCAGTACAGAACCTGAGACTAAATTAGCTGCCATACACATCCCAACACCAGAGTGGAGTGTATGAGTAGAGAACAGCAGAGCAGCATGCTGAACAAATATTAACTTCAACTGGAAATCAGGTCTATGAGGAAATAAATAAAGAAATAATAATAAAACAACCAACAAAACCCCAAACCTGTCAAAGTCCTTGGAAAATGAGCTGAGATGAAGTTATAACAGAAATGTAAAGTAACCAAGAATAAACATGTTACCCAGCACAGACAAGATGACCAGTGGTCTTTCAGCGGGGGTCAGAGGTGTCCAGGTTCAAATGTAGATGGGCATGAAAGGTGGTAGAAATCCACATTGCTTAAATTATGAGTTGATAAACTTATTTTTCCACATTCATACTTTATGAAAGTAACTATTGTAAATCAGCATAGCTGCACTGACACCAGCAGAACCGGGCCCATTTTTCAACTACACATAATCTATTCTGAGACTGTAGACTGAGAAACAGGTACTTCACCACAAAAATAGGCTTGGAATATTTCATTACTCAATGTCATTGCCGTGTAGGAGCTGGCAACCTTGGGGCTATTTTTCTTTCTGCTGCCTTGAAAGATTCTTAACAATGCTTCATCTGAAAATTGTGTCTGCTCTTTTAAATGTGGATGCTCACCCCTTCTGAGAGTGTTTGGGAGGAACTGAAGCAGACTGGCAAGGAGAATGGAGAGGAAAGACAAGTGTTTCTTTAGGAAGATATTCTAATTAAGAAAAAATTAAATCAAAGTTCAGGGTAAATATATTCTGTAGGTGAGTACCGTAGTCTGACTTACTAGCAAAAACACTCATTTTTGCTGTTGCATTGATGACAATCTAAGAAGCTTTGACAAATATTTGACCATTTCTTCAAATAGATTACTTTTTCATTCCTGCCATGTAAACAGTTATCACTGAATAATCTTTATAGTGCTTGGTAAAAAGAAAATATTAAAATTAACTTGTTTTTCTGCTAATCAGAAGCAGTTTCTTTCTCTGCACACTCTGAGCTATTTATTGTGAGGACTCAGAGCTCCTTTTAATCAGCAGTCCAGACTGCAAAATTGTACTGTGGTCGTTCTGTTACTTTGAAATGACTCGGTGCCGGTGATTAAGGAGATACAGAAAAACCTCATTTAATCTTCTAATTCTAAAATACAAAATACTTTTTCTCTCCACTGGTGGAGTATTTAAACAATAAGGTGTAAGAACATGTGTTTCCAAGCAGGGTGAAGTATTTCTTGTTTTAAATACATGTTTTTCCTTGCATGAAAACAATTCTGCCAAATTACTTTTAAAAAAGTTCATACTCAGTGTCGTTCCTTCAAATGTATGGTTATAAATTATCACTAAGTCTCATGACGTGTTTATTTAATTTAGGAAGTCTGATCAACTCATTCCTTGACAAAGAAAGTAGTCTTGACATACAATCTTTATTAACTATATTTTGCTTTTGAAAAAATCTAAGTCTTTTCTTTAGTGTTTTATGTAACTTTGGACTTTGAATGACTGGACTACAAGACATAACTGTAGTTACTTAACTAGTCACTAATGTATTTCAGGTAACTTTTTGTTTTGTTAAAAAGGCAAAAATATTGATTTTTGCCTTTTGATTGGCAAGGAAAAAAATCCAAAAGTTTTTATTATTATTATGACCATTCCCATTATTTTCACAAGCTCAAAAGTTTTGTTGATAGACTTGTGTTTTTATTGGATCAAATCCTGATTATTTTATCAGAATTTTAATGGAAGATTACACATGAATTAATACTTTCCATAAAGTGTAGCTAATCATTTGAAATGTTTGGGCACAAATACTGTAAGATTCTTTTAATAAATGTCATTCGTTCAGGTTGGTAACAAACTTCAACTACCAAGAGAGTATGGTTTTATTTTGGGTTTAATTGCAAATTTCTCACAGAGTTATCAGTAAACACCTTGTAACACAACCTTTAATTATTTGGGTATGCAGATTTGTTTGAAGCTTTTGAAGTTGAGATAAGGGTCAACACTGTAAAGAACTAGCAAACCTTAAAATTGAGTCCCTAGAGCTGTTTAGATTAATGCCCCTCATCCAAGTTTGATATTTTTTAAAGGCAGGTTTCTAATTACTGTGAAATTTGTTCCAGAGTTATGCACCAGAGATTTGTACAAGCATCTGGAACAATATCTATTGAAAAAATATATATATATGAGACTACCAGTAACTTCAAAAGAGCTATATGCTGTTTGCAATGCTCCTAAAGTGCTCACCATTGTAAAAGGCCAAGTGCACTCTACCACCTATCTCATACTATTATTATCATTAAATTACAGCTTCTCCAGGTTAGAGGGAGGCTATGTAAATTGTAGATATAAATTTCCAAAAAATTATAGGAAACAAAACTAAACAGAGCTCACATTCAGTCACGCTTTCAGATGGCAAGGGAAGCCTACCTAATAAAAAAGTTCACCGGTGTCTGAAAATTTTCATGTCAGCACCTCAATCTGAGATTTTTTTTTTTTTTTTTTTTTTTAGCTACTGCTGTAAGTACACATTCAAAATCAACTCCTACACAGATCAGCTTCTGCTGCCTTAATTTTGACTGATTTGAACAACTTGAAACATAAGTAGTTCAGCAGAAATCAGCAGAGAGAGTCCTGGTATTACTATTCAATATTCTACTCAATCTATTGAGAAGATAGATTATTAGTTTAAAGCCCTTGCTGCTTTAAAGCTTCATGTAAATACACAAAGGAAAGCATATGAAAGTGAAAGTCTGCAGTGGGGCACAGAAATCATACTGACCATAGGATTAGTGCAATTTTAGACATGTAGGTAAAGTCAAGAGAACAAGACCCCAAATAAATGAGACTCTCCATCTTGTTAGGACAGATTTTGCTGCATCCAAACCCACCATGACCTTGGCTCCAAAATTCAACAGCAGAAGGTAGTTCAGGCACAGCTAAAATTCTTTGCATCCTTTTAACTTCACAACGCTTCCTTCTCTTCAAATCTTCTTTTTACTGCCACTGTCCTCACCCTTTTGATTTTTCTTGCCTTTATTTTTTCCAGCTTGAGACTCTATGTGTAACGTGTAGCCATAAAACCCCAAAGAGCTTGTAACATATACATGCTGGCATTACTTACCTAAAAGCAAAGTCTGGAAAGGCAATTAGAAGTTTTCGGAAGACATTCCAACATACATACCACCCACTTTTCCCACAGTGAGTCTGGAAATCTTTCAATCCCCACATTGTGTGCATTGTTATTTTTGACACACTTTAGTCTTTTCATTTCCAGTCCCAAGGTATAGGTTTTTCTCTCCCATTTGCAACTTGGATAACTTTTATGTTTACCAACCCCAGCTCATCAGGACTTCAACTATCTGTTTACCCCTATCTTGCTCTGTATAAATGGATTTATGGAGGCTTTAACAATAACTATAACAATAACTGGAGAATTATCAATAACTAAAAATTACTAAAGGTAGAAAAACAATGACTGTACTGTAAAATTGAATCTGTATTGTTTGGTACAGTTTTAGGGAGACTACACAGAGGTAGGACACAGTTTATGGAGAAAAGAGGATAAAAGGAGAAGGTAACATCACTCAGTTCAGGGTAAGAGATAGTTGACCAGATAAGGTCAGCAAAACTTTCAAAAGTTTTGGATTGAGAAAACTGGAGCTTTCTCAGCTGGCAATGCCTGACAACTTTTAGTTCAACCTTACATCTGAAATATAACACCAAAAAGATTAAGTAATATTAGAAGACAGAACATACAAAGATGACAGGAGGATCTCTGCCTTGGTCTGTTGCTGATTGTTAAAAAAATTCACAGCTTCTAACCAAACTGTTTCATTTCAAAAAAGTCTTTTATAAGGTCAATCATCCTTGAGGAAGCTATCACTTGAAAACATGTAAAAAAGGATAAGGAGGAAAGATTAAGTACAAGCATTAAGTATTTAGTTCTCCAACACCTCCACTCACTAAAACAACCCCGCCCCCAACTTTTCACAATTCAAAAAAAAACCTTTATTTTGATTCCACTGAATAAGAATCTGCTTCCAAAAAAAAAAAAAAGTCTATTAAAATTCTATTTCAAAATAGGCAGAGAACAGTGTGTTTGTATGCATTTGCTCTTCACTCATTATCTGAAAATAAGACAGGAAAAGAAGAAAATAAATATGGAAAGGTGCTATTTTTTCAGTAGGACAATTTTACCTCTTCAAAAGAGGGAAAAAAAGTATTTCAAATTTAAGTATCCTCGAGGCAAACAAGTGCTGAAAAGAGATTATTATGGTACTTTAGCATAGCATTTTATTTTTAAGTGGTGCTGGAAACGTTTCACTTCCAAACATGCTGAGTGACCAGTACCAAAACTCCTTCCTTTACAATCAATTTCACATGTGCCAAATTATTATAAAATATATATATATATATATATATATACACACGTTTTAGCAGACATAGTATACAACTCCATTCTCTCCCTTCAGATAAAAGCTTTTGAAAAAAATTGAAAGAGGTAAGATTAGTATCAGATATTACTATATTATTATTAATGAATTAGCAGTATTAATGAAACTGGCAAAGGCTGACTTCATCCTCTGACTATAATAGAGTACTATCAATTTTAACAACTAAAGTAACCTTGTAAGTTCTATCTTCCTTTGCAGAAATAATGCATACTTTTCAACTAAAACATTGCAAATCTCAAATTGCAACATCAAAATATGAATTTAAACTGTAAGGTAATGAGCAGAGAAAGCAGGCAGAGGTGTAGATACTTGAAGACAGGAGGAAGTTTTCCTGATTTTGAAATGTGAAAAATTTAACGACCAGTATTCAAGTTTATGGACTAAGCAGAAAGGTCTTTGGAAATCTACTTGTTGAGCATATGTTAACTCAGAGCTGATAATCTTTGCATATTCTCTTAATCTCTTAAACTATTGTATAACCTTTAAAAAAATAAATTCTTCTATATTTCATCTGCACCCTAAAATTTTGGTGCAATACTGCAGTTCATCACAGTGCTTTGTGATACCAGACCAGAATTTTGGTCTTGAATACAGACTCAAATGCTTGTTCAGTTTTTAGTTCCATTCTGAAATTTGTGGAACTTTGGGGGATATAGTTAAAACTATGCTTGAATTCAAGCACATGCCTCTAATCCAATGTAATGCACAAGATAAAAATTGAGGTATGTCCCTTGAAACAAATGTTCCTTATTCTCTAACTTTGAAAGCATTTTTTTCATATTTCTCTGGCATGCTTTCGTATTATTCCTGATCTGAATACTGGATATGGACTAAGTTACCTTTTATTTAGCTGCATCAAGCTGTTTGCCAGGGAAATATCAATGACTTTTTACATGTCACATGGCAACTAATATCTAGAGAAAAAGCTCTAGGACCAGAATGTCATTTAAAAGCTCTATTCAATTAGCATTCAGTTTCCATGTCTTAAGTCATGAAGCATCTGCAAAGTGCTCTGTTCCCATACAGCCTATTATGATTCTACACAAATTGTGCATTATTGCTATCAAGAAGACTAAATGGGAAACAGGATCTAAGCCCTCATAGCACCCTAGAGCCTTCAAATACTTCTCCCACAACTCCCATCTAAAAACAATCCTTCCATTTTTATTTATTTATTTTTTTTTGCTGTAGTAACATGAGTTTAATGTGGTCAGCCACCATGCAATCCACTCAGATGCTATGGATGATACATACACCCTGGCCTTTCTGGAAGTCACTTCATTTTTATGATGCTATTTGTATTACAGCTGCCAGCTCCTATCAGAACCCTAACAGCACTCAGTAATGGATAAAGGACAGAATATTTACAGAAAGTATTACAGAGCCCTGACCTCTTATACTTGAGCAATTCCACTGGGTGTACATGGCAAGGGCTTGGCAGCAGGGGGGTGCAGGGATGGCCTCTGTGAGCAGAGCCCAGCAGCTGCCCCATGTCAGAGCAGAGCCAGCTCCAACAGAGCCCCGTTTGCTGCCCAGAGCACAGTCACCAAGAGATGGGGGTTGTACCTCTGGGAGAGTAGATTTAAGAAGAGGGAGAAAATACTGCTGTGCAACAACAGCTGGAAGAGAGGAGGAAGAAACAGTCTTGCAGATGCCAAGGGCAGTGCTGAAGAAGAACAGGAGGTGATCCAGGTGCCGGAGCAGGCTGTCCCTTTGCAGCCCATGGGTCCCACAGCAGAGCAGATCTCTGTGCTGCAGCCCATGGAGGAGCCCATGCAGGAGCAGGAGATCTGGGGAGAGCTGCCACCCATGGGGGACCAACACTGGAGTTTTCTCCTGATGGATGGACCCTGTGGTATGGAACTGTATGGCTGGATTCTATGACGGCTTGTACGATTCTTGTTCTTGAAGAGCTGCTGCATGTGGGCAGCTCATGCAGGATCAGTTTGGGAAGGATGACATCCCATGGGAGTGGGTGCATGCTTTAGTTTGCTTTTAATTTCTAGCTGTTCTAGTCTGCTAGTGATAGCCAATAAATTACATTGATTTCCCTATGCTGAGTCTGTTTTTCCTGTGACAATAATTGGTGGGTGATTTCCCCATACCTTGGGTCCTTTCCATCATATATTTCGCCCCTTTTCCTTTGAGGAGGGGGAGTGAGAAAATGGTTGTTGTGGAGCTCAGCTGTCCAGCAGCATAAAACCACCACAGCAACCACTTTACCAGAAGATGTGTATGACTTTGAGCCAGAATACCATTTTGAGAGCCAAACCGTCCACTTCAGTGTTACAGATAAATCCCAAACTAAGCCTGGGAATAAAAAATAAAGTTGAACTTGGTGTATGAATGGACATGTCATGGAGCTATACAGTATAAAGCCACCAAAGACTAATTCTGAGGTTATACAGC
Source organism: Heteronetta atricapilla (assembly GCA_011075105.1). Taxonomy (NCBI): domain Eukaryota; kingdom Metazoa; phylum Chordata; class Aves; order Anseriformes; family Anatidae; genus Heteronetta; species Heteronetta atricapilla. The sequence continues at coordinate 14,343,881 of CM021745.1, read as the reverse complement.
AGTTAATTTATTACTAGGCTAATTGAATAATGCATGAGATCTTCCATCCTTGACTAGTGAGCTTCATTTATGATTGCTGTCCCAGGTCCCACAGGATTTAACTGTGCTTTCCATTTTTTCTTCCAGAAACTTTTAACATCCCAATAAATTCAGACTCAGATATAATATTCAGATCTTAATAAGGCTGTAAGCAAGCATTTATTTCCTTTATAATTTTCTATTAATTACAGAGCATCTAATGCATTTTAAGAGTCAGCTATTAATTAACTTATATCGGCTTTTTAATTGTCTATTAAGTACCTGTACTCATTTGAAAGATTTACATAGAGTAGTTGCCAAAAATGTCTAGTGCAACTGTACCAGATTCATTTTCCACCTGAGTTCTCTATTGTTTCCTTCCAATATTTATCATGGTTACTTTCTTGTCACACATTGAGCCTTTTAGCAGTTTAGATCTAAAAGCAGTTAAAGCAATTATCTTAAGTAATTATCTTCCTCCATTTCCCTACCTGATTAAAAAAAGGCGGGGGGGGGGAGGGGGGGGCGGCTGGGGGAGGACGGGCAGACTTGGGCAGATGTTGGCCGGACATGAATTATTTACAGTGAATAATTTTGTAGTCTACAGAAAAGTATATACTAAAAATTAAGACATGTCCCTGCAGACATCTCTCTTACCATTTAATCCAGTAGAGAGATTACAATGCTATCCACTTATTGTTGCTGAATGTTTCAAAGATCTGAAAACCAAAATTTTGACTGGACTGAATCAACTGAGCATCATATGGGCAGTTATAAGACCAGATTAAAATGAGCAAGAAGACAGAGCAGCAAATGAACATAAAGAACACAAAGCACAGGGATTTGGCCAAAATCACCACCATAACAATCACTTGTCTATGACAAAAATCCCCAGCCTAGTCTATAAACAATCTTCAAACAAAACAACTCTTAATGAAAGAACCACCTCATTAAACTAATTACGTCTCCAGATTCATTACTTGCTACCAGATACTTATGTCAATACGTTCAATAAAACGTAACAGCAAAATACGGAACTGAGGAAACTTCCAACTCAGATTCTGAGGCAGAAAGAGGAAGTTTGTTTCACATAAAAACTAAAAAATGCAAAAATTATGTAATTCCATGTTGGGAAGAAAATGAGACATTATTAACATGTCAAAATGTATAAATAGTTTTCTTAGTCATTGCATGTAGCAATATAAATGAGGTTTAGCATCTCAGACAAATTAGACAATAGCCTATTCTGCAACATAACGTTCCATTTTCCAGATTCCCAGTTCAGAGTTAGTTACCAGATAAGCAAGTTTTGAAGCAGAATCTATTAGAAGATTCACTGGAATGAATCTCACTGCACAATACTTGCACTTTACAAAAAGCATTTTCCAGGGGAAAAATATTCCACTGGACGATTTCTGTCCATATCCGTAATTGGTTGATGCCCTGAAGCAGGAGTCCTTATATCTTTTTTCCCCTCCTCTAACCTTATCTAACATAGCTGTGGACGTTCTTATTATCCATAGAAATGTATAATCCCTTTTGAATCCTGCTAAATCCTTATCTGTCCCACAGGGTAAATTTTCTTTCTCTAAAAATAATCTGGTTTCTTTTAGCCTTTTTAGTATTTGTAAGTGATCTATCTCCCTTGCCCTTGCATTATGAGAAAGGGTAAATAGGAGTTTCCTTCTGTACACTGTCTTATTTTGCACACCTCTTACACATTCTCATTTTATGAGGTTCTCCACCAGGATAAAATTCTTAATTCTTTTCAACCTCATTTCACAGGGAAGTTATTTGTTTAAATAGGACTTTTTTCCATTTAGAGGTAGAAGGAAATAAAACTACGTGATCTGAAATACATTATTTGATTCACCAGAGCTTTACTTTTACAGAATTATAATTCTATTGAAATCAGCTTCTCCAAATTTTAAGGCTTGTTTCTCTACTCCACCTGTGCCTATAATGGCACCATGTCATTTTCTGACCTCTTCTACATACTAGCTAATTTTGTTGTCCTTTTTAAAACCCCTTCTGTATACTGAGCAGAAGGCTTACTGCAACTATCCAAAACAATTCCCAAATCTTTTTGTTCCAAGTCAATTGGATCCCAACACCACACACAAAAAAACCTCTAGGAGAGACAATCTCCACATTGATTTCTCTGCTTGAAACATACTTGGTAAGGAATGGAAGAGGGATGGGGAGGAGTGAGGGACCATGCATGGCTATTTAAGACGTGATTGGCTGTAATACTCCCATTCTATAATACTTTATCCTAGCATTTGAATCTTAATAATAGATAAAGTTATATTTTATTTTGATGACATCCAGAGCCCCCATCTTAGCTTGCATAATGTGCACTTAACACAGATGTCTCAGCTACATAAAGCTGGTAACTCAGGTAGCATGGATAAAAGGAAGATTATTATCCCAGCTGTACAGATGAGGCAATGAGACAGAGAGAATTAATGTTTTGCCCAAAGTCTCGTAAGACATTCATTATGAAGGTGGAAATTGAATCTAAAGTTCCCAAGTCACAGTCTGGAACTTTAAACAAAACCACTGCTCTTCCCTATTCCTTAGGGAGGGGAAAAAAAAAAAAAAAAAAAAAAAAAAGCTAAATGAAATCAACCTCCCTTATTTTTCCTGTATTTTGTTTCATTCTCCTATGTCCATCTACTCTTATTGTTTTGTTGTTATTATTATTGCTTTAATTGTTCATCATCCTTTTTCAAAGTTGGTATCTTTGGGAAACGAGAACACTAGAGAAGTAGATGTTTAACACAGAGATAATCCGCTCATAATGACAAGCAAATCCTAAGGAAGGCAAAATGTTCACATGCACAAAGTCTGGCTTTTGAATAGTAATTAAAAAACATGCATAAGGCTTTTCAGTAATACTCAGCTGCACAAAAAAAGTAGAAGCTACAAAGATAAGGCAGCTCTTTTTCAGCCAGCACTGCTGATAATTAAGTGACCTTGTCAGAAATTATAGATGTTTACCAATTCAGTAGAGAATATTTCAGGAGGAAAAAGAAAAGAAAATTGCTTTTATATGTCAAATCAACTGTAAAAAACGTTGGCTTAACATAGAAGAAGAAAAAGTGACACCTAAATCTTTATTTTCAGAAGCTAGTATTTAATGGAATTGATATGACAAAAGGTTGAAACATATCTTTGTGCAGTTTTGAATTTTTATATATGTAAATCAACTAAATGTAGGGCTTTGGGCTGCTTGTTTAAGAGCTGTACAATAGGGGCATTAATGTTATTTGGCTTGAGACATATTTCAGGCACAAGGAATATTTGTATCGCTATCATAATGTAGAGGATAGAGAAATGAAAAAGAAGTACAATACTATAAATAGCAGGAAGCAATTTCATACTGTTAAAGTAAATGGAAAAAACACCTGATTACTGCAATTAATTCATTACTATTTTACAAATTATAGAACTTTGTGGCTGTACATCCTAATGAGTAAGTAGGACAGTAAATGATAAAGTGCGTCAGCATGATTATTTTTGAGCCTCACATAATGAATTTGAATCCTTTGTTGCCATGTGTAAGCACCTGTATTCTACTACACTTTCCCCTGCTGAGAAATGCAGCTTCCTTACATACTCACAAAACCTTTGTGGAGTTGATGGAGTAGGGATCCAGACAGATCCTATTTTAGGATGAAGCTAGGAAGTAAGAATTATCCCCAAACTGACTTCAAACATTGCTTTTTCAAAACTCTCATTGTTTCAGCAGTTTGAGCATTGCACAGGCTGTCCCTGGCTCAGGCCCTGAATAAAGCCGGGTGAGCTGTTCACAGTAAGTTGTTTGTCAGTGTTCACATTATTTTGCATGTGAAAATCCTAAATTCCCATCTGTACTAATATCTTGGTACATGATTAAAGATGATGAGTTTGTTATATCTCATTGTTGTGATGAACCTATGCTAGGTCCAATAACACCTGGGGGCTTCTTAACAAGAAGGCAACTAGCCCAAAGGATTTTCTCATCACATGCTCTGGTGGCAGGGCCAGTTTGGAAATCAAGGCCATGAGCCACCAGCTGAAAGCTCCCCTCTTTTGGTGCAGTTCTCAGCCATTCCAACTGAACTGCATGATGCTCCCTTTTGCAGACAGCGGATGGCAAAAAACTGGGCTTTATGTACTCCTTAACAGCCCCCTTTGCAGTCACAAAACCATGGTCCACAGGCCATTATTTAGACCATCTGTACTGAAGGACAGAATTTATCTTCTGGGATCTGGATGTACATTGTAAAAGCAGCAGCTGCACTAGCCAGGTTCTATGATCTCTCCTGATAGCGCCAAGTTCTAGAATTAGCAGAGAGAACAGAGTTCACATTACACATGCAAACATTTCCAGAGTAGTGCCGGAGCTCTTAAAACCAGAAGACATTTCTGTTTCTCATATTAAGACAGTACTTTACTTCATAAAGTAATTATGACATTTACTTATCAGTTCTCAGAAAGAAATCATACACTTCAGAAGCAAGTGTCATAATTTTATATATACTTTTTAATCAAGTGATAACACCTCTGCTTCACATTAAAAAAGAAAAAAAATCAGCCTTTAGCATCATACTGTGACTGGCTTCCCTAGAACAATAAAGTTTTACCACTTAAAAGTTACCCACATGCTATTGCAGAGTACTAAAACTACTGTACAGTGGCTGCTGCCAGCATATTTCCCATGCAATGCTGCAGTAACCTAGTGGAGGGGTTAAGGGAATACATGCAGCAAGAAGCCCTGCACTGTGCTCCAGCCAGCTAGCAGCAATCCTTAGCTTGCTGTTGTGCCAAAGGTCTCTTCAATTTTACATGGAAAAGATTAAAAAAAAAAAAAAGTAAAAAAAATTAAAATCACACCTTGCAAAATATTTAAGGAAAGAAATTCATTGGTAATGGCACTACTTGCATTTCCTTAAATGTGATAGCTGTAAAACATACCTGGCAAATTGATAATAGTATGAATTTTAAGTTATGCACCAGGTCTCTGTGAGATTAAATCAATGTGGCATAATTAACACTGTTCCCTCCCAAATAAAGGTCTTCCACGGTGTCAAGAATTTTTAATATACTTCAGTCTGAATAGATGATTTTTTTTTCTTTTTGCAATAGATATTTGGCAGGGAAAAGAAATCACTCATGACCTTTTAGCTTACAGAAATAAATCAGGATTTTTCAGAAGTCTGCAGGCTGCATTTTCCAAATTAAGCAGCAAAACATAATAGGAATAATACTGTTTTAACATTTGGTGCTGGGTGGTTGTTTTCATGTAGAAAAATACAGTTTTTTTGTTTGTTTGTTTGTTTGGTTTTTTTTTTACTACTATAGACAAAGAGAAACAGAATTTCAGTATTAGACCATGCAAATTGTTAGGCAGCATATGTGCCATCCGTACTCACAATATTTGGGATACTCTTACTAGATTTGGTATGCACACCAAAATGTTAATGTCATGGTTTCAGTTAGGACAGAGTTATTTTTCCTCCTAGTAGCTGGTAGGGTACCATGTTTCGGATTAGGATGAGAAGAGTGCTGATAACATGCAGATGTTTTAATTGCTGCAGAGCAGTGCTTACACTAAGCCAAGGACTTTTCAGCTCCTCGCTCTGTCCTTCCAGCAGGCAGGCTGGGGGTGCAGCAAGAGCTGGGAGGGGACAGACCCAGGACAGCTGACCCAAACTGGCCAAATGGGTATTCCATACCATCTGACGGCATGCTGAACAATATATAGGGGTGGCGAGCCGGCTGCTTGGGGTTGGGCTGGGCAGCGGTCAGCAGGTGGTGAGCAATTGCATTGTGCATCACTTGTTTGTACATATTATTATTATTATTTTCTATCTTAATAAACTGTCTTTATGTCAACCCACAGGCTTCACTTTCCCGTTTCTCTCCCCCATCCCAGAGAGGGAGGGGGGAGGGTGAGCGAAGGGCTGTGTGGTGTTTGGATGCTGGCCAGGTTAAACCACAACAGTTATAAACAGACATGTTTTAAGACATAGAAGTTGTGTTGTGAATATTTTGTCCCTCATGAGGCATGGACAGAAGTGAGGAGAAATACTGATTACTGTCTCTACTAGACACATCTTTGTTCCATAACACCGCAATGTGGAATTGCTTGTCTGGATTTTGTAAGGTTCTATATAAGCAGCTTCAGAGAAGGATTAAGAGCAGAGGAGCCACTCTCAGAGGAGCACTCTCAGAAATCCTGGTTAACAAATTAATATCTATTTCGAACACAGCAAATCTCAAGTTGTTTATTAATACCAGTGAGCCAAAGACAAAGTGCAGATGTTCCCTTCAAAATCCAGATGTACCTGTGGAAGAAGTTACTGCCCCTTAAATGCTCATTAATGACCCTCCTGATTTGCTGGGATTGGAGTCTGTATGAATCACTTCATTTGCTAAAGGCAAAAATTAACCAGGTTGTCTCAGATCACCTGTTCAAATTATCCCACTAAAACTTTGCAAATAAGTTAATAGAGCACATATAAGGTTTGTGGAAATTGCAATGAATGGAAAAGCTGCAGCAACTATTACCTATTAGAGATGGCTGAATATCCTGCAGAAAAACACAAAATTGCTCAAAATTCCAAGTACTACATTAAGAATGTAGAGTGGGACCTTTTTTTTCCTCCCCAATATGGAAAACAGAAAATTCAGTTATTTCAATAGACAACGAAACTTTTAAAGACAATCAAGATTTTAATAGAAAGCAAACATTTTGTTGCATATACGAGTGCATTTTAAGCAAAAATAAAACAAATCTGAGTCAATCATTTGATATTAGGAATGTTCTGTCATGCAAAAAAAATAAAATCCACACCACTGACTTTCATCTGTAGTGAAACAACTTGTCAAATTCACTATACAGAACCAGTATTTTATTGAAAAGTGTAAACCCTTCTGTGGGTAAAGTGGGTGACAATTTTGTTTCAAAATTAAAATCCTCCCCAAAAAACTAGGTAATTGTGCTCACCTTGACTACTTAGTTTTATATAACTATGGGAAAAGTCTTACAGTCTCTTGCTTGCCATCATACATAATCCTTACTTTTCCCAACTGTTAGAAAGAGCAATTTACTACTCATTAGGGCATTTTTCATGTTAAATAAGTTTTGCAGTAGCTAGAACAATGAACAACACTGCTCAGCCCCAGGTAAGCAAGCCTATGGCACATTCAATTTATGTTGTACCATTACCACTGGATGGCATTAGTTAGTTGTGCTACAGGAATGGATGTGAAAAGGAACAATTACATCTGTACAGCTTTTACCAATAAGGATTAAAGCATTAAAACCTAGTAGTTATAGTATTATAAGGGAAGGCCTATTGATATTGCATTTGCTTCACAGTGTTCATGACTGGATTTCATGAACAAAGACTAACAAAGTAGTGTGTCATGATGTTTACATTAGAAAGGACGAGTGACCTTATGTCAGTAATAAGCCATAATGCAATAATATTCCAGTTGCTTTTTCCCCCCTCACATATTGGCATTTTGAGTACTGTTACATTAAACAGGTACATTCAAGTCCCAGCAATGGAAACCAACACAGGTCAAAGCCTTAGTGCTGACAACCAAGTTTCAGAGCATTTCCAAATTCCTAGGGTTCTTGAAATTGAGTGTTTCAGTCCAGGTTGATAGGTGGGTTTCATTCCCTTCACTGTGTGTTTTAAAGTCACATCGAAAACAAATAAATAGTGAAAATGAACAACCCCTGCCCCCAAATCTTTAACCCACACAGCAAGACCTACATCCTGACCTATGACAGTGTTTCATTCACTGCCCATGATGTCCCCTCTTTTTGGAGCACTGAAGGCAAAGAAACCAAACCTCTGAGGTGAGCATTGAACCTTTTTTTCCACCCCTCTTCCCTCTGTTTTTTCTTAAGGGTATTATCACAGGAGAGCGATGGCATTGGACTATTACTTCCCCCTTCTCCTGCCCCCCCCCCAAGAGGACTCCAAATTTGTCTTTGCATCACTCCTTCAGTGACTTGCAGAAGTCACTGAAAAGTAAAAAGAGCAGTATAAAAGTGAAGGAATTGGTAGGGCAGCATTGTTTTCAGGTGTTCGTGAGAGAATGGAAACCTTAGGAAGGTTGTTGAGTCATCTCTCAAGTGCTATATAGTCTTGCCTTTCTCCAGGCCAGCTTAGTCATTAGCTGGGTGACCGAAAATGATCACATGAAGATCTGGACAGGTGAGGGAAAAGATGAAAGGAGTTTTATATTAAAAAAAAAAAAAAAAAAGTGAATGTGGAATAATTAAAAAACACACACACAAACAGCACAAACTCTGAAAACAGGAAGTTCACTCTTTCCAAATACAAATAGAAAATGATAACAAAAATACACATCAAAACATAATTCCCTGAAGTGTGATTATTAAGCCATTTGTATGATTTGTTGTTGATGGAGATGCTCAGGGCTGGAAGTGCTGATGCCTGCAACAAAACTATAGTAAATCTGACTATTCTTGATTATTTCATGCTTTGAGCAAAACACATCTTTTGAGAAGCAGTTTCAAATGCTCAGTGAAGAGTAAGGGACAGTTTCCACTGTATCATTGTAGAGATAAACTAATAATTAAAAACTAATTTCAGTTTGTTCTAAGAGTTAACATTTATCACTTTTAAACTTACAAACACCAAAAGCATCAAGAACACAACTTGAAAGCAATATCTTGCTTCTCCATAACCTGTGGTAAAGAACAGCATTTGATAGACAAAAGGGGTTTTGTTTGTTTTATGAAGCTCCTGGATACATTTTCCATATGTAAGGTCTAATTTAATTAAGGTCTAATTAATTTAATCAGCATTCTGCTGGATATTCATTTTTGTTAAATAATGGCCAATGGAATTAATATTATGAGCAATTCCTGAACACTAACATTCACCATGATACAAGAAGTGCCTTTCACACTGCTCCTAACTGCTAACACAAAACCTAGCAAAGGGCTAATACAATCTGCTGCTGCCACAAACACAAAGGAATTACTTGTATGTAGTATAATCAAAGCTTTGAATGACCACGTGGTAAGTTTTAGGATTAGAATAATGTTATGAAACTAATAGGACAGAATGCAAATGTGCATATTAGGCACTGGCTGGGTCACTAGTTCCTCTTAACTAAGGTGGGCATTGACACAGGGAAGCTGAGGCTTAGGTAGTAGGGGCAAAATAACAGTACAACTCAGCAACTAACCAGATGAATGGTATAAATTTCCATTTTTCATCTCACATACATAACTGGAAACCAGATGGCAACAAAATTTTAGTCATTAGCAACCTGGGGTTAACATGAAGAAATAGCCTACAGACAAAAGCCTGTTCTCCTAGAAGCTCACTGCATTTTAACTGTGTAATCCCCAAACTCTTGGAACAGTGTTATTTTCTTTCAAATTATGTAATGAAATGATATTCAAGTAGGTTGTAAACTTGTAAACTCCTGAAGTGCTGTTATTGAGAATACAGATTATGGTAACTCAGGAGGAAAAAAAAACCAGCAACAACAAAAACTGAAAAATTGGAAAAGCTGGAGAAAAAGTCTCTCAGCAAGCTTCTCTGAAAATGGCAAAGCCAAACTGCAGTCTTGCTGCCTATATCACGCATCTGGAAACGTGTGAGCCATTATACTTACATGGCAAACACAACAGACTGATAACTCATAAAACATGATTAGTACTTTACTAAAGAGAACATAGGAGTCATTTGCTACTACTGTACCTCTGCTTTTTGTCAGAAGTGTGGTTACATGCCCTAAAAAAGCCTCTCTGGACATCCTCCCTTGCCTTCACCCTTCTTTTACCTCACATCCAAACAAAAGGGAAAATAGAACAGCAAATTCCTTCTATAAGAGGATCTAAATGTAATGTATTTATGAATCACATTAATAATGGAATAAGGAACTGATGAATAAGAATGAAAGCATTTACATAGCAAAAAGAAGCAGCTTTTACTATAAATTATTAATAGCCTAATAATGACAATATGAAATAATAATTAATTAACAAAGGCACAGCTATTATCACCCAAAGAAGAAATAGCTTGACGTAACAAAGAATCTTACATAACAGATATGCTAATCTAATTTTCCAATTTCTATGAACATTGTCTGTTACTTTTCAAATACTCATTATCAAAGTCACTACTCAACCATTGCAATATTTTGGTTGTAAAACAATTTGATAGTTATTATAAAGTTTCTCTCATCTCTCTGTGGGAGATGAGAATGAATCCATTTATGAAAGATTAATTTCTTCTACAGTCATTTTGCAAAATTATTTATTTGTAGAGGGGGACAGACAATAATAAAGTCTCAGATTTAAATAGCACCTTTCATCCCAGAGGATCCTAAACTGCTTTGCAAGATAGATCTCTACACAGGAGTAACGTCACCCACCTCTGAAGTGAGATGGCACTTGTTTAGCAGCATGCACAGAAACACTCCATAACAGTTTAAAGCAGACAGTGAAGAATACCAAAGCCAGCAGAAACCACAGGTGGGATTGGAATACACTCATAGTAAGTACATCAAAATTTTTCCAAGATATCACAAGAAACATACTTTCTCAAGAACAGCTGCATAGCTTTTAAGTCCCACAACCTACCTCTACAGCTACTGTATTTGCTGCATAATTTACAGAAGATCCCAATTCTGCAGGACATTCAAGTTCCATTTTTAAATGCTATAAGGCAAAATAATGCTCAGAGTTGATATTTCTAGCAATACAGCACACCATACCACTTAACCCATGCAGACGAACCCACTTGCACATATTCCAGAGGCACTTAACCACTACAAATCTCCAGCTTCATATAGCCAGAACGTTGAGGGGGGGGAAAAAAATAAAATATTTTTTTAAAAAAACACCGAACTTTTCCAGGCAGCTAATCCTCACCATACTTTTCTTCTAAATTAATTAATTAATTAATTAATTAAACAGCAAATCATTGCTGAAATAGCAGGTGACCCACATTTGTTCAGTAATTCTCTTGCTAATAAAACAGGGTCCTAAATAACAGCCAGACATAATAACATTCACCTGTTCACACAGTCAGCCTTATCCAAAATTAACTGCAATCAACCAAAAGGCTTCTGCTGATTTCACTGGCTTTGGGCCATGCATTGTTTTGTTTTTTTCAACTCTGCTGGAAATAGGATACTCCTTTTTAATTTTACTTTTTCCATTTTATCATGTAGTACTTGAATCTACTTTTCTGGCCAGCCGTTCCTCCTTTTACCCCAAAGGACTTATTATTCAGCACCCACAGCTGCCAACAGCAGACAAGAACCACACAGATAGAATCATTGCATGCAGTCTGTTGATGACAGCAGTTTAAAAACACCAGCAGCTTAACTGCAGACAATTTATTCTACATTTGATATTCATTTTAATGGTGTCTAAGTGCAGTCTTTCTGAAAGAAGAAAGTAAATAACAATCGCACACATAAAATTTATAGAGCATTCAGGTCAATATTCAACATTATGGTTTGCATAATATGTACAGAGGATAATAAATTGGGTCCACCATTTTCTGATTTTAATTTAGTCCTAAAGCAATCTGTTACACGAATCTGTTTCATGCTTGTTTGTAGTAGAGCTTCAGTTTATTTTACAAAATTTTGCTTCTTCAGAATTTATTTTTTTTCATTTTTGTTGTTGTAGTTCTGTTTTGTTTTATTTTATGTTTTAGATATGGCCCTTTTTTGTGTATGCTTCCTGCAATTATAATATTCTTTTCAGGTTATGGTAGGGTTTGTCTGTGCCTGAAAACCCCAAGCATTGTCATAATAAGAAAGTATGAACAGCCAAGTTGTGCATGTGCTTCATTTTCATCTTAAGACTCCGTTGTTATATACATGCCAAAATGCAGTAGAAACAAAGCAGCTTTATGTATTTATTGCATATGTTTCAAAATGTATCCATTCTTTGTTTTCTATAACTATGTCCAGAGAACAATTCAATTTCTCAGCTGCTTCTTGCTGTTTCTAAGTCCGGTTCCATTCTGCAGTAACAACAAAATAGCTTGCAAACATTTGGAGGAGCCAGAATCACCTTATGCTGTATATTTTCAGGTTGACAAATCTGAGTTTTCTTTCCACACCTTTCTTTTTCTCCCTCATTGTCTTGAGGAATGAATAAACTTTCATCAGTGGATGTTTAGTAAAGGTCACTACATTTTTAAATATGAACGGAATCATCCACTAAAGCATGAAAATTTCTGTGTTTCCTGACAACATGTAATTAATTTCTACAATCTTCCTTGTCTATGAGTGCATGAAAGTACACTTTTAAATTAGTGTAAATCTAAATAAAACAAGATGTGCACAAGGTTGTCAATTAAAGCCCCACTTCTGTAAGGGGAAGCCTAAAACTTGCTTGTAGCAGCTGATGTATCATATGCATGTATTAAGGTCAGGTTTCAAACTTATAGCAACTAGCTATCACTAAATGTTTAAAAGTTGACATATTTCCGTCATTATGCCCAATTGGTGGATTTTTTCCAGAGAACTCATTAACAGCAACAGCAGCAGTCTTTTGCAAGGGCACAGAGACATTTTCCTTGACAGGATTGTTATGACACCTGATTGGCACTTCTGGACAATGCTGCATCATAAATATGTAAATATAAATACATTCATTTTTCCATCATAATGGTGCAAAACAAGGACATCTAGGAACGTCTTTTTTAATATCTGTGTAAAATAAGGCAGTGCTTTTCCAGCATAAAAATATACCATGTGTTACAGTTTAGAAAACAGACAAGTATACAATATGTAACAGCAAGATATAAAGCTTCCTTACTAGAATATTATTACTCATTTAGTCCTATTGGCAACTCTTGGGAAAACTGCATTCCTAAAATGATTTAAATTGTCACGGGAGATTTAATTACCTCAGATTAAAACATCTCATACCATCAAAAAACTAGGAACCCCAGCACTAATAAGTTCCTTAAAATATATGGATATACTCTTTGAAAATTGTTTTAGAATATTACTCAATAAAAATAATAATAAAAAATGCAAAATAACATTAAATACCGAACATTGGTGTAAACATGTCCTGATTCCAGCCACTTGCTACTATGATGAGAACAACAGAAAAGAATTCAGTTTTCCTTTGTGCTGATGATTCCCAATGAGCTTCTTATGTGAAATTAAAGAATGAAGTCAAAGCAGGCACGAAGAAACTCACTATCAATAATGTGAACCATCACGGGTATCTGGACTCATCTACCAGACAAAGTTGTTGAGGCACAAACATTGAGGTCATTAAAAATCATGATAGCATCTTGTGGTTAATGGAGTACTACAGAAAAAGGAAATGAGCCTTGAGAAGCTGAATGCCCTTTACTCAATCCCCAAACATTATTTCTTCTTGTCCTTATGTTTTAAATTAATATCTTGTTTTCCAGCCAGTGTAGCATTTCCATTACAATCACATGCCACTTCGATTTAGCAAAGCCATTAACCATGCTATTTACATCAACTACCATGCAACACTTTCTCCCACTATTGCTACTAATTCCCTCATCTGAAACATCTTTCTATGAGGAAATGTAACATGTCAGCAATATCTAGAAAGTGTTATCAATGCTGTTGCTACTTAATCACTAATCAGTGTACCCCAAGAGCTGCAGACAACAATGATCTGTAGTTATATATTTGTATTAACTGTGTGATTTTCAGTTAACCACATGAAACTAGTTGGAGAAATAGAGCACAGAGCACTCTATAAAAAAACACTAATATGAGTCAGCTTTGAGATGGAATGAGGCAAGAAGTTGGCAGGGTCTCTATAGTCTTATACATATCTCCCTATATCATATGCTGAAATAGTATATTCCTCAACAAATTCTGCATAGTAGCTGACATTTAGGTAATGATGGAAAAGTGGTTGTATCAGAACTTACCAAGTCACAGAATTTGCTCAGATGTTTTTCCCAATATTTTTTTTTTTGCCAGATAAAATAAACAATGCAGTAATTTTTGCAATTATTCTGAAGCTGAAGAATCAAGTTCCCACAAACATAGTAATACAATGATTTGCAAAACAACATCTCTCAGACTATAAACTGATTCTATGGCAATATCAGAATAATTTAACATGTGATGTAAGCACCATTAAAAAGATTCATCCATTTCTAGCACTGTGTATATTGCTAGTAACAATCATTTGTAAATGACTGTTAAAAAAATAAAAAAATAAAACAAAATTTGTAAAAGCCGTTTACTGTGTCTGAGTTTGCACACACTCTGTGCTTTTCAGGACAGGGTGGTAGAGGAGTGGGAAAAATAGTGTTGAACAAGGTGTTTCATATCTGAGCTATAAAACTAGAGTCATTACATTTATCATGATCTTTTTCCAGATGTTACAAATTATATTAATGAAAGATTTCTACAACCAGTCCTTAATTAGAACTGGTGGTCCAGCTATATATTAAATATAATTCAGACAAAAAGATTTAAGTGGGACAGATTTAATTTATATTGTATTTCTGCCCTGCGTTCAGATGCCTAACTGCCCATCTCCAGCTGAACACTCAAAATTAAACTTATTATTTGGAACCTGTTATTTTGTATCCTCAGCAGGGCTTGATATATCTTATTGAATGAAGAAGGCCAGGATATCTTGCAAGTGTTTTTTCCTGGGCTCAAATTCAAATATTTCCAACAAAAACAGGAAGAGGCTGAAATGGGTCTTCTACTAAAATAAAAATGGATGATGCCTATCTGCGCAGAAAAGTTGTGGATGGCCCATCCCTGGATGTGTTCAAGGTCAGGTTAGATGAGGCCAGCCTGATCTGGTTGGGTAGCATCCCTGCCCATGGCAGGGGGTTGGAACTAGATGATCTTTAAGGTCCCTTCCAACCCAACCATTCTATGATTCTATACCTAAGAAAAAGTGACTGGTCAGAAGTTGTGAGACTTCTCTGATAATATGCCAGTTCATTTGAAGGGCAGAGTGGAGACCATGTGAACAGACAGTCAAGTCAGTCTGCTGCCTTCCTCTTGGGCTGGACTCCCTTGGATTTGTAAGTGATGGGTAGCTGAATCTCCCACCTCCAAAACAAGACAGCCTGGGCACCTGCACATTGGGTACTCATGCAGCCAGTAGAAATGAACATTTCTCTTTCAGAGTGAGTGCAATTAAATTTCTGAGTGCTTCAATACAGGTAAATATTTTAAAATTAACCACACAGAAGGAATTAGACTATTGTGCTTTCAAAAATGAGAATATTCTCCTGGAATGAAATGACATTATTTCATACATAGGCGTACTATATTCTTTATGTATGTTTTCTATTATTTTTCTCTCAGCATCAGAAAGATACACATTCCTCCTCCTGCTGTCCCCTTAAACTCTTTAAATACTCTCACTGAATTAGATTTGTTTCTTACCTTTCCTGGTATTCTAAGACTTACTGAAAATCAATAGTAATGGCCCAGAGAGTTTTTTGGCCAGCATCTGAGGAGTCCAGGACACAGCCTAATCTGATTTTCCAATTTAAATATGACAATTTAGCATCTGCTGTTTAACATCTACCATAATTATCATCATTATAGGAAAATATTTTATCACTATATGAGATTTTCTCATCTGTCAAAATATTTCTGCATAACACCTAGAAAAAATATTCTTACACAGTCTTGAAATATTCAAAATTTTCTCTCTTAATTCATTCTCTAAATCAATGTGACTCAATTACTTTTAGCTTTATGAAATTAGGTATTTTAAAAGCACTGCTATACACTTATGATATACACTTATGACAGATTTGGACTTCCTTCTGTTTGCACATTATAAATAAAATCTATCTATAACCATCTAGGTAGTTTCTCTCTCAGGTCAGAGAGTTTCATCAAATGGGTGGTATTATATTAACCTTAACGGTGCCTCCCACTCAAGCGGGGAAAGACTAAATCCTAAATTTACAAATGTTAACACATTCTCAAGAAGATAAAAGTTTTATTATATAGAATGCTCTTTTGCATATTTTTCCAAGTACTTGGCTGTTTAGAAAATTTAAATAGGATATAAATTTTTTTCCAGTTGGATTGGAAAGACAAGCTGAGATTACTTTTTGAGGCATATACCAACAAACAAGAAAAAGGAGAGAGTAGGCTGCAGGAAGGAAGAAGGTAGCTGGTGGCCATTCAGGATGTGTTGTGAACTGACAGATGTGTCAGACAAATGTAAAGATAATGGAAAAAAAAAAAATTGATAACGTTGTGCAATACAGAATTTGCATATAGGCCCCACTTAACCCTGCTCCTTCAGTCCCAAGAACATGTAACCAACAGGGTGGACAACAAGTGATTAAAAGCACAAGTAAATAAAAATCTGCATCCCTTGACAATTTGAAAAAACACACAGATGTCATATCTATGTAATTATTGTGCTTCAAAATGGACCATGCTGCAAATGGGATTGTGAAATGGCATTTACTTATTCATAGTTTTAATAACATATGCAGATATTGTATAATGTGTGTCAAATGCCACTTGGCTCAGTAGAATCTAATTAATCTTAGCTCTTTCCACTGTATCTTCTGTCATACGTATTCAATAATATGTGTATGCTGGGGAAAAAAGTTCTGTAGCTGTCATAGTTAACTTGAGAAATGTTTAATTTCTACTCCTTTAATAGTCCTCGTTATTATAAGGCCTGAATCAAGATGATCATCAGCAACAGGCCTCTCTCTTCAACTAATACCAAAACTTCAGTTATAAGAAAAGGGAGAGAGGAGAGAATTATCATTGACTTCAAAGAATAGATAAAGTGCTCAGAATCTCAAAGAACTGGGCTCTAACAGAAAAAAAAAAATAAAAAAATTCCTTGACTGTTCTACAAATAGAGAACCTGGCTGCCTAAAACAAAATGTTACTGGCACAGATGATATGATTTAATTTACCAGCACAGAGGCACTGTTAGCATCTTGCTGGAATCGTGGGCTCAGAGTCAAGACAACAGGGATGTGGTTCTATTTCTCTTGTATAACCTGCAAGTCACTTCAATAGGTCTTTTCTACGTAAATAAAAGGCTGTATCTTTCAAAAGCATTCGGTGACTTTGGAATCCACATCTTACTAAAGGTTAGTGCTACCAGGGCTCCAAATTCACCTGACCACCTCAGGAAAATGTAACCCAATGTCACTTATTTCTAGAGATCTTTATTATGTGTGGATCATAACTAAAATGCAAGAGTGAAACAGGTATCCAACTCTACAATCACTGACAGTTGTAAATCACAAGTAAAAATGAACTGTATTTAAATTGTCACTCCATCTTTATTAACTCATTCTATTACATTTAACTATTGAAAAAGATCTTAGAGCAGAGCACAATCCTATGCACTGCAATGTATTGTGAAACGAATGCTCACAATGAGCTGAAAAACTAATAGGGGCCTGTCTTTGAATATTCCCAGATTTTGACTTAAACTGACAAAAACGGGAATTATTTTTAATGTATCTATTCTTTTCATTTCCACCAGGGTACTGTTTGAACTGTAATGTAAAACGAAAAACCTATTACAATTTTTCTGTATTCAAAACCTAAATACACAAAGCTGTAACTATGCAGCTGATCTATGAGGAGCTTACCAGCTGATTCACATTTTCTAGTCATTCAACGTCCTTAAAATGAAGGAAAGTAATAAGGTCTGTGTACATGTATGTGTAGATACAAATACAGACATATATATAATTGTAAATATATATAAATATACCTGCAGAGCAGGTCAGCAATAACAATGTATTTCTATTGCCAGGTACAAACTTTATTTTAATAATTTAGCAGGAATCCTAAAACATTTAGGACTGTAAACTGTGTGCATCATAGGGATCAAAGATGTGGCTAATCAAAGCATATTCAGATTGGCAGTATGTGATAGAAGTACTCAGTAATGACTTGCATTTTTGATAAAGGACTGATTTTAAGCTGGGTTTCTACTTTCAAACATAGTAAGTCTTTGGGAATTTCTCATTTGTCTTAGTGATGTGCAAGAACCTTGAATAAGAGCACCATAAATAAAGACCTAGCAAGATGATCTGGAGCAACAAGGTTGGATAAAAGTACTTTTATTCATGCCTTCTCTAAGGAAATAAGCTGAGATTTCCAGGTAACAATCAAACAGCAACAAATGGTAATCAAGATTTCCATTCTCCATGGTAGAGTTTGTTGATATTCACTTCCCTACATGATACATACAGATCAGGAATGGAGCAGAGTCAAACCCAGAGAAAGAAGAGTAAAGGTGGAGGAATAATACACAGGCAGTTCTCACAAGCCAAACAACACTGATGGGAAATTAGAGGCCCTGGTAAGATGTTTTTATATGAATGTCTGAACTCCTGAATGTTAATCTAAACCAGTAAAAGCAACAAAGGTTTAAAGAGTCATCCACTTACTCCTAGGTATTGCAGAGAGACATTCAGCTCCTAAGAAAAACATTACAAGAACATTAAGAGTCATGAGTAGTCAATGATTTCAGTTTTAAGCCATATGAATTTCAGTCATCATCAAAACACTAAATGTCTTGAAATTATTTCTAGGATGCAAAGAACAACAAAAAAGAAAAGTTATATTGAAATTGTTTGAAGAAGTGAAACTCTGCATCAGTCATGAAGTCATGCCAGAAGCTATTTGACCAGGTTCAACTGCTGGGAAGTCTCTTTCACTGCTCATTTATGCTCCCTTTGCCATACCAATTGATGTCAAGTGTGAACCGTCAGAAAGTTTAGAAAGCCAACAAACAAGCTGTAAACAAGTGACTGAGGCAGAGCTAAATGTTTTATTGCTGGCGACTTGCATCAGGCTCAGAGTCTGGTGTTTTAAACTGCCTTGCACAGTTATACTGTGCACTGATTTATAGTGTTTATGGCAACCAATATTGGATGACTGTACAGTGTAAAAGAATGTCAGCCCCGCATTACAATCACTGTATCTTGCTCCATCTGAGTGATTTACAGGAAAACACATTTTGTCATCAAGCATTTTTTTTTTCTTTTCAGGAAATCTGATATCACATTTGTGTTAAATGATGATTGCTCACAAACTGGAAAGGGTGAGCAATTGTGAGTGCGACACAAGCTGAAGCCCTTGGAGCTTTTTAATTTTATTTTTAGTATAAAAACAATCCAATTTTTAGATGGATGTGCACTGCTAGTGGGAGGAGAAGGAAACCGGGAACATGCAAAATGGAGTAGGTGAATATAACAGGATCTAATATATTCTATGCTTTGCAGTTGATCAAAAAGTTAAAGATGAATAATCTGGAACCAAAAAAAGTGTTAATTTAAAACAGAAAATGTTATTAATGTAGATAAATGCTTTGCTTTGCTGAACAGAAAACATTCCTGATGATAAACTTCAGGTAAATCAGAAGGACTGCTTTATTTTGATTATGAATTAGATGCATTCTGATTTAATTTACTATTCCAGTCCACTGGTCTTATTCTGATTTTCATATCTGTTTTCTGAGATAGCCTCAGAAGTATTTTGAAGGTTCTGGTCCAAATTTTAGAGTTTTGATTGACAAGAAAGTCAGACAGTTAAATGGAAAAGGTGTTTTTTGTTTGTTTGTTTGTTTTGTTTTGTATTTTTCTAGCAAGAACAGAAGAACACTTAAAAAAGAACCAGAAAAAAAGAATAATTACACTCAGTCTATAGGCAAATTGTATTTAAGCAGGGAGAGCTGAATTCTTTGACCTCTGAAGAAAACTGAGACAAGGTTTCTTACACCACTCTACTTCTTTATGCAAACATACGTGGAAATAGGATGATCTGGCCCTCCAAAAATCCTCCCAGCGAATACTCAGCCTATTTTCACAGAGGATGTCAGAGATGAAAACAGCCTGCTGCTGCTGCCACAGAAAGCTGATTTGCTTTGAAAACAAACAAAAAAAATTAAAAAGGGAATATATTGTCACTACAATGCCTAAGATAACGCGCTGCATTTGCACAACAAACAGTATCTGGGAGTTGCTTCCCAAATAAATATTCAAAGTTATTTAACTGACAATACATTCCTTAAAGGAGAGTGAGAACTGTCGTTCCCTCTGCAAGGTGAAACCAATTAAAGTTTCCACTGTTACTATTAGAAAGGAATAAAAGAAACCCAACAATAAAAGTAGCAATTATAGGTATTTCATGACAGAGGAAACACCTGACAAAAAGGAAAAAAAATAGTCTAACATTTTATGAAGAAGAAAAGTATTTCTGCTTCCCTAGAAGAGATAGTTTGAACTGTGACTGCAACTTACAGGTCTTGTTAGTGAGACTGTTCTTTTATGATAACCGATTATTTATTTTTATAGAAGACAGTAGTAAGAAAAAGCATTTACACATTTAGGCACATCAATGAAGGGAGTGTATAAAAACACACATGGCCACGGCAGACAACTGATTCCACAGGAAGCATTTTTTGTGTCTTCTTTACAAGTATCTTTTTGGATAATGGATTAGATGGACCATTGTCTGATTCTGTTCATATACAGTTCGGTTTACTCCAAAGCATCTAAGGACATTGAAATAGAAAGGTATTAGAGAGACTCCCCCCCTCCCCCTTTTCAGTTTATAACTTTTCAGTTTGAAGAAAAATGTTAATCTTTCCTTTCAGTCAACCTTGATATGGATATTTATCAGTAAAGAGAACATTCCTTTTACAAATTTCAGCACTGTTCAGCCAGTTGTAAGTAACTAACTCTCATTTGGTGATGTAGTTGTTGAACATACAGGTGGTACAGATCAGGATAGGATAGAGGGACCAAAGTAATAGTCTACTACGACTATCATCACTACATGAGGTAGCAATAATAGCATCCCATTTCATTACTTGCACCAGCATCCATTCTCATCACAGAGCATCCTTACATATAAAATGGACCAAAATCCTGCCATGCTAGGTGTTCTCCCACTTAAAAAACCATGAAGCAAGCAGGAAGATAAGGTCAGGATGAAACATATAAGAGCAAATTCATCAAGAGATTTCCCAGTTGCTGCTCTTGCCTTTCTTCATCCCGTGTTCATAGGAAGTGAGCAGTCTTGAATGGATTACAGCAGTGTTCCCACCCTGTTCATCAGCACTTACCCTCAAGATCCTTAGCCAGGGGCAGGAGAGCATAGCTTCCTTGTCCTTTCCTTGGTACTTCTAACACTGATAAGACCAACACAGTTTTGATATCTGACCACTTGGATGGGAGCTGGTTATTTCCATCTGACCACCAGAGAAGAAGACAACTTACAGTAACTATAAACATGAACAGGATTGGGGACAGTGAAAGTATGAGTTGAAAGTATGTTTTTTCACATTACTTCTTTCAATATACAGGCCTATTTTTCCCCCCAAGTGCCTTACTTTGTTCTAGTTCCTACTGATTGCAATGAAGCCCAAAGACAAAGACATTTTTGAACTTCCCTTCCCCCTCCCCCTCCCCCATTTTTACCATTGTATCCCTGCAGCTTTCAGATTACATTATAAAAACTGAATTTGCCCCTAAATGTAACAAGGCAGAGTCCCAGTAATGGGAGATCTATTCATCCATACTGGACCTGGTCCTTCAGAGACAAAACAGGATACACCTGTTTCTATCTAAAGACTAGGCCTATAAACAATACAACTGTGACCTAGCTCTTCCCCTTTCTCTGTGCTAAAGTAGTTACAAATCTGCATGCACTGTGTGCATATGTATGCACTAATACATCACCAAAAAGCTTGAATTTTCACATAGCCTTTCCCTTGCATCCACAAGCTGATTTCTGTAGATTAGAACAGAACAATTTTTGAAATATCTGAAGAATTCTAGAGCTGCCATCCATAACACCACCTTTATTTTTATAAAGTAAACACTGTTGTTGGATTAACCATTTCTTAGTTTCACAATTCAGTGAGTTTGAAAAAAAAAATCCCACTAATTTATATCAAAGCAACTGAATTATTTTTGTCTTAGGAATACAGTGTGTAAGAGCTACCATGAAGAGATGAAATGATAAAAGCAAGCAATTACTGTAGTCTGAAAACTTAAAATCCATTCAGCATCTCTTGTGGATCTGTTGACAAACAAGTCAAAGTCATACACTGCATTTGTAAAGGATGAATGGCTGCACCACTGATTTTCATGAGACAATTAATGCATTTCCTGAGGAGGGATGGGCCCCTTCTGTGAAAAGCAAACAGGAAAAGCACAGACATTCCTATGTATTTTTAAGTGAAGAATCTGCAAAAGCCAGTTCATCCAGTAAAGACAGCTCATTAATAGTCAGAGGAACACCACTGAGCATGAATCCAATAATGCTTCACACTTTGGATACCTCTAATCATCCATCACACTGTGGGCAAAAGCAGCTTAAGGTAATATTTTAGTAAAGGCATGAAAGAAAAAGTTAATCCTTCATTCTTCAGGTCCTCTTTAGTAAAGTACTACCCATCTTTTCACTAAAACATGGTTCTTGGGACAAAAGAGGGGAAAGATTTTGAGTTAGCCTCCCAGTTTGAACCTGCAAGTCTAACAAATAATATTTAGAAACCTATATTTCTTGCTATAATATACAGTATTTATTCCTTCCATTTCTAGTGGCATAACTGTCTACAAATAGATAAAGTATCCACTCTAAATACATGTTTAGTGTCAACTGACTTGTTCCCATTTTCCTACATTGTTTCTTTAAATAGAGTTTCACTTAGATTTTCTAAATTTGGGAATGACACTGTTCAGAGTTGGTCTTGAATACAAAGTAGTGACCTGTTTTTTTTTGTTTTGTTTTTTAGCTAACACTGGACAAAAACCCTTCCTGAAAACCCAGGGAAAACACATAACCAGAAATCATCACCTGTACTACCACTGCAATGTGGGTTAATTATCAGAAGGAAACACAGCTGAAACACTTATTTCTTAGTGATTTCTTTTCTTCCCTTAACATTCCACCACAAATCATGGCAACAATCTGTGGCAGAATTAAGTATTTTCTCAATGATTGTTGCTAAAAGCAAAGGAAAAGAGATAACTTATGTGAGCAATAGAAACCATTAGGGAAGAAAATGCAGCTGGTTCTTTTTAAAAAAAAAATATTTACAAAACTGCTGCTTAAAACAAATAACACAACCTTGAACTCAGCCAAACCTTAACTTTCAAAGGCATTGTTCTCCCTGGTAGAGCTTGACATTAATAGTGAGGTGTTTTCTTCAAGCAGGAGAAAAAAGTTTCTCAAATACAAGTTTCTCATTGAGAAAATTTTTATTTTCTCCCAGTCTTCTCAGAAAATGCATTACTCAGAAGCTTCCATACACACATTTTCTTATACAATTCCATGAATTGTGCATTATACATGGGTAAATATTTTATTCTGAAAAGACTGTTTTATAAATCTATCAGGATAAATTTGCAAGTAATGTTTTCCTAGATAGATGCCGAACTATTGCTATTTATATTATGGTAGAATTAAGAGACTCTTAGTCTGAGATCCTGTTTAATGTATTAAGTGCACAATAGGATCACTTCTCCAGTGTATTTTGCGGTTTTCGTTGAAAAAATAAAGAAAAGAATCACAGGAACTCTTTTACAACAGGACAACTGAATAAAGAAAACAAGAGTATTTTGCAAAAGACAGGAAAAAGTCTAGTGTCTTTTTTTAAAAAGTCTAGCATGTCTGTTCTGTGTTGTCTGATTTTATAAACAAAAGATAAACAAATTATGTAGTTTGAGACCAAGTGAACTCCAAAAGCTGGCTGAGAAGCAGCATATCAACATCTGGTACTTGAACTTACCACAAGCCTCTGAGCAAGCAGGCTGGAACTATGAGTAAACACTCCCCCCCCCCCTTTTTTTTTTTTTTTAAATGAAAAGGTGGTCTTGAAAAACAGAAGGGAAGTGTAATGAAATTAATCTGATTCTGGTAAGATCAAAAGAAAGCTTGTGCTATATTCTAATATTCCATATCTGGAAACTTC
The DNA here is from genome assembly GCA_011075105.1 of Heteronetta atricapilla. Lineage (NCBI taxonomy): Eukaryota > Metazoa > Chordata > Aves > Anseriformes > Anatidae > Heteronetta > Heteronetta atricapilla. Next base: position 14,319,886 of record CM021745.1, on the reverse strand, counting down.
TGTGCTCCTTTCAAAGTTAGATTATGCCAATCAGTGTTGTGCATTTTCTTGGGAATTTTATAGACTGCAATCATTATTAGACATTCAGCTATTAAGAGCCAGCAACCAACTCACACACTTACTGGTTGTCCTCACTTTAAGGGGGGGAAAAAAAAGATGACAAAATACAAGACTGATTGCCTAGAAAACTTAGCAGGACCCAACCAGTATCTGTCTTTAAATCAAAGTTATTTTAAATAGCATGTGGGTGAGGTAGGAATTCTAATTCATTTCAGCCAGAATCTTTTATTAAAGAAAATGGATATTGGGAATTAGCAGGAACAAAAGCAGGCTCTGATTTTACCAAGGATAATTCTCACAAGTATTGCTTACCTAGGGAAGCAGATTTATTGACTTCAGTGACATTTAGTTCAGTTGGGCTACAGTGTGAGCTGTCCTGCACGTTTCTGGAAAGAAGCAACTCTCCCCCCTCTAACCCCCACCTCTTGAAACCACATAGAGAATTTGGATCAGCTCATCTAAATTAGCCTAGGCATGGGACAATATTGTTGACTGCAAGCTTTTACCTCCTAGAAGCAGTGTGGAAGGAAAAGGCATGGAATCACATCTCCCTACACTGTAATTCCTTACAAAGATGGCTGAGCAATACGCTATCGCTTACTGTGTCCCTGTAATAAAATATTGTCATTCATAGCATTAACCGTGCCAGTAATTATAGAAGGACTGGGCTGTATGTAATGTGATTTATTTTATTAAAAACTTTCCACAGTGTATTTGAAAAAAAAAAAAAAAAAAAAAAAAAAAAAAACCAACCTTACACCTATTCATTAACATGTGCTCAAATAAGGAAATTGATTATGCAAAGACTTGCAAGGATTTCAGTCATTTTTGTCCCTTTGTGGATCACATAAAATACAGATTTACTTATGTCCTCTATGTCCTCTTTTTATAAGAAGAGATTTTTGTATATTTTGTACTGGTTGCTGTTAATTACATTACACTGATGAGAAATTTGCTACCTTTCCCCTAAGTGTGATAAACACTCAGGATGCAGAGCTCCCTTTATTCCAACTGGCTTAGGAGATGATCATAAGAATACTGTTTTCTCTATGTCAGTGCATCTTCCTGTAATTTATCAAAATTTGGTTACATTTATTGATAATGCCACCCCTGACACTAACAATTTTAATGTAATGGTTCATAGAGAGGATGTTGAGTTTTTTATTCAGAAATCAGTGACTACTCACTTTGGGATTGCTGGCAACTTAAGTGGGTCACTAAGTCTTTGCAAGGAAGATAGAGTTACAGGAGCTTTCCTCTGAAAGATGCTCAGATCATTATTCAGTCATTATAAGTTACACCGCTTTTAAGATGAAGGTAAAGAAACCAGCTGATATGGCACTCGGTATGACATGGAGCAAAGGTTTGGCTGGGGACACCTCCACCTTTAGGTGGAGGTTATGAATCGAATGTCTACAAAATCATCAGGACCTTAGTGTAATGAGGTCTCATCCAAACAAATTACACACTAAACTGCATGGAAATCAATTTCTCTACTACTGAAAGATGAAGGGCAAGTTGGTCCTGCCAGGTATTCAAATTTATGGTTTCACAGCTTCAAAATGTGAAGAGTATATCATTAAATAAAAGCCTGCTTAGTGGCTAGATAATATCATATATCTGAGCTATTATCAAATAAGGAGGAAAAGACTGGATAATTTGTACTACATATTGTGTATACACTTTACAGCATGGATCAGATACAGGCATTTACCTGGAAAAAAAAAAAAAAAAAGGAAAAACTTGGCAAAATATCTTTATAAAGAATGAAAGGGGAAGTAATCAGCACAATGACAGAAAGAAAAAAAAAAAAGAGTAACTTCCTGTAATCTGTTGTCCCATTTGCCTAGAAGTCACTTCTGTAAATCATAAAGTATCTTTGCAGTTATCAGTGGCTAAATCGGGGCCAGACGAAAAGCTATTGTAAATGACTTAATTTAGTAACATTTTATCAATTCTCAGCAGGTTGGGATATCACTCACTATCAGCTTATGTCCTGTGGGAAGCATGTTCAAATACTGCCATCTCTCAGGTGAAATTCATGAGATCAATAGTTATAAAAGCCAGCCAGCCTCACTGGTCAGGTTCATCCAAAAATATTACTCTTCCATCATAAATCCTGGATTATCTGTTATCTATGTGTAACAAAAACAGATATAGAATCATAACTTTCACCCACTACGTAAGTTAGCAAAAACAATTACTTCTGTTCACATAGGGTGGTAACTTTCTCTTCCAGGCTAATTAAGTGGAAAGCTTTTGCTGGGATTTGGTTCCTCAGTTTAAAATTGAGGACTGAAATGAGTAGGGTATCTTTGCAATTTTCACAGCAGACCATTTTTCTGCATGTAATCCATTACTGCAAACCTGAACAGTAATTTAAAACAGTGATAATCACCCATAGCATTGACCCTAAAGATCCTTAGAGCAACACAAATGAGATCAAAGGACTAATGAAAGTCTCTTAATCTCTTTAAGCGTGAGTTCAACCTAATCTTATGTTTCTGTCTTTTAATCCTCTATAAATCTGTTTTTAACTTTGCTTAACATTCACCATCCATTTTCATGTCCTAATCTTGGAAAAAACAAACACAAGAAACAGCATATATCTAGGTGTCCATTCGAGCATTTCTCCACAAGGATATTTTTCTGTATGAAATACTATCTCTTGCCAGGCATTGGAGTGGGAAGTAGATGGAAGGGAGAAATGGTGTTGGATACGCAATGAGGGATTAAGATAGATGAATGAAGTGCAGATAGATTCCTTGCTAGTAGCTTTTATGAGCAAAATATTTAAACAATAACTTTGAAAAACATTTCAAAATAAGATCATCAGGGACAGTCATTTCTTTTTACAAAAGAATTTAGCCTGAATTGAAAAACATACTTATCAGGAGATGATAGGTACACTCCAGATATTCTGGCCTGGTTGGCACTAACTGAGTTCCCCACCTTATTCATAGCCTGGAGAAAGGAATGGTCAGGGGAATCTTTTCAATCAGCATTACTGAGGTTACCTGGCATTATGTGATCACAGCTAGCTATTCCTTCCACCTTACCAGCCTTATGTCATATATCTCAGCTCCTGACAGTCTTATTAATGAGGTCCTATATATTTATAATTATTTTATCTGCAATGCAACTATCACTCAGATATTTTGAACCTATGTCTACATTTTTATGTTACACAGATGTATATTTTGGGATATTGAATACTTTTGCCATTAAGCATTATTATTTGCTAATGTGTAGTTAATAACATAATGGAAAAGCTTTCAAACTGCTATGAGGATTAAACCACTTGTAGTTGTTTAACTGCTTGATTTGCTAATGGATATAGTGTAGGATTTAATATTTTGATCATTTACATTATTTAGTAGAATTAACTAATGTAAATTAAATAATTTACATTATTTACTAGAATAGAACCACTTGTACTATAAACAATGCTAAATCATATTTGATTTATATCATATATATTAATATGATTTATATAATATTAATTTGATTTATATCATATATATTAAAATAGAATTATAAAAGACAAAATATCTTCATAATACAAGCCATCACGTTCAACTACAGATAAATATTTAGATTTATTTTTCCTTAAAAAGAAGAAACAACATCCCTATTGCTTGATTGAATTTGAGTTACTCTCTCATGTGATGCTAAGTTAGAATAAAATTCCATTCTGTCCATAATTACCAGAGCTTCACTGATTTAGATCAGCCAGTGCTCTAGTCACGCTTATCTGATATAACTGGAAATCTTTGTTCAAATACATCCACACATACAAAAACTAAGGATTACATTATATCCCCTGTACTCACTCTGAGAAATACTTTAGCCCCTAATAAATTCATGAACATAGGCTGACAGCAATGGTGGAACTGACACCACACAGACAACTCATTAACATTTTCCTTTTCATTTCAGTCCTGCCTTCCCTCTCTCACAGCTATTCTAGCAACCAGATCATGAGAGTGAATTTATAAGAGATTAAAAGTGTAGTATACAACGCATTTGAAACATTCACTAAAATTTCCAGTTAGTATTTAAAAGTCCCTAGGAAAAGGTTCTTCACCCAGAGGGTTGTTGGCACTGGAACAGACACCCCAGGAAGTGATTTAAAATTGTACATTTGAATTATACATTTACATGCAATCACTTCTCTAGCCCTGCTGGCCACACTGTTTCTTATACAAGCCAGGATGCTGTTGACCTTCTTGGCCACCTGAGCACACTTCTGACTCATATTCAGCCGACTGTCAACCAGTGCTCCCAGGTCCTGCTCTGACAGACAGCTTTCTAATCCCTCATCTCCCAGCCTGTAGTGCTGCTTGGGGTTGCTGTGCCCCAGGTGCAGGACCCGGCACTTGGCCTTGTTGAACTTCATGCAGTTGACCTCAGCCCATCGGTGCAGCCTATCCAGATCCTCCTGCAGAGCCTACCCTCGAACAGATCGACACACGCACCTAACTTGATGTTGTCTGCAAACTTACTGAGGGTGCACTTGATCCCCTCATCCAGATCATCAATAAAGATATTAAAGAGAACTGAGCCCTGGGGGACGCCACTAGTGACCGGCCTCCAACTGGATTTAACTCCATTCACCATGACTCTTTAGGCCCAGCTACCCAGCCAGTTTTTTACCCAACGAAGCGTACACTAGTCCAAGCCAAGAGCAGCCAATTTCTCAAGAATGCTGTGGGAAAGGGTGTCAAAAGCCTTACTGAAGTCAAGATAGACCACATCCACAGCCTTTCCGTCATCCACCCAGTGCGTCACTTTGTCATAGAAGGAGATCAGGTTAGTCAAGCAGGACTTGCCTTTAATAAATCCATGCTGACTGGGCTTGATTGCCTGGTTGCCCTGCAAGTACCATAGGATGACCCCTCTGTAAGGTCAAGGGCTGACTAAGCTGAGGTGTAAATGAAAGACAGAGCTGATATTCCATAAACAGCTCTCTCTTACAGGAGTCACATTTAGAAGCTGAGAATTGTTACCCTGATATGATTTACTGACAGTGTGAAACACAGTGATGAGCGTTCATAATCAAAATGATTAAAAATTACTGCCATGAATGCTAAAATAATCAAGTCCATAAAGTGCACCACAAAAAAACTATTACCTAATCCAGGTCACATATGCAGTTTGGAAAGTGGTATTTCTGTTGTCTGAATGGTAGTTGCAATTCAACATTAAAATCACAAACCAAGCACTCTCATTAGCTGAATGGCTAACATAAATAGAGTTAAATGTGAGAACTGGCTTTTCACAGAAGTCTGTTAGGTAAACAAAATCAGCAAAGGTCAGAGAAGCATCATGGAGAATTAAACAGGTCATCTTTTTGTTTTTTTTTTAAATAAATGATCTTACCTCATCAGGGAAAAAAGTGAAGATTTAAGATCATTGCTAGGAATGGAAAAAAAAAGTAAGAAATATTTCACTATAAAACTTTCAGGCACTACACCAATTATTCATTTGGATAATAACAGAACTCTGAGACCCAGACATGCACTACCTTTCTCCTTGCTCTGATGTCCTTTGAAAGGTGAGCTAAGTGTACAGGCAGAGAGAAAGATGTGGTGTAATTCACCTATTACTCTGTCAAGTTTCCAATAACTCCAGAACCAGAATTCAGGTCACATTCAGAGCACCTTGCCTTGCAGGAAGGATGCAGCCAGGAGACATACATGTGGACCTAAGGCTGGAATGTACCATAGAGTAAACCACAGTGACCAAAGATTCACAAACTCAATGATTTTATGAGTTAAACTGCTTCCCCATTAAGCCAGATGTGGAAGTGTGGGAGGCATACTGCTAGATATTGGTGTGGCAGGTTTGTGTTCCAATGACTAACATCTCAAGTTTCCTCGGGATGTAATATGACAATGTGGAAGAAGATCTGACTTCAGGATCTTTTATGACTTTTGGGAGAGTGCCTGGGTATCTTTGGCACCCACCAACAGCTACCAGTTTAGTTTGATTGAAACTGCTAGCTCTAATTTTGGCATCTCAAAGTCAAGTTTATGCAAAGCAGTTCTTGCCCTCGGTAACAGCTGTGCAGCACTACTTCCATCAAATAATTTGGGTCTTCTTGCAGCCCTTAGATCTCCCAGTTGCTCTGCATGGCTATCAGTGGCCATTGCATTTGGTCAACAATTGTATTGATAATGCAGAATGTTGGCAATTTGCATGAACTGATTCCAGCTTGTTCTGCCAAGGGGCAAAAAGCCTAATGCATCAATCAATTAAAATATTTGGTTAAAAAAGTAAAGAAAGTCAGTATACATATAAGTTAAGGGACGCAAGGCTTTAAATTAATACAGGTATTCTTTTAATACAGTACACCAATTAAAAAAAAAAAAAAAAACTTCTAAATGCAAGTAAATATGTTCCCCCTGAAGTCATAGAACAGAAGGGAGGTCTTAAATCATGGGAATGAGCTATAGAAATAGCATAAACAAATCCATTTGAGCCTGAAGTTAATTATGGCACTGTAGCTGTCAAAAAATTCATCTGAAGCACTTACTGCCTAAATTGAAGGTTGGACATCCAAATTGAAATGTCACTTTTATTAGTCTACAACACTTACAGAAATAGCCTCTTTTCTAGTAGGCTATTAACCATTAACTCCCATTAGTGCTAATGGAGTTATGCACATAAATCACATGCACGTACATCACTCTACACTGCTTTAACACTCATAGTGTCACATTAAACAACAGTTGTGTCATCCCCCTCCCTCCCAGTATAGTAGCAAAGATTTCAAGATGATGGCATACCTGACAGCATTCTCTGAAGTCACTGCTGGCCACTGCACTACTTTATGTTGACATGTATTCTAAGAAAAAAGTTTGGCTCCATACAGATCTAGAATAACACCAATGATTTGATTACATCTGGTAAGAGATGATTCATTTAGTAGTTACACTAGATATACACAACATCAGACATGGCATCAGGGAGCAGGGCAGGGCTCTTCCAAGAGGATGGGCACACCAGTAGCCATGAGAAATTACAATAGAGCAATTCCTCACCAGCCAGAGCACAGTCCCATAAGCACAGTATACAGAGTCAGGAGATGATAACTTGGTTTCTCAACAGCTTCACACAGAACAGGATGATGAAGCAAATCTGGAGTACCCATCTCAAAGCAGTAGAAAATTAAGCTAGAGATGAGACTGGAGACAGAACTACAACAGAGGTCCCAGGACCACCTAGGAAACAACCACAGACACAGACCAGAGGCAGGTACATTCACAGCATAGCTCACACAAAAACAGAAGGCTCAGACCAAGCTTAAATGGAGCTTCTGGGTCACACAAAGAGGGTGCGGAGTCAAAAGTCCAGGTGAGTCTGGTCAGTGCTATTAAGAGCAACATCACCGCACTTAGAGTACTGACATCTGGTGCAGAAAGTGAGCTTTAAAATGACTCTGCAGAGACTTAAATCCACTGATGCAAAGCCAGAAAGGATCCAAATCTCAGATATTATTATGGATATTATATCAGTTGTTTTTTTGTTTGTTTGTTTGTTTTGTTTTGTTTTTTCCTAGGAACTTTTTCTGAAGTGCAGAAATGTAATTCCCACTTTCCTGATAGGCAGTTCAGACTTAGAGAATCAGCTGAATTGCCTGCAGTCATTTAGGAAAACTGCTGCAGAGCCAAGCCTAAAACTAGGGTTATATATGGCCCCTGATAGGGAGCTGGTCTTCTTGGAAACAATAAGAATTTAGTCTCTCTGGGGAACTCTGCATGCCTCAATGGTAATTGTATTTCAGTGTAATAACATGTAGGACAGGAAAACAGAAACCCTTTTTTTTTCTTTTTTTTTTTTTTTTCCCCTTTTTTTTTTTTTTTTTTTTAATTGGCAGGTGGCTGAGAGCAACAACTTATCAAATACTTTATTTAGTTATTTATTTTTTCCCTGCCAAGTGTGCTTGCTAGGAAAACTGGATTATTTTTTTTCCTGTTATTTGGAAATCAGAATCACTATACTCCTAACAAGCGTGATTTTTTATAAACTTGAAATTTGGTTTATAAAAGAACAACAATTGCAGAAATTAAAGTGGTGTAAATAATCTTTAAAAACAAGGAAAATTTGATCCAATCTGGCTTCTGCAAGTTTTATTCTTCTTATCCATTGTGTGGAAAGGACAATGCTGGGGTTCAGCAAGAGATGAACTTTTTGGAGTAACTACCATGGGGAAAGGATAGCAACAGAAATAAGCATTACAGAACAAAAAGGTCTCTGAATTATCCAGGGAGGTATATAGATAGGTGGCTGAAACACTCATTCTGTGATGGCATTAGCTGTATTTTATTCCTTCTGTCCTCTAAATAAATAAATTGAAAGCAAGCTCAAGCCAATATTTCAGATGGCCAAAATGGCTACTGACAGCAGTGTATCAGAGTATCTGTTTCCTGGGTCTGTCTTATAGTAAAAAAGCAATAATTAGGAACATCCTACCTGAAAGAAAACCTGGGTAGAAACAGAGTGCAAATAGCTCAACAGATGAACTTACTTATTACCAACTTCAGTTGATTTTGATATTTCATACATCAAATACTTGGTTTGTACACAAAAGTAATGTGCTTTATATTATGTATTGGACTTCAGATGTTATTGCTTTCAGCATTATAGTGCATGTTAGACACAGATCTCTCAGTTAAATTGGATTGATTTTGGCAACCCTCAGTTGAAGTCTAGCAACATTGCACTCTTAGGGGCAGGGTGATTCCATCTTCCAGTTTGTCTGGATACTATCATACTAGAAAGGCATAATGAAAATGATAACATATTCTTCGTGCCCAATTTAAAATAATGTTTGAATAGCAGAACATAGAATTTAGAACTATAGTTTTATATATTAACTGAACTCCACAGGAAACTTGAGGTTGCCTCTGGGTGATTTAGATCAATTTTTTTCTCTCTAGCTGAGCAATATGAAGTAACCATCTATATTGTCAGTCAGCACAGGCTGCCCTGCTTTTGGTTGTGTACAAACAGGATGTCACATCTCAGAAGACCAAATCCACAGAGGGGGATTATAACAAAACAGACTATGAACCTTGCTTTTATTAAGCATTGTGCCTTTTGTTATAACCCCATAATGTTTTACATTATTGATCTGGCATTCCTAGCAGCAATCTATCAATAGGAAATTGAGTTGAATTTTTTCCACTGAAGAAAAGGGTGACTAATTACCTGACATGTTCAAATAGCTCCTGCACTCAATAAATTCTTGCACTTAGATTCCATGTATTATTAATGTTGGGATCCAATCTACTATATAGGCAGTATGTAATAAGAATGAAAACATTTACCACTGATTGCAGTATCAGCTCCTGACACCTCTGTGGTGCATCTCAGATGCAAAAGTAACCCAACAAATCATGTAGAGTTCCAAGCAGTAAGCAGCATTATACATATTGTAACATCCACCTTAGTCATCTCAGTTCCTCTTATTCAGAGAACAGACGGCAATGAAAACTGATTTCATGTAGTTATGTATAATCCCTGCTAAGTGCTTGTCAGAATTTACTGCAGTTACTATGTACTGTAGATACATCAAATGGTAATTTTTTAAGGACTTTTATAAAAGTCATTTTAGAATGCTTTCACCTCTGGAGCAGTTTGAAATGAAGAACACTCTAGCATAGTCGGATAGGCTGCTACAAAATAAGAATGGAAGAGAGCCACTCATGGAGCTTGGAGGTTTCATCATTTTCAGGACATAAGTGGGAGGTGGAAAGGATTATTTAGGTATGACAAAACAACCTCACTTTAAGACAGAGGTCACCAGGTGAGAACTGCTTATCCCTGTTTCCAGCTGCTTTGAAAAATTGTCTCAGGTGCTTGAATTGCAAATTTACTTTGTTGGCATGTGGTTGTACATAATGCAGTATTGCTGTCCCTAAACCCATAGAATGAAAGGCACTGGAGACAAAAACTTTAAGGCTACACAATGGAAAATTAACAAAACTCATTCTCATTCTTATCACAACATCACTGTGAAATATAACCTCTTTTAAAGCACATACTGTGCTCTGTAAATGGGAATTATATTAGCAAATGCAAATGTTTAGGAGTTGTGATTTCTGCCTGTGATAACTGCCCTGCTGGAGAGTTCATGTGTATGCCACTACTCTGATGTTTGGAAAATAACCACCCAGTGGTGTATGCCCTTACATTGCCACCAGTAGAAATTCAAATGAAACTTGTGTGTCTTGTTTCCAGCCAGATGTGAATTTCATTCCGCTGGGATGCTCTGGAGTGTCTATATTGCACAAATGAGGTCAGTGGAGGGGGAAGTAGACAGCCACAAAAAGTTCCAGTTTTGTGGTAGCAGTGAAAGAGTTACATTTTTAAAGCACTTACCTGTAAGACATTCTACATTTAACTGACCCAGGCTTTTTTTTTCACCCAGGCTTTTACAACATGTGATGACATTGCTAAAACAGACCAACTGAGAAAGAATCAACAGCTTGCTTTGCAAAAATGTAAGTAAATCATTTTAGAGTTGAAAGAAGCTTTTATATTAATTAAATGGCTTTGTATTACAAGCCTAATCTGGATAACCTGCATAATCCCTTGTCATCTTAATTCATGAATTTATAGTATGAATTCTCAAAGGTCTGTTGCCCTTGCCTGAAAGTTTTAATTTCTTTCTAAGTATATCAATATCATACATCTGAAATCAGTCAGAAATGAAAATACATTGTACCCAATATTTCTTATACAAATAGAACTTGAAAGTATCTTAAACATGTTATGTTATTTTCCTATTGAATATCATTACAAATAATAAATATATCATAATGCCCTAGAGTTCAGTTAATGTGATTCATGTTACTTAGAACTTTATATGCAAATTTTTTCAAAGGGAGTTTGAAAACATGGATAATCCTCAAACATGTCAGTTAACATTACTTAATTCATCTAATGTTCTTAAAAGATGGCTTAGAACACTTTTCTCTTTCAGTAGAAATATTCTGGGGATGGCAAACAACTCTGAGAATCATGAGAAAACACAATAAGGCTTACCATTTTGATCCTACACAGTCTGCAACTCAGAAAATTTCACTTATAACCATTTTTGCTCTTCAAGAATCTGTAATCAAGCCGGAAGTTTCAAACTACCTTTAAATACAACCATGGTGAATTCAAAGCTATATACATAATTTTTTTTCTGCAAATGAATTTCTTCTTTCATGCAATAAAATGGTTTTCAATGGAACAATATTGATCCCTTCAATTCCCCAAGATAAATGTACTTAGGCATACTCAAAAGAATCTTCCTTTATATTGAAGGTTAATCATTCTTTTCTGTTTTTTTTCTTTTTTTCTCTGCCATAAGACAACTTTGTCATGCACCAATAAGACTATCAAAGCTTCCAAATGCAAAGTATTGTCGACTTATTTTATTTATTTATTTATTTATTTTTGTTCTTGTTATACAGCCGATGCAGACAATACTTCAACAGTTTTCTCAGCCAGTACCAACAGAGAACTCGCTCATTTAAACTCTCTTTGAATTGTATCCAATTTGGCCGCAAGGCTAGATTTCTCATAGTGTTAGACAGGGCAGCTAAATACCAATTTTTGCCATGCAGCTCGGTTTCCTTCTAGTTCTATATTTCATTTGTACCTCCACATATCATTGATATTACTGCTAAATTCAGCCAAAGCTACATCACATACCAGTTGCTTTTTCATACTTTCTAGAATACTTCTGTATTTTCAGGTTGCGTAAACAACCTGATGTTATACTGATAGCAATGGTGTCTACAAGCTTTATACCAGACTTAGCAATGAGAAGACTGACCTGAGCAGCCTATTTATAAAGTATAAGATCTTATAAAGAGTAATTCTTAGAGTGTAAAAGCCAAGAATAACTAATCGATTGGGGTGACATGGAGCAGGAATGTAGGAGCTAATGCAGCACAAAACAAAATGAATGGAAATGCTTAGAATGGACAACCTCTGGTAGTGATATTCCAAGGGAATTTGATTCCCCTTTTTGTCAAGTGGAGTTTCTTTCCAATTTCTCATCAGGCCAAACATGGCCAGTTTCAATAGGATACCATGATATTTTTCAATCCTCCTTTTATCACTTCTAATGGCAAATGCCAGCTGTATATAACTGCTTGCTATATCACACTTTCTTCTATCTGAAGATGAAAGGAGTAAATCAAAGCTGGAGGTGAGGGTGGTTGCTGGGTTTTCTTTAGAACAGCTCTCAAAAAATCACCAGAATTACCAATGTGGATCTCCCAAAAGTTATTTGGAAGTATTATACTTTGTTGCATGTGTTTATTCAATCTCTTTATGGCTCTAGGTTAGATAAGCAATGAAAGGCAAGTTAGAAACCTTGCTGATATCATCTTGCATAACCTCTTTGATTTATTTTCAAGCAGATGAAGATCTAGCCTACAGTCTTCACAGTGTTTTTGAGAAGAACCAGGCTGAACTCCAAATTGCCCTGATAGTTCCGTAATTTTACCATTCTTTAATTGTCTAAACATACTTTTGTGTTCATTTGCTTCCTGAAATAGATGAAAATGATTAACTCTATGTTGAAACCAAGGCAGGAGTCCTTAACAAAATCCAGATGTAATTTTCACATCAATTAGCTGTTTGAGACAACAAGTTCTACAGTTTATGCTTTGTGCAATGTATTGGATTTAGCATTCTTTACTCCATCAATAGCAAAATCATACCACATCACTTTTTTTTTTTATTTATTTCATTCTCCATCTGCTCTGCAACATCTCAAACTTCCACAGTGCACCCCAAGTTTCTATGCTTCACTGGGCCTTTTCTTCAGAATTACTAAATCACATTCATGCAGACTTTGCACCCTGGGCAGCCAAAAGAATTGTAAATATATGGACTCACTTTCTTCACTGCTGAACCCTTGTCTATGGCTCTTCTGAATTTTCCAAAAGGTCCTTCCCCGCTGCAGATAAACAGTGAACTCTTCCTGCTGACTTCCTGACCAGTTTAGTATCCTTATTTAGGCAAATTCAAAAATACTAAGACTGAAAAAAAAATGTGTGTTGGGGAAGAAGCAGTTCTGGAAAAGCATCTGTCATACCTAACTGTGCAGCATTATCATTTCATAATCTCTTATGAGTCTACCTAACCAGATATTAGTATAGGTAATCTACATGAATTACATGGTAATTCTGAATGACTTCTCAAAGCAAAAAAACTGAATTTGAACAAGAATTAAGTATCAAATTCACAGCTCAATTTGGGTTAGCAGATGCATCCACAAAACTAACCCTCCACTCCTTTGGGATCAGGAAATGGTTATGGCACTAAGAAATCATCAAGAAAGGTTGAAGTAAATTGAAGCAAATACTTCACTGAAATTAAATAGTATTTTGGTACTCAGTTCTGCTTACTCTACTGAGATTTGTGACCAGCTTTGGCAACAATCTTTTTCACTCTATTTACATTTTATTTTGACATCATCTCAAGCTTCCTTCACAGTCATAAAATATTTTGCATATTGTTTTCCCACAGCATCAGGAGACAAAACTTTGAAAATTGGTGTAATATATGAAATTTGAAGTAGTTCATGCTGCTAAATGTTATGACTTTAATTGAACTTTCTGGGAGGCACATTATTCCACTTCTCAAAATTATTTTCCCAAGAAAACTTTGGTCTAAAAATAGTTTATATATGAAACTCAGTTTGCCTCTCAGACTTCTAAATTCATTAGTTTCAGGGCAATAATATCCCAATGGGTACAACCTCTTCTACTTCAATAATCTGTCTGATACATTCTGTTCAAGTTAATGAGTGAAATTCCTGGACCTTGCTCCTCTTGGTGATGATGAGAAGACAAGTTGCCAGCTCTGTGTTTCTTCCAGTCCAGTCTCTTCTTACATTCCAATGTAGTCTGTACAATTCACTACTATCAGTCACAGAGGAGATCTGGCTTTTCAATTGGTAAGGCAATGTATTTTCAGAATGGATAACTTCATATTCATGGGGTCAAAACATTCCATGTACCAAATAACATACTGTAGTACTGTTATGAGTTCAAGACAGTATTTCTGGTACCATAGAGATTTCACTAACTCTGCACCTCTCATATGACAGATGCAATTTTAACTTTCTCAAATCCAGGATGAAATTTCTAGTTGAAACAGACACAATCATGACACCAGCATGACTAAAAGCTCAAGTGAAGACATAGACATAAATATAATATGGGGAGACCAAGGTTTAAGTTTCATTTTGGTGACATTAATCAGAGATAAATGAAGAGATTTTTGAAAAATCATCTCTTGTCTCATTCTCCCTGACTGTATGCAGTAACTTCCCTATTATTCTGGGAATTGTCTCTCATATTATAAAAGTAGCCTGAACAAGAAAGAAGAAAAAAAACCAACAATCCTACACCTTATATCATCCAATTTAAACTGTGATGACACCTTTACGTTTCTATTAAAAGGCAAATATGCTGAGAATGGTTAATGGATTATAATGTCCTCTTATCCTATGCATAGAAATTGAAATTTCCTTTGCGTATGAAAGAGGCACAAGAATTGATACAGCCTGTTCAACCTGGTATTTGAAAAACATCTATAATACTACCAAGAACAGCATTCAGTCCCTTGGCAAACAGACATATGCTGTGGAAGATAGTGACATTTAAGGAAAGAGATTTATTATTATTTTTATCATAATTTATTTTTCTGTATTTTAGTAGTAAAAATGTCAAAGATTCACAGACTGAAATAAACCAAATACTGCGATGCATGTACAAGATCTTTTCTGGAGAAACAGGAGGTTGCTCAAAAAATGCTTAAAACTTCCAAAGAGCTTATTTTCTTTATAGGAATGCTAAGGGAATTTATTTATTTATTATTAGTAATTGATATTGCATTAAGATGTTATCAAGGCTAAGGGACAGTTTTTAATAGTTTAGAATCTAAAGACCCTGTCCTGGGAATAGAGCAAACAGCTTTCTGGGACAGACTTTAACACCTCCAGTGATATCTAGCAACATTCATAATCTCCCAGGGATGGTCCACAGTCATGCAGAGCTAGGCACTAAGTCAACTGATAGAACAGAATTAGATAGAAGATAGAACAGATAGATAGAAGATAGATTAGATAGATAGAAGATAGAATTGCAGTGTTGGTCACTGATAACCTCATCTTCCCCATTCCAAACTTTATCTCCAGCTTCCTTTACTCTGTTTTCTTCTTCCTCTTCTTCCTCTACTACTTCATCCTACAAAGATAGACTGGATCTCTGACAGGCTCAACTGCCGTCTCAAATTTTTCTTGATCAAGGCTGTAATGGATCCAGCTCTATAGATCAGCTATTAGTACAAGCTTCTAAAAAACTACCTTTTGCCATTGTCACCCTCTTTTCCAGGTCTTGCTTTATGACACTCAAGTTGCAGTACCTCCTCCATCTAATGCCTGCAATTCTTGCTGGAGCAGAGGAGCCAGCAATCTGCCATCCTATAACTGTTTGATTTTATCCTGGCAGCACATCTTAGCCCTAGAGCATCCTCTCTGCTCAGCAGTTGAGGCAATCATTCCATGTTCCTTCTTTGTCCTACTGCCTCAGGAAGAGCAGGGTCAAATTCAGCTGAGGCAACAGTCGGAATAGAAAACAGCAGATCACAGATTAAGGATTGTTCATTATCCATATAATTTTCTTTCATGGCAAATGTATTTTTGTACTATTATTAATTATTATTATTATTGTTATTATTATCATCATTATTATTTAATGTTACTGTGCCAGGGGACAGATCTTATTGGGATGAAACTGATTAGGTTCAGTAGATTTTAACAAAAACACGAGAACAATTTTTATCACCAAATTCCTAATATACTAATACCAATATGGCACTAAAATATTTCAATATAAATTCAAGCCATCAGCCTATGTAATGCAGATGCTGTAATGCAAATGTGTGTAAAATAGTCACTTATTTATAAAGCTTTAACTCTAGCAGTATTTTGCTACCTTGTAAAATGACACAGCATGTAAACAAGAAAAGCAGCTCAATATATAGATTGCTTATTTTGTGCTGCCTTCATTTGCAGTACACCATCCTACCTTCTTATTCTAGTAGCACAGAATTAATTCAAAATGCAAGCCACTTGCCTTTCTGAGAGTACAAAGTGGGTTGTTTAAATGGGACAATGTTGACACCCTCTTTTTCTCCCACTTCTCTCCAGCCTCCACACATAACCAGAGAACATATTTCAGATAAAGTTTTTCAAACCATCATCCTTAATTCTTTTTCTTTGTGAATCTATGAAGGGACTAAGAACCTGCCACAGACTAGAAGCTAAACTAACATGCTATTTATGCACATGCTTTATCAGCATTATCTCTGGGAGACTTCCTGCTTTTAAGACATTACGCAAGTAGACTGTATTTCATAGCAGTAGAAATCTCCTTTGTCAACAATAGCATTTTGTGTTTGGGTTTACTATAGTTCCTGAAAATAATCATGTTTCCCTTCTTTAATGATACCTACCCGTTACATAAGAGTTTTTAATTTACTTAATTTACAGAGGAGATTACTAGCATGTCTCATTCCTCAGGTGGGAAAACTGAGGTACAATGACATTATCACTGTCACCAATCAGCACAGATGAGAACAGAATTTAGGTTTTCCCAGTGGTGGTGTTGTGCTCCAGCAAGCAACAAAACTATATCACGTTTAGCTTCCTTCTATAAGCAGCAACTTCTAAATAACAGTCATATGTTAGGCCTCATTAATATGTCCTGTCAAGAATTGTTATTAATTGACCATGATTCCTCACCTTAATCCCCACATTCTCATATATGTCAAACAGTAGCTTACACCACAGAAAGTCCTTTTGACACACATGGAGCAGCAGAAAGCAGAGAAAAACAATCAGAAAATTGTCTCTGTACTTGAGCCTTTGACCACAACAAATGTTTCCCTCCCTCATTGGTGTTTACACTTTCAAATGCTGGACTATTTCCCCTGGGAAACAATGCTAACAGGCCATGGCCAATACCTACTCATTGCTTTTCCTTCATTTTCCAATATATACCATAAAAATAGTGGTCCTCTTTGCTGCTCATGGTGTAATTTTCTTTCCTTCAGTTTGCTGTTTTTTAACTTCGGCCTACTGTAAATCACAATAAAAGGACCTGCTTTCTAATAGTTTTTTGTTTGTTTGTTTGTTTGTTTGTTTTTATTGACTAATATATTTTATTTGGCACTTGTTACCTTGGTGGGAATTTCATCTTCCAGTAATATACTGTATGTAACATAGTCCTCTAAGCATTAGTCAAAAGAAACCAACACAGTTAAAGAGTAGATTTACTCTATTTGGACTTGGGGTTAGAAAACAGAATGTGTTCCTGTTATGAACGTCTATTAGTATCCCCTGTTTTGCAAAGAGAAGACTTGTTATTTTGCTTCCTTGCCACGAAAGCTGTTGACATGATGTATTATCTTATACAAGTCACTTAGGCATGCCATGCCCATTTATCTATTCAAAATATGAAATAACTTTTATCTAATACAGAAGTGTTTAGTGAGACTTAATGAGCTGCTAGTATGTTTATTGCAGAGATTCCTAAGAACAAAATGGTATAATATTGCTTTATATATGAGAAATTATTAAAGCATTTCATGAAGTTTCAACTTGTAAATTTTATTTAGCTATGAAACCCCATTTGCTACTGCACTTTGGAGGACATTCTATAACACTTGTATTTCTTAAGAATAGTTCTTTAATTTTATAACAATGTTTCTTTACCACCACAGTTTTACCAGTAATAATGATTTAAGCACTCCAAGCCCCTACGAGATTTGGCTAGTTTTCATATGTTCTGTCTATTGAGCAGCATTTGCTCACTGAAAGTTTTCAAGTTAACAATTATTTTGCACTCAAATGATTTCTAGATATTGTGGTAGGAACAATGGTGGAGACAGTTTTTATTGTACTCATGAAAGAAAATGCAGTCCTCCAATATGATTTCATGTATCTTTGATGCTGGTTACATTACATCACTTCAGTATATTTAGGAACAAATTAGCTAAGCCAGGACAAACCTGCTTTAGACTCTCGTATTTCAGCATAAGGAGAATTTACCTTGGTTTAGCTTAAATTGGCTCTTAATTAATCCTGAAAAAAAAAAAAAAAATCATTCATACTTGTATATCTATTAGATTAACCGAATAAATGAGAGAATAAAAGAAAAAAGAAAACTCACTTATTTTAATCCACATGACTATCCTACGTAGGTTTTTGATGGATCATTGCTTGGATACAAGGTTGTAGGTCCACGGAGTTTGCTTACATAGCACAGATAACATTTAGAGGTACCCTCAAAAGTCATCTGTGACTTATCATTTCACCTATCTCAGTGGTCCCATCTAAACTAATATATTATCATGTTTCCTGAGTAATTCAAGCCTTTTAGAACTGCAGTAGGAATTTATTCTTAAAGTATATAGAGAGATACTCATCTCTGAGGCAAGGGATTTGGAGGTATGGTCTGTGCATTTCAAAGTAGCTCCAATACACGAGCTTATGAAATCAGCCGGGGGAATTCAGAAGGTGAAGTTTTGCCTTCTTTCACAGAATTTCTATAAATTGCCATTCAATGACAATTGTTGAATCATTTCTTGACCGGCCTTTAGAAGCAATTGTATGTTGGTGTATTTCTTTTACATTGGCATCAATATATACAGTCTTGACAACTTAATAGATTAGACCTATGCTTTACTAGCATAATGTACAGCTATGTGCATATATACAGCCAACAGAACCACCTCCCAAAGCAAGCCTTAGGTGTTCCATAGCATTTGTTCTTTATTTTAAATGTTCTTCTACAAGCAGAATAGTCATCAATACAGTTAGAGTATGACAAGAGGAATTCCATTTGCTCCAAAACTCTATCAATTTGATTTATTCTAGATGTTTCTGTAATGTGTTCCTCATGGAATACTGCCATACCCAAAGAAGGTTAAGACCTCACTTGTAATTATAAAGAAACAAAATTTAAAATGTCAGGTAACGACAATCTGACAATAGCCAGAAAATTTCATTAAGTATAACTCTGCTCATAAGACACCATGTGATTAGGAGATATGGGGATGGGAGAACATCAATCACTATGTGAGTCAAGGGCAGTGACAAATGTTTTTGAAAGTTTTGGTTATTGTTTTCTTACTTTTTTGAGTGCCAGTGCTTTTTGTATGTTAGCCTATGATGAATATATGCAAGACAGATGTGTCAAAATTGTTCTCCTCCTCCAAATATGTGAATCAAGATTTTAAGATTTTATTCAGGTGTGTTCTGATACATCTAAAGACTTCCAATTAGTTGCAAATAGCTGGTGCTCAGAGCTGTAAAGTGAAGGTTGTTAAAAGAAAGAATAAAGGACCTCAAACAAAACAAAAGAGTCAACCGGTAAAGAAAGGTTTGTGACTAGAAAAGACAGAGAAACTTCTTAACTTTATGACTGGCTGCTATATCCTGTTATGCATCTCAACACACTGTTGGCAATGTAAATGGCAACCTGCCCACACAGCACATGGATCAGCAGGTGGCACACATACAGCTGGGCATATCTGGCCGGCAACACGTTCAAGTTTGTCTTTGCCAGCTAACCAGATTTTTGGAGCCAATCTCAGTTATTAAGAGAAAGGATCACTAATTTTCCTTTTCTCTCTTTGCCATAAGACTTTACAATGGGAATGTGGCATGGTGGGAAATATGTTCTGTGAACCCATCACAGCTGCCACAGAGCCCTGGGTCCTCAGAGGGGAAAGGTAAGTCACAAAATTGTTACCCAGCTTGTACAATGAGCACAGAGTAGTTGAAAAACACTGCTTTATTTTCTGCAGCTTTTTAAAGTTCACATACAATGCAGTAGGAAAATATGATGGTAAAAAAAAAAAAAAAAAATCCTTTGACTTGCAATCCACCGTGGACAATAAGCCTCTAATGCAGAAAAATAAGCCATGTTGGGAACAGGGTAATCATATAAGCTACGTGATCCAAGGCATACCCAGAAGTACTGACGTTGTGTCATGTTTCTGAGGGAAAAGTGCCCATGTAGCCTGAGCTGGGTTTTTAAACACTATGCTAATTCAAAAGGTCAGGTGCCTCAGGGAGATCATATTAATTAGAATTATTAATTTAGAATTGCTCTAAGAGAACTGAGGTCAAAATCCCTGCAATTTCAGGGATTAGGCAGATCCTAATCATTTTATGTCCTCTCTTTCAAAGCAGGAGCACAAACAGTATTAAAGCATGTAAAGTTGTGGGGGACACTGAGCAAATGTGTAATTCTGTTGGGAGGCAGGAGACTAAAATAAGGAATCAGTTTTGCGATCTTCTCTGTTAACACTTTTAATTTTACCAAGGCTTTTCCCTAATAGGACTAATAGACAGAATTTGATGACCTCCTAAGTAAATGAGTTCCACATACAGACCATAATGTCAATGAATTCATGCTTCTTTATGCTTACTGTAAAGCATATATATGCTTACTATAAATGTATACATTTTTACAGCAACAATCCATTCTATTATAAGAGGAGGGAAGGTTTTAAAAGGACGTGGAAAGAAAAATGTATTTGAATTCAAATCCTCTTCCATGTGAAAAACATTACATATGTCTTATTTTAATGTTTCCTTATATCTGCAAAATGTGTAGAAACTTACCTGAAAAGGTATAGGAAATTTCCTTTCCCTTATTCAGATTCAGCTGACAGTACTATATATTCCTATCTCTAGGAGGAAACTGTTTTAAATCAAGTAAATTACTAGTAGCATAGCTAGTAGCAAGTAAATTACTGGTATTACATTACAAGCATTACTACTAGCGTTACAGTAGTCCATTTATGATGTTGAATTTTGTATGTTTTGGTGGCAAATTAACTGATGGACTAAATGTATTGTGATGGACTATATGTATTGCTTAAATATCAAAATCTGAACCACAACCAAACATTGTCATGCAGGAGGTTAATGCCAGTGTTTACCTTTTGGTATTTTGTTGGCAGGAGAAATATCAGTGAAATGGCTTAGCAAAGCTTTTAAGTTTAGTGTAATAGTGAGAAAAAAAAAAAAAAAAAAAAAAAAGGAACTATAGAGGATTACTCTATATGTTTCTCCAAAGCTACCTAACTAGCTAAACTTCTCAACCTATAGAATCAGATCACTTTCTGAGACACTTTATTAGGAATACAATGGAAATGGGAAACTTTGTGGCTAAGACAAAAATATTGCCTCCTCTAGGATTCTGTGAGATTTTAATCAGTTGTCTCAAGTCAAGAATGACAAGTAGAAATAAAGGGAGAAAAAGGAGCTAACCATAAAAGAGACCTTTATTATACCCATGCAGGAATGTAATCAAAGTAAAAGAAACCTGCGGGAACAAGAGCTTTGAGCTATGATGTTCTTTTCTATTTAGCTGATGAAAAGAGACTACAAAAGGTCAAACAATTCTAATTCTACTCCCTGAAGTTAGTCATTCTTCTTGTGGTCAGTTTTAATCTGTTGTCTACTTAGTGAAGGAAGGATTGCATCTGTTCATGGCTACAGCAAGAAAGAATAAATTAAAAGAAGTAAGAATGTATATATTTGTGTCTTTCCATTTACCTGAACTGCTTATGGTCTGAAAGCCAAACCTCATGTGCAGGTCAGACTCTCCTTGACAAATGAAAATTCTGCATGTGGGAGGGAGTTCAGTTTAATGCTTCCTACATCTAAATTTTGCTGAGGAGTGGCTGATTACTCTGAGCTATTCATTCCTCTTACAAAGCCACTGCATACTGTGTTACCTAGGCTGACATCCTCCTTTCCTTTGTTCCCACTCTCCCACACTTCCTAGAACACTTGGCAATATACAGAAAAAGGTACAGGGCACATGACAAAGAAATAAAGTACAGAATCCCTGTTTGGTGAAAAACCATAAGGAGTTATTACCTTTACTTCAGCAAGCTAAGAATTTTAGCTAAAACATCAATCCTGCATATACAGGAGTTAATAGGCATTTTAGGTGTAATTTCTAGGTTTTTATGATGACCTGGAACAGCTATCTGCAAAAGGTTAAGAATAAATTTTCAGGTTATTAAGGAAGAAATATATTTTAATATTTTTAATGAGCTTTATGTGTCCTGAAAATAAAGTTAGTTTCAGAGCTTCACATTTCAATGTCATGGGCAGGCTGCTAAATTTCCTTTGTATGGAATGTGAAATTGTGGCTAGGCACTTGAAGAAGAAATCACAACCTTTCTTCCTTTCCATATTCATGATAATATTTGTCATAATAATTTACTTTTGTTTCAGTAACAGGACTGCTGATGTTCTTCCATTTCCCCAATGCATTTCCAATTTCACACTTGCCCATCTAACATCAAATATATTGAAAGGGGTGACAAATGTTCAACAACATTGAAAGAGCAGAGGAAAGAGGAAAGCATAGTCACAGATTTTATTTCACTCCTTTTTCTAAATTAATCAATATTTCATTTTTTAATTCTTAACTAGAGAACTAGCAATATACTACTTCCAATGCCAAATACGAAAATCTGACAAGTTGAATTTGAAAATTTGGTTTCGCAAAGACATTCTTGAAATTGAATCCATGATTATTACAAGCAGCAATCATATTCATGAGAACAACAACAACAAAAAAAATAAACACAGTTAGATTTTGTCACATGATTCTACCATTAATATGTCTCCAGGGTGATATATTTAACAAATTATTTCAGGTCATCTTGCCATTGAAAACACAGGAATTTTGTAACTCAGGGTTACTGACTCAGGTAGAATGGAGGTGTAGCAAAACAACATTCATAATCATGATTAGCTGTTTTTTTGTTGTTGTTGTTTGGTTTTGTTTTCCTTTAATGCTCCAAAACTCACATTCTCATCTCTGCTGCTATAGCTGCTATATAGCAAAGACCATAGTGACACTTGCTGGTGCAGCAAAGAGTCAGAAAATAAAATGCAAAAATAAGGTATGCCAACTGCAGTTGTTTGTTGTTCATCTCTTCCCTTGGGTATAAATCCTCTGAGGATTCTGTTTCCTGCTTCGCATATCAAGAGATGTACAATATGTAGAGGTATTATTCTTCTCCTCATCTAACAGTGTAAGCATTCAAATTGCAACCTTGGCTATAGCAGGAGTAGTAGCCACTTTGCTAAACTTAGTTGATTCAATCATCTCTTTTTTTTCCTTTTTTTTTTTTCCCTTTTTTTACAGATATCTAAAGAAGTAAAAGATTTCAATACACACTTTCCCCTTGCTCTCTTACCTGTCTCTTTAAATGCCGCTGAATTGCAATAAACTCTTCTTTCAGTAAAGGACTGAAAAAGTCTCTTTTCCCCGGTGGCTGGCATGTACAAGACACCCCAATACTGTTCATGGCTCTGCCAGCTTTCAGAACTGCATTTCACAGCATTGCAGTGGTTCTACAAGGAGAATTGAGTATCTTCAGCATGCCATGTAGCCAGAACCTCAGGATGTGTTTCTAGCTATGGAAGCTTGAGTAAATATGTTATAGTCCTTGTCTCAGCAAATTCTGCGCTGCAAAGGACACTGGGAGACATAGATCTGATTTTATTTGAAGGGGAATGTGGCTGTATGGACATATTACCAGACTGCATTGGCTAGAGGTAATGAATGGGTTAAAACCCCTGTACAACCTCTTCCCTCAAATCCACATCTAAAATGGAAATTATAATGAAACTAGTGGTAAGGGCATGTTGCAGTGAGTGTTCACTTAGCTGAAAAGAGTTATGGGATCCTCAGGTCTGACTTCATACTTGCAGTACTAAAGGTGAATTCCCTTACGGGCTTTAAAAACAGCAACAAGCAAACAGCTAATGGACAGCAAAGATATATTTTTGCCATTTGTTGATTATGATTACAGACAATTCCTCACAGGGAATTGCATATCCTAGATGATTACTTCATTCAATTTTTGTCTTGATTGAAGTTATGGTTGCCTTCAACTTGGGTTGAATTCATTGCTAGAGTAGAGGCACCTTCCAAATTGTTAACATGTAGGTCTAAAAAACTTTAAAAACTGAGCAGATATAGTAAGGTAAGCATGGATTTTGCACCTTGCTCCAATGGTAAAACAGCAGCAGAGAAACTCACGGGTTTAGTCCTTAGCTGCTCAACATCTCAACATCTTTAAAAGGAAAAAGTTTTCTACTTTCTTTTCCACATATTTTCTTATGACCTTTCCATGTTTTTTGACTTGTTCCAAGGAGCAAGAAATACCATTCCCAGCCATATGGTTTTGCACTGGGAACAGAGAGGGGAAATAAAGAGCTGCACTTTCTCCTCTACAATGCATTTCACTACTATATATAATTTGTTATGTGACTCAACTAAATGAGCTTTTGTTTACTCCTTGCCATTTTCTGTCATTCCTCCCCTGTTGTCTGTAAATCACATCTTCCTTTCAGTGTCCCCATTTCACCCTCTATCTTATCCACGTAGACCAAAAGTGTCGCAAAAAGAGGCTCTCTGCTAGACATACTATGTTATAATATTGTAAAATAGTATTTAAGAGTTCTGTTTTGTTTGTTTGTTTATTTGTTTTTAATTCCCTGAAAGAAAAAGAAAAAAAGAAGAAAAAGAAGGTTTCTTAAAAATGGGAGGGGAATATAAAAATTGTATAGTGTAAAAAATTTCAAAATGAAAATTATTTGAATTGGTGAATCTTATAGATGAGGCAATTCCACAAACTCAGTATGAACTCACAACCACGTCAATCAGGTCAAACATGCATATTACACTGAAAAAGTTATGTCCTGAGGTGATTGACAGATTCTAGCTGTAACACAGTATTGTAGTTCTACCCTAATTTTTGAATGGCTAACCAGCTATTGTTTTGGTCTTCAATCACTCAGAGCTTACCTTAGTGCAAGCAACTCATATACAGAGGATGGAACAATCTTTCTGGTAACTTTACTTTTTCTTCCTATAACCTACTGTTCAATAGTCCTCGAGTAATTAAGAATTTTCTGCTTGTCTATGTAAGCTGATCCTTTTCCTTTGAAAAGCTTCTACATACACTAAATGAAATCCTTTTTGGATGCACAGTTTGGTGGATTTTTTTTTCCTGCTTCATGATGTCATCATATGTAGAGAAAAAGGATGTCAAGTTCTCATCACTGTTGAACAATTTGCACTAATGAAGATGGCTATCAGGTATGATCTCTCCTCCAGCCACACGGTCTCTCAGATCAGTTTCTTGTGCTACAAAGCAGTCTAGCACACTAAATAACTCTTATTTAGAACAAATGGGAGAATGGAATGGACACAGGCCATTGCAGCTGCAACACAAATGTTCCCAAAGAAAGCCAAGTACCACTGTCATGAGCAGTGTTCCCATTCACACCAGGGTAAGATTTAAAGTACAAGACAGCTTATCAAAATATTAGATACCATAAAGGAACTAGTAATTTGGAAGAAAGCTACAATGAAAGTGTTGAAAGAAGGAACAGAGATTCCCTAGTGTTATTATTATTATTATTATTTTTTAAGATATTCAAAGGGAAAAAGTGCCACTGCTAAACTTTCTCTCAATGAACTAGAAAAAGAGAAGATAATGACTGGGGACAGCACGTGTCAAAAATATGATCTGCATTATGCCATGGGGCTGTTGAGTTGCGACATTCTGATAGAGCAAAAGGACTTGTAACAGGTGATGAAAAGTGTCTCTCTGAAATACAGAGGCAGATCATTCACATTTAGAACCAGTGACTACAAAAGAAAGAAAAAAAGAAAGCAGACATATTCCTTACCAGATGAGAATTGTCTCTCTCTTGCTCGTCCTCTCTCAGCCCCAGATGAGATCTGTCACCACTGCCCTTGTCCAGGAGAATGAGAGATTCAAGAAGACATCTGATGCCTGCAAAAGAAGAAACCTATGAGAGCAAGAAATCAAAGGAAAAACAGAATGCCTTTGTCAAGGCATCAGGCCTTCTTCTTTCCAGGTAGGGAATACTTTGCATAGGGAATTTCTATCCCTGTAAGTCTATAGTTAAGTCTTTATTTCCATCCATAGTCCAACCAGAAACAGTGGGATTTGAATCCATAGGATGGATGTAGTCCCTAATATTGGGCTACTGGTAGTACTTTGAAGCATAGACTTCTAGCAAAACTGGAAAAATGATCTTTCCTTGCAAAATATTTATGAAGAAGACAAACACTTATCTTGGGATTACATGTTAGGGGATTGAGAACATGTTACGTTCTCAGTATAATGACACAGAGGTTGGAGAGAGCATACATAGTGGTGAATTTGATGCTCAGACTTTAAATAATATCTCTGAGGTTACATTGCAAGCTTGTGTTGGCCTGGATATTAGAATCCAGGAGATTTAAATTCTCTCACCCATTCTCACCCATTCCTAGGCTAGGGAGTAAATCTCCCTGCGGGGAAGAATATTAAAAAAAGAAATAAAGAAATAATGAAGCATCCTTGTTCACTCAGTACAGACCCTAGAGTAAGGCTTTGACACACAGTATCACAAATACTTCTCTACCCCTCATGTATCCTCTTCAACCTCCTCTGACTGACAGAATTACTGACAACTTCTCCAGAGCCATCTGATCAAAATAGGGTTAGAGCTTCTGGGGTTAGGAGAAGGGGAATTAAGTGTGGATGTTCAATCCTAGATGTGAGAAATAACTTCACTCCTGCACCTAAGAACTCTCTCTGTTAGCAGCTGGTGTTAGATCCACTGATAGCTTGACAAAGGCATTAATAAAAAAAAAAAAAAAAGGGTTCTTCTTTCCAGTCATTAGATGAAAAGTGGGATATATGCTACTAAATAATAAACTACTCCAAACTCCCACATAGCAGCATTGGAATGACGAAGGCTGTAATGCTCTTCAGTCTAGGCCTTTATTATTACATTTATTTGTCAACATTTCAGAGTAAATACTTGTAAGATTTTTTTCCCAGCCTTTGTCTGCAGCATGATTTGTGATTATAATGCTTCCTTTCGTGGAAAAAAAAAAAAAAAGCATATGATTTCTGCCGTCTTTTTCAAGTAGATTTCCATGAACTTCATGGACACCAATAAAGAATGCAGTGTCACTTAGCACCCTTGGGAAAATCACTTGTCCTGTCTTCTTCATGTCTTCTCCATGGCCTCTACCTTCAGTGCTCATCTAAACCATACTGCTTTTAACATACTCACAAGTGCTAGTGATTCAAAGGGGCTGACTTTAGGGCAAATGATTTGCAATGAGCTGGACACCACCAAAACAGCCCTTGTGAAAGAAGAGTGAAACTATCTTTACTCTGTACAACCTGATAGCAACAAGAATATTGAAAAAATCACTGAAAATCACAGGGAACACCACCACGTTTCGAGTAGCAGTAATTTACAGACAGATCCAGGATTTAAGGGTTCAACATTTCTTACCCTTACAGATCTGAAACTCTTTTATTATTATTATTATTTTTTTCTTGAATAAAAAGGAAATAAAGAACACTGCCTGTGATTCGACTTAGGTCTACCTTCTTAATAAAAAGTTGGTCTCGGTTCTTTTGATTATATTTTGCTGACAAAGTTGGAAAAGCTGATCAACAAATGCATTGTTCTTTTTACAGTACAACTTTAGTATTTTCCATACTGTAATAATGGAGAAAAGAGCACCCCAAATCTGTCAAAATAAAATTTCTTTGGAATAAAGCCAGCTAAGATAAAGTAATGCTGTCATTGAAAATGGATTAATAAGAAGTAGCAATTGGTAGGAAGAGTAAATACTTTTTAAACCTAAAAGTGCCAGTGCAATAGCCTACTGAAAGGCTATTTTTAGACCTATTTTTAACAAGCATACCCCAGTATGTTTAATAATAGGAAGTTAGATCTCCAGGGCAAAATATGGAGAGAAAATATGTACAGCATGCACTTTGAGATCTGAAAAACTTATCTTAACAGATTTTTAAGGTGTTTTTAAGCTTCTGCTGGCTTTTTTAAGAAATGGCTTTAGAGTATTTTTCCATTATATTTGCTCATTATTTGTTATTGCAACTGAGGTTTCTGTGTAACAAAAATCATTACAGCGTATGCAATTTCAATGTATGACTGTCCATAAAAGACAGTTTTCTTGAATGTAAGCGTGAAATAAGCAAACACAAAAAATGTTTCTCACTTAAAGAAAAAAATGCATTTTGAAATTAACTCAGATTTCAGTTTAAAATCTTTCATCTCTCTTTTTCAATAAATATTTCCTTATGACCAAGTAGACGTCAAGAATTAAATTAAATCTTCTGACATTCTTATAAGAATCTACCCAATCTTAAAAATCGATATCCAATTCTAAACACATTAGACCACTGAAGCCTTGTCTTGGCTTAACCAGAAAGAAGAAAAAGCATCATTTGCTGAGCCATAAGACCTTTTAGCTTTCTCTCTTTGGGAATTAGATGAAGCTGGATATGTTTCTTTTGAATTTCTTATGATATCTCTCTGCAGTAGCTAATAAAACCCCAAGCTATACACAGTAAAATTCACCCCTCTGCAAGGACTACATGTTTATGTCTCATGATAACTTTCAAAATGGAGTGAAAAAAAAAATCTCTGTGCATCTGTGTAGACACACATGAATTCTACTACCTTTATTTGAAACTGACAGGACAGAAATTAGGCAAGGTGCATCACTCCAGTCCAGCAAGACTTGAGTAACAAAATCCAAGCCCTCGTCATTTTGTTACACATCTCTGAGTTGGTTGCACTACTGGCAGACTTTTGGTGATTAGGTATGGACACGAGGAGGCACACACTACCATTTACTGTACAGATCCTATAATCACTTCTAAGTAGGCTAAAGACATGAGAAGACATGTCTTTGCCTATAGAAACACAGAAATGAAAAAAGAAATAACTGGGGGAAGCAAGATACAGACAGGTGTCATCTGTCCAGGTTGCGTTCTGCATGGATTACCAGTCTGCCTAAACTCATACACCCAGCTCCCAGTACTGCTCATCAGCTAGCAACAGCACTGCACAAATGTCATTCTGCAGCTTCTGGGCCAGAGCTGACACTCTTATCTGCACCTCTTGAACATCAAAGGGATGATTTTCTACCATAATCTCATCTGAATTCACTTAGAAGATACCACATACTATTCATAGAAGTACTTACTTGTGTAGCCCCCAGAAAGAGTGCTTTTAAAAAAGGCTCCATGCAGTCTAAACACGACTGCTAAAATGTGTATCCAAAATGCATTTATACTGGCAGTAGTCCAAATATTCATTCAAATAAAACATCACTGTTTATTTACTATAGGCAAATAAGTAGAAGTGGACAGAATACATTTCTGGAAATGTATTTTTTGACTTACTCAAGTAAATGGTGTTTATCAATGACTAAAATTACCCCACACCTTGAAAAATACATGTCAGAAAATTAATTAACATTCACAATGATACATGTATCCTGGAGGCAATCTCCTCAGAGAAATTCTTGAGCATGTTATGGCATCTTAGAACAAAAAAATAAGAAAGAAATGTTGTGTGAAGGATGATCAAATACTAGGAAACCGTGTATGTTCAACATACAATATTCAATGTATTGCTCAAGACCAGTAGGACTGGCCCCCAAAATACTTTAACATGCCTGGATATGTGTTAAGTCTGGGATTTTTTAAAAGAAAAGCCTCTTTTCCAAAGAAGAATATGTATGTCACTGATTCAAGTAAGTAAGAAACATATATGAATTGAAGTAAGAAGTATATACAACAGTCCTGGCTATCAGGGGAGATCCCAGTTGACTGGCGGCTAGCAAATGTGACGCCCATCTACAAGAAGGGCCGGAGGACTGACCCGGGAAACTACAGGCCTGTCAGTTTGACCTCAGTGCCAGGGAAGCTCATGGAGCAGATTATTCTGAGAGTCATCACGCAGCACTTGCAGGGCAAGCAGGCGATCAGGCCCAGTCAGCATGGGTTTACGAAAGGCAGGTCCTGCTTGACGAACCTGATCTCCTTCTATGACAAAGTGATGCGCTGGGTGGATGAGGGAAAGGCTGTGGATGTGGTCTACCTTGACTTCAGCAAGGCTTTTGACACCGTTTCCCACAGCATTCTCCTCAGGAAACTGGCTGCTCTTGGCTTGGACTGGCGCACACTTCGTTGGGTTGGAAACTGGCTGGATAGCCGGGCCCAAAGAGTCGTGGTAAATGGAGTCAAATCCAGTTGGAGGCCGGTCACTAGTGGCGTTCCCCAGGGCTCGGTGCTGGGGCCAGTCCTCTTTAATATCTTCATCGATGATCTGGATGAGGGCATTGAGTGCACCCTCAGTAAGTTTGCAGATGACACCAAGTTAAGTGCGTGTGTCGATCTGCTCGAGGGTAGGAAGGCTCTGCAGGAGGATCTGGATAGGCTGCACCGATGGGCTGAGGTCAACTGCATGAAGTTCAACAAGGCCAAGTGCCGGGTCCTGCACCTGGGGCGCAATAACCCCAAGCAGAGCTACAGGCTGGGAGATGAGTGGTTGGAGAGCTGCCAGGCAGAGAAGGACCTGGGAGTGATGGTTGATAGTCGGCTGAATATGAGCCAGCAGTGTGCTCAGGTGGCCAAGAAGGCCAACAGCATCCTGGCTTGTATAAGAAACAGTGTGACCAGCAGGGCTAGGGAGGTGATCGCCCCCCTGTACTGGGCTCTGGTGAGGCCGCACCTCTGGTACTGTGTTCAGTTTTGGGCCCCTCGCTACAAGAAGGACATCAAGGTGCTTGAGCGAGTCCAGAGAAGGGCGATGAAGCTGGTGAGGGGTCTGGAGAACAAGTCCTATGAGGAGCGGCTGAGGGAGCTGGGATTGTTCAGCCTGGAGAAGAGGAGGCTCAGGGGTGACCTTATCGCTCTCTACAGGTACCTCAAAGGAGGCTGTAGCGAGGCGGGGGTTGGTCTGTTCTCCCACGTGCCTGGTGACAGGATGAGGGGGAATGGACTTAAATTGCACCAGGGGAGTTTTAGGTTGGATGTTAGGAAGAACTTCTTTACTGAAAGGGTTGTTAGACATTGGAACAGGCTGCCCAGGGAAGTGGTGGAGTCACCATTCCTGGAAGTCTTTAAAAGATGTTTAGATGTTGAGCTTAGGGATATGGTTTAGTGGGGACTGTTAGTGTTAGGTCAGAGGTTGGACTCGATGATCTTGAGGTCTCTCCCAACCTAGAAAAATTCTGTAATTCTGTGATTCTGTGATTCTGTGAATCATAAGTATGCCTTCTAAGGACTTCAGTCAGTCCTGATAGCTGCCCATCAGAAAGGCAATATGATATATTCTGAATGTTCTACTGATGGGAAAACTATGGAACAAAGAAATGAAATGAGCTACATTTCATATTTTCTGCAAGAAACTCCCTCTCATCAAAGAACTTATAGTTTGCTATACAGTGTCTTCTACTCCATTAAAAACTCAAAATGAAATACTTCTGTGATTCAAAGATTTTTTTTTTTTTAATCCATGTATGATGAAGAATAAAAAATAAGCAGACAACTAAAAAGAAGGGAAAATCCAACTTAATTTAACCTCTTCATCTTTCAGATATCATCAAATACATTAGTTTCTAGCTGATTAGGTCAGATTTCATCTGCTAATGTGCTAATGCTGGGCAGTGATCATGGGTTCCAAAAGCAGACATCTTCAAGAAATATGTTTTCACTTAGAACTGTAAAAACTTCCTTCAACCCATTCACCCATTCCAACCACAAACTGAAAATCTTTAATAATGTCTTGAGCTATCCACTCAGATCTGAGCTATCCACAGATTTGGACACTTCAAATCAGTAGTCATTTAATAATTTTATTTTATTTATTTATTTATTTATTTTGGTGAAGGTTGCCTGAATGTTTGGTTCATTTGCAGGAAGTCACAAGTGCATTGAGGCATGGACCAAATTCTGCCATAGGATGCAGAACCTCAAAAGAAAGTTGCAGCAGTAGGGAGAGTGACCACTTGTGAACCCAAAGCCAGCTTCAGCTTTCTGGGCTGATATACAATTTTTTTTTTTTAATTTATTTATTTTTTTATTTTCATCTACAGATGATGAACAAACCTATTTTTATAATGAAAAATAATACTCCATGATGAATTTTCACTGACTTCCATTCTGTCTGCTAGTGGAACTTCCATGATGTCAGGGGAGCCATTCTTTTCATTACTCCACAAATTGATTAGAATCAACATCTAAATAATTCTTTCTAATTTAGAGCATTATTTGGAAGAAGAAATAAGAACTGCAAACATGGTAAGATACTACCATTCCTACTCACCAAATGTGTCACCAGACAACAGCATAACCACATGTGGAAATCAGCCTCTTAAAGGAATTGATAACCCTTCTGCTCTTGAAAGGAACACAGGAGCCCTGGCATCATTTTGTCACTTGCATATAAAAATAGACACTGAGTGAACAGCCTGTTCCACACCAAACAACCACTTTCCATTTTGATGCTTCAACATCTTTCCATGAACACCATCCCCTTTACAACTCTTGATTCATTAAAATCCATGCCTCATTACTTTGTTCTCCATGTTGGTAGCTATTTTTTGATTCTTACTTTTCTATCTTCTCTTACTCTCCTAAAAGATTAAATATGAGATGCTCATGGTTTTTACTTTCCTTTCCACATCTATTGTTAATTGTACTCATGATGTACTGATGCTTTTGGAATTGATTTTTCCATTCTTTTGAAGTCACATATAGTGAATTAATTCATTTTCTGAAAGTTCTTGCATTAAAAGTCCCAGGTGACCAGAAAGAAGGAGCACTGACTAATTAATTAGTCCTAATTCAACATCAAGTACTGCAGATTATTTATACCCAAAACAGCATTTAACGTTAGAAACAAGCAGGGGAAGAAGCACATTTATTACCACATCACTGTGACTTACATTTGAAAAGGGCTTTTCCAATATATGAACAATAACATAATTTTTGAAAGTTGCTTTACAATGGAATCTATTCTTTTTACATCCAGAAGAAATCCCTTGCCTTACAAATGATTAACTGGTGACAGCATATATAGAGACACTGCAGAAAAACTTGTACCCTTTGCTGGAAGAAGCCAGTCTCTGTACAATTTTACTGGTAATCAGGGGATACTGTATTGTGATGGATATCAGGAGCGAATCCTTATCAGGAGTGGGGATGCAACGTTGTAAATTAGAACTAGTGAGATACAAGTATGTATTCAGCCATGTCCATGCTAACAATCATGTGCAATCCAGTCCTAGTTACTGTATTATTCATGGAAATTTATTAGGGACTTTGGACATTAAAGGAATTCTTGCTATGCTTTCTATCATATCTCTATACAACTGGCTCCATGAATCACATGTTATTGCTCCTCTGTCTTTGAATGCTTGCTTAAAATTTCTGTTCTGTCTGAAGAGAACAACAAAGAAACAAACAAACAAGAAACACTTAGGGCACAGATTTCAGAGCAAGCAAAGGCTAAGAACATAATTTATGAAACTGAGTGTTTCAAAAATCTTTTGAAAAAGCTGTTTAATATTAACCCTTTATATTATGTGATTTCTCAGAGGGCCAGACTGAATGAAACAACTTAATATTTACAATATGTAGCTGAACACCATTTAAGTCTAATGACATACCACAAATTCTGGGTGTTGTTGGTTGCTGTATTTTAATAACAGATATTAATACACTTCCATGAAAAATCATTTTCTTCTCATCTCTCACCATTATGTTTTGTGGCAGTAGTTTCACAACCAGTGTTTGTAATGGTAAATACTTTTGTAGCTGAGTACAAATCCAGCTTCTACTTCTCTGGTTGTGGACATTTTCTGAGAAAGGATTCACTGAACACATGTAAGGGGGCAACCCAGTAAAAAATAGAGAGGAGCAGGACTGGATGAAAGAAAAAGCAGGTATCTATCAATTGTGTGATTCCTGCTAGTTAGTTAAATTACTGCACAGTCATACAGGACTGCTTCAACCAACAAGATAAAATCTCTACAGAAGAGCTCTGCAGTCTCTCCCCCACTACTACATCTGCAAACTGCAACACTAGTGTGAATCACTGGGTCAATTCTGAACTGCATTTTAGCTTCAACATCTGTCCCATGTCAAGTTGTTATGTAGGAATAAACTCTGTCCTTTATGCTGCAGATGATTTTTCCACCTTCTTGGAAAAAGGATCTCTGTAGAAGATGGGATGATATAGAGAAGAAATTGTATACTTAATAAAAGTTTTGGATGTGTCATTTCTGCTTACCAAAGAAAATTGTACACACAAAAAAAAAAAAAAAAAAAAAAAAAAAAACTGGCTGCTTAATGGATTATTCAAATGTTCTTTATTAGCATCAAGCAGGTTTATTTGAACAGATAATTATCCCCATATTGTGCTTTCATCACTGGAATTGTTTATGTTAAACTGTCAAGCAGCCGTTTTCAAATTTTACTCCTTGATGTGTTGAATTTCCTCTATGGTTAGAAAAACAAAAAAGGAATTTTTAAAATATTTATTTATTTATTTATTTTTCTCCTCAGTCTCATTTTAACCCCATTTAAAGTGTTTCATGAGACTTCAAAGTTTGCAGGAACATCGAGTCATTTTCATTTTGGACGTTACAAAGAAATGTACATACAGGTCCTCCCATGAGGTATACAATGCTATTCAAGTTCCTCTGTTTTTCTTTAATTCATTCATTATGCTAGCTGGAAGGCACATATATGTGCACACACGAGAGAAGGTGCAACTTAGAAGTGGCAACTTCCTTACTTCCAGAAGCTGATTTTGAAACTGACAGTCCCTCAACATTCACTTTGGCTGCTGCCATCAGTATGTTTAGCAAATCAGTCTATTTGCAGTTACAAGTGATTAGAGCCCTATGTAAGATAGATAGCAAATTGCTATGCCTAATCAAAACAAGCCAACCCATGCCTCTAGGCTACTCTCAGTGCAGTTATCTGTTGATAAAGAAAGCAGTTTGACAATGTATATGGCCTCATAATTTTCTCTGGCTGTCAGTCACCTTTATATTCTTTATAAAAGCACACTGCTCATCCACAGTTAAAGTCAATTTTGCTAGCCAGTATGAATATGCATTTTCTTCAATGGTGAGTGACTGATATGACAATTTTCAGCATTTAAAGTTTAACTACCTAAATTCTGCAAACAGGAATAGAATTATTCTTTTTGGTTTTAATCACTTTCCCATCCTTTTACCTCCCACTGCAATGGATAGAAATTCTTTAAATTCTTTAAAACTATCTCCCAGGAAGATTTGCAAGTCTTCCTGTAGAGAACCACTACAAAAGCAAACAAACAAAGAACAGCAACAAACACAAACCCTTTAGTGGTGCTTGTAAGGTAATCATTAAAAAAAAAAAAAATCTTTATTTGCTATTTCTTGCACTGCCACAGAACTTAACGTGCAATGACTCTGAGCTATAATTTTAGTCTGTACCTCATGGTCAATGAGGAAGAGAGAACTATGTCTACTTATGGTGCTTCATGCAATTCAGCCTTAGAATTTCCAGCCAACAGGAAAAAAAGGTGTTTATCAAACTATGCTGATCAGGCAAGGCTGGAAAAATACTAACTCCTTTGATGGTATTTAGCATATCTCCTGTGCTCTCCCTGTCTTTTATCCTCATAAAACCTCTATTAAGCCTTTTCCATTACAAATCC
Organism: Heteronetta atricapilla; assembly: GCA_011075105.1. Taxonomy (NCBI): domain Eukaryota; kingdom Metazoa; phylum Chordata; class Aves; order Anseriformes; family Anatidae; genus Heteronetta; species Heteronetta atricapilla. The sequence goes on along the minus strand of CM021745.1, from coordinate 14,284,128 downwards.
TCATTCTTGTGTTTAGATTCAGTTCAGGTTAGAATACCTGTCTGGGTGAATCTTAAAATGTGTAGCTGTCCAGCATCTGGTCTTTTACATCTACTCCACTACTTGCTATGGAAACAGGTACTTTAACTTAATGACAGGTACTTTAACTTAATGATAAAGTCTTTTTATTATAGAGCAGAAATCAAATCCCACAGAGGAAATATGCAAAGCTCACTAGCATTTTGTAAGGGAACACAAAGAAATTGACATTTTATCATTCCATAACCTAAGCAAGAAATCTTTATAGTTCTGAGAGATGACAGTGGCTGCCAGTCTTAGAGCACCAGCCACACACAAAGATTGCACTGTTGTGTGGGGATGTAACTTCAACTGTGCTCAAAGGTCAATCACAGGAAGTTGCTCTCGTAAAGGGAAACAAATCAGGTGGTTTGGTTCTATGGAGGAGAATAACTTCCCTTATTAACTGTTGATTTTGAAACTGTACAGGCAACGCTTAAAAAATGAAGTGAGGACACAGTCTGTGTTTTGCATTATAATTCAGTTTAGCAATACCACACACACACAAAGTTTTATTGCTAATGGATGCACTGAGCACACCTGACTGCTCTACATCAATAACAAAAACAAAGAACTACACATCAACAGTAGGCTGTCATTATCAGTAATGTTATTCCAAAGCATGGAATATCTGTCAGGCAAATGTAACTGCATCTGACATCTACCGTAATTCTATTTGCCTGGCTGAGATTATACATTTCAAATGGAGGAACATCTGTTTCAGGCATGTGATGAATCATCTTCAACTATATTTCCTACTTCCTGAAATCCTGTAAGATCAGAGAGTGGAACAAAGTTGCATAACCCTATGATAGTGATGTTTTTCAGTATTTCTGAAATTTTAGATTTTTTTTGACCCGTGGCTCATTTTGTGATTTAAAAATCACAGAGTGAGAGCATATTTCCAATGCTAGAAAAGGAAGAAGATGAAAAAAAGCTGAAATGGCTCCCCTATTAGAAGATAATAGTTCTAGTAAGGTACACTGTGGTACTTTTGCCAGTGTCCCCTTTGACTGATAATTTATCTCCCTGAATGTATTAGAATTGCAGCTGGTTGCTGGTGTATGGGAGAGTAAGCAAGAAATAAAGCTGTTTCAGTGGATCCACTGAAAACTGGAAGAGTCAACACCATGTCATAAACAGAAAATACTGTGAGAACCTTAGAGAGGAATTTGACAAAAAAAAAAAAAAAAAAAAAAAAAAAAAAAAAAAGATCCTCAGATTGAAATGTTAAATTTCACACATAAAGAGAGGGATTCATACTCAGCCAATGGGACCTGACAGCACATTCACACAGCACATGAAGAGAATGTAATGTGCATGTCTTCTGCATTTAAAAAGAAAATTGAAAGCTATCAAAAATAATAAGGTAGTTTTAAATATGCTGTACCGTGAGTGGTAATATGAGCAACTTCATGCATGAGAAAGCACAATTTTCCAGTGCTCCGAAGAGGATCACTATGTATTTAGTCTGCACACTTGCTGAAATAAAAACATTTATTTCTCAGTGGATAGCATTTATTGCATTCCAGTGATTTGCAGTGTGACAGAAGCAGACCAGATCTTAAGTGCAGTCACAAGTTGCTCAACTGCTTTGCATGTTTGCTTTAAAATGATGGCTTATGCAATTTCTTCTCAGTCCTTAAGCTTTGAAAGCATTCAGACTTCTTGCTTAACTACTAGATAGCAACTAGTTTTGCCATCTTTTGAACTTACTTCTGTTTCTGGACACTCTATACCATCCTGAATCTTACTATACCAGGTGGTATATTTCTGGCTGAGCAGAAAGGTATCTTTCAGTAAGCTTCAGATCCAAACATGGATCTCAGCTTCCTTTAAATTCATTGGAAGTCAGGAATTTCATTTGGACTCATAGGCCATTGCTCCACTTAAGAACTGTTCCATCGCTGATTAGCACATAACAGACTTTTGTGGGGCATGCATTCAGCTTCCAAAAATGAATGCATCACAGCTGACCATAAGTGTTTCTCCAAAAGCAAACTGCCATATCAGCAGGTCATCAAAAGTAGCAAGACCATTTACAATAACACTATCTGGTGTCTCTCAGTGATTTTATAGTTATGGTAAATGTAGCAGATTACCAAAGTTAGCATACAGAAATTACCACAGTATGCAACAGTCATGTCCTGTCTTTTCTGCTATTCTGTCCTAACCCTTCACGATGAATGTATGATGCCATTTGTTTCTTTCCCTGTGATCTCACAGTCATCCATATAGAATGAATTTAGGGTTTGCTTTGTTTTTAAAAGGATTCATATCTTTTGCCTGCATTGGAACTTGGGCTGTATGAGCACTATCAGGAAACTGCCTGTGCAAATCAGTCTTAATATGTCAAGCAGGTTTTGATCTGCCTATACCAAGTATATCTGGAAAAGTTGCATGTCACCTGCTCTCATGCCTGGATTTTTCCCAGAGGTATACCTGCAGTCATTGCACTCTCAGAATACAAAGAATTATTTTCCTCAAAGGATGCACATCTGAAATGCAGCAGATTTTAGTGAACTGGACATTAGACAAGGCTAAGGAAATCCTTCTTCAGTTCCCAGGCAGACCAATCACCTTGGAAAAGTGAGTTCAGTACTTTATTTGTCTCTATTTGCTATAGCACTCTGCTTTATTAAGTGTGCGTAGCATACCATCTAATGAGGACCAGCCTTTTTAAATATGGACAACAACTTTACTTCTTTCTGTCTCTTGTGACTGAAATCTTGGGGAATGCTATTCCTGAAATTAATCTTGAATGCTCTAATTAGAATGGTAGCAGTTACAGAATTCTCTAATGGCTACTTTGAAAAAACAATTACTGTCTTTATTATGATAACCATCCAGATGAGATACTACAGTTGACAAAAGATTATTAAACAAGTCGTTATTCAGTCAATGACTCACTCAGCCAAAAGCTTATGCATGTAGTGATGAAGTCTAATGTGCCAGCAGTTAAAACTGTTCAGTTCTTCCTAAGATATTATAAGATGTGATTAATGTATAGAATTATAAGCCTTTTATTTCATTTTATCTCAGAAATTAGCATAGGAGTTCACAATCTAAGGCAATGGTCTATATTTCCCAGAGGAAAAGATTGAGTCAGTCTAATCTATCTCTCTTTTTAGGCATATCTATATTAATCAACAAGAAATGTGCCTTTAGAACAAGCAATGTCAAGTCTCTGCTAAAGCCTGAAAAAAAGATCATAAGGAAAAATGTAATCCCGGCTTCCAAGACAGAAGGTATTTCGGTGCTGAGGAATATGGGAAGAAACAAATAGAACTGTGGAAGGAAAGTTGGGATTCAAAGAGAAATGTTTAAAGTATTGCTCTAACGAACAAGGTGGTAAGACTGTAAAGTGTGTAACTTCCTCTCCTTGGAAGAGTGAGTTATAGGGAATTCTCTGCAGAATATATAATTTTGATATAAATTGCTTGTCACCTGACACATTTAAACATTGAGGATATACATTCTTATACACAGTTTTGTCCCACTTTGTTGTATTGCATTCTCACCATCACCCTGTTGCACATCTCAGTAGATCTGCTATATCATATTAGGCTAAGAGTGTAGTGGGGAATTATCTTGCAGCAACCAGTGATAGAGCCAAACCTTATTTCTCCATCAGCTAGATGGTCTGGATTTTCTGAACATTCCTTATTTCCTTGTAAAATACAAAATACAAGTGAACACCAGAATCACCTACACACCCTAGAAAAATCAGAACCTTCCTTCCCAAATGAGACAGTGAGACGTGTCTTCCTCACACGATCTCTTGAAGTCTACGACACAAGTCTTGGTTGCCTTCCTCCTGAATTTCATGGTTTCCCTGCAAGAACATCCCCATGAGAAAACTGCCAAGAACAAGAGGGAGGCAGACAAGTACTGTCCTTGCAAGGCTTGCAAGTTTTTATGGGTACTGTGCAGCAATATGAAGTCTCCTGGATGAAGCATGGAACAAAACTGTTATCATTTACAGAAAAAATAAAATTATTCACAACATTTTTTTAAGGAAGATGTGGAAACCTTACTGCTTCATCCAATTTCCTTGCCTTCTCTGTCTAACTCAGAGTGCCATTTCAACAAAAAACATTATTTCTCTCTGCCCTTTGGTGTTGCTACTCCCACTGAAAGCAGGGGTTGTAATTTTTATTTCTATAACCCTTGCTCGGGTTGCATCCACTTCTAAAATGTCTTGGCAAGAAAGGCATTGCAGAAATGTGAGGGCATTATCATAAGACTACCTATAACCAGTTTGTTCAATTCCTCTCTCTAGGGATAAGCATTTGAATAATTGAGTAGTCACTGAAATTTTGAATTAGTTGTGTGTATTATAACTTCACTAGATAGTTCGTTTTCCTCTGCTATGAAAAACACAAAGATACTTTCTAAAAAAGACAGTGAACCAAGTTTTCTAATCAGATTCTTATACCCTGGTGACTCTGCAGATCATTTTGTAATAGAATTGAGGAACAGGCTATGGAGCTAAAATAGAATAGGCAATTAAAAATGTTATCTCTATGGAAGCTTATAATAACAATTATACAAAAATTCCATGAGAGAGAAGAATCTACTTAGAAAAAAGACTCATTCAGTCAGAGATGCATGAAAAAAAAATCCAGTGAGAGAGACTGATCTACGGCAAGAAGGTCTTGTATCCAGGAAAAGAGATGCTTATATCATGGCACAATTCAGTAGATTTGACTACAACTTAAAAAATCATGCAGTAGTGACAAAATCACTGATGTTTGTTTTATCTGATCCTAGACTGGCTATATAATCACAATAGTCATACTGGGGATTCTTTAAATAGGTTGCTTATGAGCAAAGCCTAAAGTATAGAGGCAATAGTATACAACTCTAAAAATTACTTCTCTATTTTGGTGTCCCTCAAGGGTCATTTATTTCATTTGAACCACGTCATGTTGGCAAGTCTCCGTCCAAGTGCTAGTTTGTATCAATGAACTGTACTGGATTCGCAAAAAGTGAACATGAGGAGAACAGCTGCATATTTAATTTGTCATTGTCATGGCACCGTTTCATTTCAGTACCATAAGATTCTATTTTTGAATATACTTCTGGTGCTGAACTGGAAAGAACTTTCTTGATCCCTGTAAAAGTATGATGGTAGAAAAATGTGAAGGACTTTTATCACAAAAAGATCTTCAAAGTGCCCCAGTTGTGCTCCATGTAAAATAAACAAACAAAAAACAATTGTCCAAATTTTTTTTTTTATCTTGAAATTACACCATTTATCTCTTTACAGTTGAAGGTATTTGTGAATTAAGTTAACCACGCTTTGCTAAAATGGTCTGCTGAACACCTGTATCCTTGCTGTATTCACTGATCTTTCAGTGTCCATCAGCTTTTGCTTAGGGTGAAGCTCACAAAAATCTTTTATCTTCACCTATGTCTTAGGTACTTTAAAACCATGTGGTGAAAAAGAATCTCACATTCAATGCAGTGAATATAAGATAAAAATCCCCATGAAAAATGTTAAGTATCTTGAACAAATTGAGTGTTACTAACAATACATATGCATACATCAGTATTGGGCTATCACCAGCCCTTACTGTAGAGCTGTTTGTCATTCATAGGAGACCTGCTTAGAAATTTTGCTCCATTACTGTTAGAAAGCATCATTGTTATTGAATGTTGTCCCTTCTCAAGGGTATGTCCTTACACTTGTGTCAGGCCCAGTGTGCTTACTTTCCTAAAGAGAAATTTGGCAGTATGCACTTATGTAGCTGGGTAACAGTTCCTGAATATCCATTAGGATTACTTCAATATGTTCAACTGGGGTTTAGTTACTGAAGGAGCTTTGCTTCTGGTGACGGGTAGAGTGTCTAATCAGAAAGACACAAACCACACTTACCTACAAGAAAAAAATATTTTTGTTCACTAATTCAAAGAAACAAAGTTTGAAGGCCCAGGTGTTAAACAATTTAAAAAAAAAAAAAAAAAAAAAAAAAAAAAAAAAAAGTTGTTCTTTATAAGCATGTTCCCTGGCTAAATTTCCACACTCTATAATTAACATAAATCCAGATTAGTTTTCCTCTCAGGAGGAACAGCCTCCGTTGCTTGCAGCACATTCTTTCTGGCTGTGAGTCTTCCCAGCCTGTGAGCTCTGTAATTGACACATTCTGGGAAACCTCTCTTGGCTCACCCAAAGCTCCCTCCCTTTTCTAGTTCTTTGAGGTTTCAGGCTTCTTTGATCCTCCACTTAGCCTTGGGAAGAGTACCTATTCAGCCTGGATGGAGCCAGCTCATTAGCTTTTCTCCAAGTGATGACCCAGGCATTATTATCTTAACTACTTTGAAGCCATTTTTCTGAAGTCATTCTTATCTGTATCATTGTTTTACGTTTCCTGTTTGGTCCTTTAACAACCCCTCTACAGACCTCTTTGATTTAACTCTCTCCATGCAGGGAGGAAGCGATACTGAATTGAATAGGGAAACATTTGTAACAGGGATGAAACAGCTCAGCACACAAAAGTACTCCTTATGAGAAAAACACATTTTCTTTTATCCAACACCTGTTTCATCATCCCTCTGAAATGATAAAATCAGATAGGTAAGTGGGAAGTGTTTAATGACTGCTATTAAATCTGACCAGGTCTGAAATCAGATGCATGCATGTGAGCTAGAAAAGCAGAGCAAGACCCTTTCATTCTTTTTCTACATACATATATATATATTTATGGCCCAATTCTGTGGTCCCTCTTATAACAATGTAAGATTATCATAAAGCCACCATCATCTATAAATCATTAATTAATAAATTCCCACCAAAAATCCCAACAGTTCTAGTGAATCATGACCAGGAAGTAAAATGCTTTTTTTTTTTTTTTTTTTTTTTTTTTGATTCAGGTGTGAAGATTGCATGCAGTTCTTTCTCAGGTAACCATCCTATATAGAAAAACTAGTATTTATGTGACTCAGAAGGAACAAGAGTAATGTGAGAGTTTTGAAAGATATGAACATCACCTGTCTTCCCTCCACTTTGCTTAAAAACAACCACAAAAATCCCAGCAAGCCCATGGAAGAAAATTTCAGACAAAGTTAAGCTGTTCTGAAAACAATATCCAAAATCTGTAAGCAACTACACCATTTTGCAACATTTAACTCTGAAGACATTACCATACTTATAACAAGATCTGACTTTGTCACTGTTGTTGTTCTACATAATTTAATTACAAGAAATATGAGTTATTTTCACAGATTCAGTCTAATTAAAATTAAATATGAGATAAATGGTTTGTAAATATTTCAAAAGTATAGCTTATTCACTTAAAAAAATACTAAAGTTGTGGGTAGGAAGCGTTCCATATATAATGAAATTTGAGACAGTACTGTAAAAAGTTTTATAATTAGATGTTCTTTGTAGCAGAATATAAATCAACAATGTCTTGTGATAAGCCTAATTTCGACAACCTGCAGTGTACTTTACATGCTAGGCTGCAAACTGTGATAAGTTAATATTGGGTACAGTGCTACATCAACAAATCATTCACAAAAGAGTAACACATGGAAAGCTCGTAGAAGAAACTGAAAAGATATTCATTGATTCTTGTTTTGCTAAGAAAGTTAAAGTGCAATAAGATAGGTAGGTAAGTTAAATAGGCACTGACAATATTGTTTCTGGACACTTCTGGTCTTGGACAAGACATTTTAACTCCCAGAATGATACTTTGCTTTGTCTGTAAACAATTTAGGCACGTGCAGATGGAATAGGGAAAGTATATATGTTACCTCTGAAGATCCAATCTCTATTTACATGCTAAGTCACTAGAAAAAATAGTTTAAATTATTTCCATCAGAACCATAGTTACAGCAATTATTGTGGCAGTTACAGAATGTTCCTATGTTCACTTTTAATATCACTTATCAGCTTTTCTGTTAGAATGAATATTAATTTACTTAAAGGTGAAGAAACAAGAGAAACAACTGGGGAGAGTCAATAAAAATGATTCTGAACATGGCAAACCACTGAGACATACTGTAGCAGACATTTGCTCTGAAGTTTGATCCAGTACATTGTTGAGACTCTGATTTTTTTTGAACATGGAACAATGGACAGTGAGAAAAAATCATTTACTTAACAAGAACTAAGGGATTCTATCTGGATTCATTTCTTTCCTTCCCCATGTTCTCTGGGGAACAGTTGTAGAGAAGCTATTTCAGAAGATCAGACTAACAGAGGAAAGTCAACAAAGTTCCCAGCAACATTCAAACTGCATGAACACCTTTTTCATATATATATTATTGTTAGAGTGACAACATTAGTCTAATAATAGGGTCTCCCTTTTGCACTTTTACCCATGCCTCAAGTGAATTTCACCTGTAGGAGAATGAACAACTCTTTGCAAATATTTGTGCTTATAATGAACAAATGATTTGTTAGCCATGAGAATGATTATAGAAAGAGACACTGTCAAGTAAAAAATGGAGAAAACAAAATTTGGATTTAAACTTGTGTAGGTAGATATTTTCCACTGAATTGAGCTGTATGTGAAATACCTACAGAATTACTGTTGCAAATGCTATGCAGGATATCAATATTTGTCAATAATTTCAGAATCATTTGCAAATGAGTCATTTGCAAATAAGTCCAAAGTTGTCATTACTTAGAAATATCTGAACAGTATCAAAAGGAGTTCTAAAATATTCTTACAGATAGTGTTTTTTTAAAGTTTCCTATGTTATTTTTTTTGCAGGAGGTATCAGCTTCAAAGGAGCCATCAATTCACTTTTAAAAATTCTACCTTTAATATATTTTCCTAAAATTGTCTAAGAGTAGAGATAATTTGTAAGCTATTTACTCTACAGTAAAAATTCAGTCAAAAGGTCAGCCAAGGACCATTTGTGCACTCCTGGTTCTCACTTTTCCTGTCTCATTCCAGTGATTAGCATAGGAGTGAAAACCGTGATTATCTTGTTGTGATGAAGCTGGTACTGTTTGTTGTGATGCCACTGTGGGAAATAAATTATTCACTAATTACTATATGGGTGGGTGTGATTATGTTGCAACATAATATTAAAACATTACATCAAGTAAAGAGCAGAACATAGCATGAATTGATTAAACATGCTCATTTTTTTTGATGGATGTGTCCTTCCATATATATCAGGCTCGGACAGAGGGCTGAGTGAATGGCAGATTACTGTCATTGTCATGGTGGCTAGTCATGAAGAAAATGGCTTTCTGATTTCACTAATTTACTTTTCACTTTGTCCCCAAGTGACAGTTTTAGTTTATCACACCATCTTAGTTTTGACAGTTTTTCTTCCCTCTGTGGATTTAGCACATTAGCTACGCAATAACTGTCTGAAACTTCTATAGTGGTTTAGTTTCAAGATTCAAGATAGGTGAAGAAGAGAGAGTATGGATGGTCCACAGGGAATAGCTTAAACAGAATGGCCCTTCTATAGATAAAGCTTCAGAAAAAGTTGTGTATGCTACTAAGGGAAATCACCAGGATTTTCAACAGAAAACCATCGCAATTGTATAGAACACACTTAATTCATCCTGTGCTTGTTGAATTAATATTTGCAACTTACTTAACTTACTTAAAACTTAATTTTCCATTATTTTTTTCCCCAATATGTTAATGGCTCAGACAATTTAATTTACATACAAAAGTACAAAGCAGAAAGCAGTTTCCTTTGAACACACTTAGTACTTTTTCTGGCTATATTAGGGAGTATTGCAAGGGCTTCAAATGAATAGGTATGAGGAACATACTAGTGAGAGCTCATTTAATTCTTTTACTAAATACCAAGCAATCATGTTTAACTTAAAGGTTTTCATGTTCAAAGAGATCCTACTTTCATCTTCTAAGTCTCTAAAGAACACTGCAGTAGAAAAGGCTCAAGTAATGTACCTGTTCTTTCCTTTAACTTGAAGGACAGTAAGATTCCTTGTAGATAGAACTTCTTCCCTTTCTTCTACAGAAAGAATGTTCATATTTCTTCTGTTTTTCTTCCTTTAGGAAGAAAATCTCTCCTCTTTCACATTTACTGCACTCCATCAATGTATGGCCTACTAATTGAAAATACTTGCTATACCTTAACTAATTTCTGTAACAAAGAAATAAAGAGAATAAATATTGATTTGGGAATTGTTGATGTTGAAGCATTTCACATTTAGAATTGTATTTCCTGTGTTCTGCACATGAACTCATTTTGTACTTATATCCATCGCCTCAGTAGGAAACTTATCGACTATTTGAAATGAGGAAAAAAAAAAGGAATTTTTGAGAGATTACTTGATGTAACTCACAGGCTGCTATGTACCAGTGGACAACATTGAGTGGCCAATACAGTACAACAGGGGTGATACCAATCACTTCTTATGACTGAATTCATATCTAAGGATGAATAATTTTAGGCTGAGGATTTCAGTACCACATGAGGTACACTTATTACTATCAAATTAAGAAAAGCAGAGAGTCTAGAAAAGATCTGGGTATCTCAGAGTTCTCACCCAGTAGATGCATATAAATGTCATTAATATTTTCTTGTACTCTTTACAACTAACACAGGAATTTTTATATCTCACTTATGATAAAACTCAATCCCAATAGTCCATTCACTATGATCACTGTATTATAACTGTATCAGCAGTATGCAATGATGATATTGGATTTAACTGAGAGTCCCCAGTAATGGAGAGACAGGTGAAAATTTTGAAATCAGCCTCCCCACCTTTGTTTTTATTAGAATGTGATTAAATCACAGTAAATTAAAAAAGCAGACACTCAGTGATTCTCTAAAGAGTAACACTATAGTTGCATCATTGCCACATCTCGCGTACCATGTAAGTATAAAATGTTTGTAAAGTAGCAATAAAAAAGGTTGGAACAGACTGAGTTTTTCAGCTTGACCTGTTGTTTATAATTCCATTACAAGATATTTTGAAATAACGTGAGCTCATACTTTCTCTTTGATCTTTTCATGTAATAACATTTACAAGTAGAATATTCAAGATAAACTTTAAATAAAGCTTTAAATCTCACTTCAGTTTCTGAAGATTTTAGGAATTGGCCCTAGAAAATGGCACTGGTCTATTAATAAATATCAAGGACATTTTTTCACAGATCTGTTAAATGCTAAATGTTCCCATTAGCTGAAAGTGTATTCTTTTGCAGTCAGAAGGGTGTTAACCTTTTAGCTGTATGGGAACAATAATAAATTCATCCTCTTCTAACATGGTTTATCAGTTAGTGTTGGTACTTTAAGAAGTAACAATGAGCTCTTTATTCAACAGTACATAAAACGTAACTAGAATTTTGTTTAATGACTTGTAAAACTGTAATTTATTTTTATCTATTGATTTATTGGTAATTCCCTGACCTACTGTCCCTGGTTTCCATTGCTTACATGTAATCCTTAAAAAGTGAGATTTATCATCATGTCTTTGATATACAAAGGATCATGAGGCTCTTTCCTCAGGGGTAAGTTTTTTTGTTGTTGTTGTTTGTTTGTTTGTTTGTTTCAATTCAGTGCACAATTAACTTTTTTCTTTTCTTGTTCACACACTACCCTCCAGAAGAGGCTAAACTAAAGTTATTGCACTTTGCACACAATTTATCAGTGCTCACCATCTGTAGACACCTGTAGGATAGGTAATCAGAAGGGAAAGGAGATCTTCAAGGTTGTTCTTTCCTGAGCTGTTAGCTTGTTCTCAGTATGCTATGAACTAAATAACTCTTGCTCAGAATAACTGATAGCAGTGAAATCTCAGATGTTATCCATGTCTTTGGCAATTACTGACTTTTTTAAAAAGCAATTTCTGTGTTAGAAAATTAGATATCTTTTCTAGAGTGACTACAAGCTTCAGGTGATACCAATAGTGCAGTATCTTCAAAGCATTTCTTAGTGGAAAATCACTTTCAGGAACTCTTCCAGAAATAACAGAGATAACAGATGTCAGCAACATTTTCTATCTATATGAAATTATCTGGGAGTATCAGTTTTCGAGAAGACTGATCCAAGGTCCATTTAGTAGAATGAAAAAAAAAAAAAAATATTTTGGCTGTGATGAATTTTGAGCTAATCCTGATGACCTATGAAGAGTGTCCATATCTGAAAAATAACATTTAGGAATTGACAATAAAGGTAGTAAGCTTAAACAGCAAGAACAGAATTTTAGAACAGGTGACATATTGATAAAAGCACAGAGAAATACTGCCCAATGTGTTCCTATGCCAGTATGAGGTGGATGACTCAATCTACCAGCTTCCCATGGCCGGTATTGAACCTTGGAAAGAAAGGGAATAGCAATGGCTCTAGGCAAGCAAAAGGATGTTTTTGTGAATTAGTTCTCCACAAAACAATAACAATTTTATCTTTTCAAAAATGGGAAGGAATGGCCATACTGTTTTTACCAGTCCCACTTTCTCTGGAGATGGGAAACAGAATCTAATCTGAGGCTACTGCTGCTCTTTCTAATAGGAGATATAAAGGAAAAAAATTAGTAAAATGGGCATCTACAGCAAAGTTTTGGAAATCACTGTTTTTATGTTGACTGATTGCTGAATTCTTCTGGCCTATCTGCAGCTGTAGTTCTGTATAAAAGCAGCTAAGCTGCAGTGTTGTGAGCAAAGGTTTAAAAAATAATAGCCTAGAATCTATTTCCATCTGCAAATTTATATGTCTTGCCATTCATAGTTGCATAATGTAAAGTATATTGGAATGCAGATGCACATTAACTTAGATATGCATTCACTCTATTGAAGGGACAAATTTTGATGCCTCACAGACCTGATTTACTGTTTATTACAGTCAATGAAAAGTCTTCCATCCATTAAGTGAACTCTGTCCCAACCTTTCAGTGTTTTTCAGTCCTTATCAGTCAAAATTCCACAGTTCATTACTTGGAGACTTTTCTTCAGCAACCAGTATTCTACAAGACCTGAACAAACGGTCTGTTATCCAGTAGTGAAGACAACAGCATACAAGAAGCTACTTCCAATCCAAAGCCAGTAAATAACCATAATCTCAAAATTCCCAAGAACAATACTATGCATTTTTAGAACTCCATCCATCTTAGCTCCAAGGAGGCAAGCCAGGCTTTTGCCTGCATCTTTGCATTTAGAAACAGGATCAAGTTTCTCACCACTTTTTACTGAAATACAATGTGATTTGCAGAAGGTATTTGCTTGCCTATTTCTCCTTCTCTTTCCACGTTTTTTAATTAGGCTGTAAATTCAACTTGCTTACTGCCATCTAAAGTGGGACCTCAATCTTGATCAAAACCATTAATCGTAATACAACAAAATAAGAGATGTTACTAAAATTTTATACAATTTCTATCATACCTGTTTATTAACACAATGACAAAATTCTTTCTGTCCAATTTCCTTCTATCCAAAGACTAATGATTCACTTTATCTTTAATGAATTCTAAATCTTGCCATACAAAAATCTCTTTATATTCAATATTACAATATAACACGCTTTAACTTTTATTTAGCCCTCAAGTGATGAGGCAGTTGAACTCAATGATCTGTGTAGGACCCTTCCAGCAGAACGATTCTAATATCACTATTCTCATCTTGTAACACACTAAATATATGCTGTATGGGTATAAAATATTATATGAATTATCAGAAAAGCCGCACCTAGCTTGAATTACCTCAGCTAGAAGATGTTATTTGTCCAACTGAGTAATGACTTTTCACATAATAAAACTGCATTTGCTCATCATTTTACTAATGGTTGGTGTTTCAGACAAGACAGAAAACAACTACATATGGACAGTTACAAGCAAGCCTCTAGTTGCTTAAAACAACTATCTCAGTTAGCATCAGAAAATGAAGCTTTATAAAATAATATTCTTTATCTGCAGCTGTACTACAGGGCCCTCTGCCGTGCAGTTCATGGTAATAACAGAATAAACATAGCAGGTCAGTAAAATTATCCTCCCATTAGTTCTAGCAGCGTAAGCTGCATAATTGACATGTTAGGTTTTCACTATTGTTTAAAAACCTATTTAGGAGCAAGTGGCAAGTCGGTGTTATTTACCGCTCACTCTGGGTTCCTAACAAGGTCAGACAGATCACCTAACCTTATCATGTGGCAAAGCCATCTGGCTCAACCTCAGTTTGATCTGATTTCTGTTTCATAAACTCCACAGTCCCTTGAAAGAGAGACAAAAGCCTTTTCAATGGGCTGAGCCCTTTCGCCCTTTGTTTCTCTGTTTAAATAATATACCTCTCTTTGGTCTTTTGGCAAGAATGCTTGACCTTGTAAATGTGACCATTCACAGTGCTCTGTGGTGCTGGAAAGTGCATTCATAATACTCGAAGGCTTCTTTATATTATCTAAGGCAAATGTTTGTTTATGAAAGTTGAAGTAAAACATTCACATGATCAAAAGAGAAATGAACAGGTACCTGGAATGCACAGTAAAAAGACTTTCTCCAGGAGGAAACTCCTCTCCTTTCAGCTACTGTTCTGAATTCAGTTAGGATATATGAAAACATTTATCTCAGTCCTGAAATTAGAAAAAGAAGAGGAACTATGAAAAAAAAAAAATGACATCCTAAGATTAATATCCTAACTAATTTGCTTTCTTTCTGTATTTGTGAACAGCTGATGCTAATGACTATCTTAGTCAATTACAATAGCTGTGGAAAGGACAATTTTGACCTTTCCTAGTGGCCTGGGGTACAGTTTCACGGTACAGCTGAGACAGAATCACAACTTGCTGTACCTAAAAGGTACAGACCTCTTTCTTTTCTGTTTCTCTGACTCTGCCTTCACATCTTCCTGTTCTCAGCATTGACAAGTCTCCCTTGCATTGCAAGGAGAGCAATGCAAGTCTCTCTTGCATTGGTTCTGTTGCTTTTCTGGAACCTTCACTGATATGATTTAATTTGTCAGCCACACAGAGAAGTATTTACCTTTTTTTTTTTTTTTTTTTTTTTTTTGCTGTTCACCTGAGCTGACTCATTTTAGTGGGGGGCCAATAAGCATGAAAATGAGTGTAAGGGTAGCAAGAGATACATGCAGTGAGGAGGTATAGGAAAACAGTGCAGTTGGTACAGAAATACAGTGGGAAACAAAGCTGTGGGGTGTAAGACTTGCTGTTCTGCAGTATGTGAGGAGGGGAGATGGTAACTGCTGCAGCTGCAATGAGGAGGTGGTGAGGCCTCTGGAGAACAAGTCTTATGAGGAGTGGCTGAGGGAGCTGGGACTACTTAGCCTGGAGAAGAGGAGGCTCAGGGGCGACCTTATTGCTCTCTACAGGTACCTTAAAGGAGGCTGTAGCGAGGTGGCGGTTGGTCTATTCTCCCACGTGCCTGGTGACAGGATGAGGGGGAATGGGCTAAAGTTGCACCAGGGGAGATTTAGGTTGGATATTAGGAAGAACTTCTTTACTGAAAGGGTTGTTAGTCACTGGAATAGGCTGCCCAGGGAAATGGTTGAGTCCCCATCCCTGGAGGTCTTTAAAAGACTTTTAGATGTAGAGCTTAGTGATATGTTTTAGTGGAGGACTTGTTAGTGTTAGGTCAGATGTTGGACTCAGTGATCTTGAGGTCTCTTCCAACCTAGATGATTCTGTCATTCTGTGATTCTCTGAGGAGCCAACCCTTCTGCCTTTCCCGGAATTAGCTCCCGCCACTCAGCCAGCCTGAACCTTCCTTGTGCTGTAGCAGCAGCAACATGACATAACCAAAGCAGGTGGCTGAAGTGTGGTCCCTTGTTGCACCTCCAGCAATCAGTTGCTAAAGGCAGTTGCTTGATTTATGGCTCCAGGCAGACATGTTCAGCAATTTTGATGTGTGGCAGGATCTCACAGAGGAAAGGCTTAGCACTGTACACACTAACAATTTTTAAAGGAGACAAACTAAAGGCATACTTTAAATAACCATCCTATGCTTTAAATGGTGCAGTAATTGTATGTCTGAAATTTCAGAAGATCATCAAGAACAAATAGCTCTTGTTGGAGACTAACTTAGAGCATTCCCTTTATTGAGATGGCTTGTATATAAGTGAGACACCTGTTCCCCTACAGACTCTTCACCATCTCTTAGAATTTCCAGTGCAAACCATGTTTTTTTTTTTTTTTTTTTTTTTTTTTCTTTTTTTTTTTTTTTTTTTCTTTCTTTCTTTCTTTTTGAATTTAAGATATTGCTCTGTCTGGTCACTCTGTCAATGCACTAAAATTTTCTTTTTATTTTTATACTCCTCCATTATGTTTTTTCCACCATAGAGCCAATTAAAAGTCTGACCTAGAAGAAAGTACTTAACTACCATTGAGTCTGAATAGCTTCTCACTTTGAATTGCCATTAAGCTTCTTAATAAGGCACAGTAAGTAATATTAACCCCAATCTGAATTTCTTAAAAGGTAGAGGCACTTTTCACTGTCCTAAATTAAAGCAAATAAAATATCCTTTCTTTGGCCTATCCATCCTTCATATGGCTATTCTATGGGATTGGTGTTGTTTATATTAAGCAGCTATCTAAATGCTGAAACTACATACTGATAGTTTAAGCAGTGGATTTTTTTCTCTTCTGTTAATTTGGAACAGAAAGTTTGAACAGAATTGTTAAAGGGATTCAATTTGTTTACTGAAATACAGTTCTGATATTCCTAGCACTTGATTCAATATGCATTAAATAAAATTCTTACTTCATAACATGGCTAAATTGTGGTCTTTAATAACATGCAGAATTTTGAAATTACCCTGTCTAGTGCTGACAATTGCTAAGGTTGAGGAATGAAACTGAGAGAAGATTAAAGGTAATCATACTCAGTTCCCAGTATTTCTTCATTTGAAATTTATAGCTAGCCCTCACTGCTATGGCATCTTCAAGCTTCATAACAGAATCTCTGCAGTTTCAGATAGGATAAGGAAAAGCTATTATTTCCTATACTGTAGAAAAGTGTTGCACAGAGCAAGTAAAGTTCAGGTCTTTTAATTTGATACAAAATGGCACTGAGAAGCTAAAATATCTTTTGAAGTTTTCTTATTCTCAAACCTTTCAAATTAACAGAACGTGGGTAGTAAGAATGGCGAACAGAGCCATAACCCAATAATATCTATGCCTGGTTTGGTTTGTTCATCCAGGCAGTGAGAAGAACATGATGTTTTAATCATTGTCACCAATCAGCAGGAAAGAATGGTGTAACCTCTTGTGAATTAAATTACAGATGTCCAGTAACATATTCTAGGAGAGTGTGCACTTCAGACCTACTGCAGTCTGTAAGGTAGGAGGTTTTATAGATGTTTCAGAGAACAAGATTGAGACTGCTGCCTGCTTAGAAGAAAGAAAGGGACATTAAGAATTTCTATTGCCTGTTCTTTCAAGCGAAAACATCCCACAGACCAGAGGGAAAAGTCCTGTGCAAAAGATATTGACATGTTATTTATAGACAGGTTACAAGTATGCAGATGGTTTTGTTTCCTCTAGATGAAAGTTAGTGTGCTTTGGACAAGAAAATGCAGTTGACATTTGAAATCAAAACACTGATTGAGTTTTTTGAAAGTATAACACATTCCTTCTTAGCTGACAACTCCAATTCCTACTTTGCTGATTGCAAGCTTTTGTGTCCAAAACTTATCTAATGCAGTTTTATATCTCACATAGGACAAGCAGGGTATGTCAGGCTCTAGGTGCCAATGCAATACAATGATCTAATAGTAGAAGAATATTATTATAATACATAAAACAGTCTATAATACGTATTATTATAGACAGTACAAAATAAGTAAAAATACCATTAAACTTAAATTTTAATAATAAAAATGCTTCTATTGTATTGACAATAAAACCAAAGTTTTCTAGTATGCTGTCATGTGTAATTTTAAATTAAGCCTCATAATAAAATTAAGTGTAAGCAAAAGCTTTCATGGCTCTTGAAACAGCTACAGCAAGGGATTCAAATTAATGCAGTTGACTACTGATTCAGTTAAATGTTCTTTTCAATTCTTATAAACCTAGGATTTAATTGATACTAAGTTTCTTCCAATATACCATCCCATCTCTGTTTCAAAGTAAGGCATGAGGAACAATTGTTTAAATCTACAAGATAATTTGCCAAAAAATATAGAGTTTCTTAATTTCTTTGGTTAAAAGGGCTTTTTTTCCTAATATCCTGATGGGCAGGAATTTATAAAATTTCTGAAACTTCTAGACTTACATAAATGCTGCTACTGAAATTTGGATGTAGTTTATATAAATCTTCCATATCTTTTTAACACTACTAATCTGCTCACCTAATAGTGTCTGTGGTAAGGAGTTCTGCAGACATTGCCCCGTTCATAAGGGCAATTTAAAAATTGCTGTCTTGCAATTATATTGAATACCTCTTTGACTTAGCATTAATTAAGAAATTAATGAAATCCCTGATTTACCTTTACATTATTGTTCATTATTTATGCCTTTTGAACATCTCTACTGCAAACCATAATTTAACTGTTCTTACCCCATAGTTACTTCTGATGACAATGCAGCAGGATGTAAGGTTGTCTCATGGAGCAGTTTTAATTTAGGTTAATACATGTTGCTTGAACACAGTTGTGGAAACTTGGACAATTCCTACTTTGTGAACAGTGTGGGGACTGAAGAATAATAGATGGACATTGATTATATCATATAAATCATTATGTCAGCCTTAAGTCTACCAGATCTTTGAGCAGACACTGAAATCAAGAAAACTTAAAATAACCCCTCATCCGTAAATCTTTACAGTGTTACTTTTAGAATTAGCAGACAAAAATGATTTTAAGTAGAATCTGTCTCTGGCAATAAATAAAAAAGCCATAGCTCAATGGAAAGACAATTCTGAGCCTAAAATGCCAAGTATCCATCTTGCTACTAGGGAAAAAAGTCCTGCTGTTCTGATAGTGTGATTTATCTTTGATGTTAAAGGAGTAAACACCTATGCCTGCTTGACACATGGATCCTATTGAACTATCAATTAGAAGTGTTACATTTGCTCAACAGATGCAACCTAGAACATTGAAGATTAGACATGGAGCTAGAAGTTCAATCTCTTTCTCCTTGGGAATCTTGAGGTTTCTTTTCTACTAATTCCTGTTGTCAAAGACAGTCAAAAACCAACCAACCAAACAAAAAAAAAAAACACAACACAGTAAGCACTGTTATATAGAGAGCTTTCTCCCTTGATCCTCTCAATCTAAACAAAACGCATCACTTCAGGAAATTGAGTTGCTCTTTGCAACCACAAAATCTGATGCATCTCCTACAAAGGAGGAAGGTGTAGACAGACTTACACACTCCTTCATGGGTTTATATTGATCTCAGGGGATGTTATGAGGTGTGTGTCCTAACTCTGTGGATGTCAGAGGCTGACAAACTGTGGTCTTCAGACCACAGATATTTAATGGAAACATAATAAATAGCCTGTGGCTCATCTGTAGAATCATAGTGCCTTTTTTTTTTTTTTTTTTTTTTTTGCTTCTGTTTTTAAAACAAATCTGTCATAACACAAGCAAGAGTCTGCATTCTTATTATTAAAAAGACAGCTGCATCTAGAATGTCATTATAATTCTATTCATCCTTCATTTGATTTGGAAAAAAAAAGAGAGACAAGAAATGTATAAAGTTCTTACTCGTGGCTAGAATTATTATTATTATTGTTGTTATTATTATTATTATTATTTTAACTAGGACTATTTAATTGCATCTTCTCCATTTTACAACAGTTATTGGCCACAGTCATCAAAACAGTTCCTAAAGCAATTTGAAGTATTATACTCATGTAAGACTGTATTTGTTTTGCAATGTTTTCTTTATAAATAATATGCATTAGGTTAGAACATTATCCTCATTAGCCTAGGGGACTGTTGAAAAGCAGCATAACTATATGAAAGATTGAATTTCAGCATTTCAGGTCATATTATACTAGGTAATTAAATGAGAGCGTCTGCTAATTGTACTGCATCAAAGACTGACAATGACTAGGAAGAAATAGTATGTTCCATTCATTAAGCAAGGATAATATGCTTGTTATGACCAAATAATCCATCATGATCAGAGAATGATCTGAATATTGTTTATGCCACATTAACGAGACTTGGCGCTTTGGTACTGCTCTTGAGTACCAGATGCAATGGAAAAAATAACAAGTCTACCTTCTGCTCCTGCTTTTCCCTGTGGCATGATACAGACAGCCCTGGCTGATGCACGAGGGGGCACTGCTCGCACTGTAAAGCAATCACTCGCCTTCAGCAAAGCGAATGCCAAGCTGGTATACTCCCCATCAACCAAAGCCTTAGAACAAAACTCCCTCAGAAGAACTTGAAGCTTTAAATAAATCCACCTTAAAAATATTTCTCCTAACTCCTGGTCAGATGCTGTCACCTCAGTTATGATTGTCAGAGAATATGGTATTAATATGACCATTCACAAGTACAGTCACAAGATGTCAACTACAGCTTTAGAGTCCCATAATTGATACCACGTGTTTAAAGTAATGGTTGAACTCACGCTAAGTGTCAAAAGGTTCATCTGGATTAGCAATTTATCCTGGGCACAGCACTTTGAAGTAGCTATCCTTTTTCAGAATGTAACCTGCAACAGATGTATCTTGAGTATTTCAAAGCCTTAACTTCTAGCAAATTAAAATATGCAGTAGTACAGTTACAAACACCTTTGAAATGCATTTTATCTGACAGAATATTTGTTTCTTAAGTTAGTACATATATATTAAGAGAACTAAATTACATTGAAGAAAATGTGCTAGTCATTCCTGATATATATATCTAAAGGTTGTCAGGATATTTTGATGTATGTTATTTTATGTATAGAAAAATAAGAGAATTAAGAGGGAACAGAAACACGTGGATAATTTTTTCCAACTGCTATTCATATATGTAAATGGTATGATATACACACATGAAAAACACTACATAAGACACAGGTATTACTGGTTTATAGACTTCTATTGTAATAGAATCTAGAGATTATAATTAGTTCAGCATGGTACCTCACAAGACTTTGCAGTTTCAAGTTATGGTGAGCTATAACACTTGGATAAAACAAAGAAATAAAAAGACATTACAGAAGAGAAAAAAAAAAAAAAAAAAAAAAAAAAAAGTGCTTCTAGGGATTTCAGCAAATGCTTGATATATGAAAACAAATACTTAGTCTTTGCTTTGTTCAAATTCTGCTCACATTTGCTTTCTACAAATGATGAAGTTGTATTTACATTTTATGTTTCTGGAAGCTAATACTCCCAAATGTTACTGATAACTTGAGTATTTACTATAATTATGGACATCTTGAAAAACAAAATTTATACTGTTATATACACTATATAGCATATGGTATAGTACATATACTATACTATATATATTGTTATACTTTTATACTATTATATATACACACTATATATGTAGTTCTATATTTTTCACTGTTTTTGAATCAAAAAATTAAGGAATACAACATCATTATTTATGTATAAAAACACTGGTATTTGCCTTAGAACAGATACCAATTTTGTGCATCGAACCAGTCAAAAAGGTAGAAGGGTTCAAAAACAACTGGAAAAATTCAGAGGAGCAAAATCCATCAAAGACAATGACACGATAGTTGTCTCAGGAATTCTCTGAATCTCAAATCTTCAGAGCCTGGGAACGGACTGTCACTGCACACTTGCACTCTTGTACTCATCTCAAAGTATCTGATTTTGGCCTCTGTCAAAAACAAGCCAGGTGAACTTTTGCTCTGACTTGGTACAGCTAATATTACGATAGAGATCCTTAGCACATGGAGAAAAAAGATCAGATTCTTCAAAAACTTTAGTTATTAAAAATGATGGAAAAGCTTTTGAATGAACATAGAGCGCTTTATTATATAAGTGCAGAAAAATAAATTTGCATCTATCTGGCATGGCTAGTCATGCATGACAGTATGACTTTTCTAAAGCTCATATCTCAGGTAAGGCATTTGCAGAAAGAAATTAAAATGTAGAAAAGATTCAGGGATCCTACTAGATACAGAGATCATAACCAGAAAAGATCACAGTAACTAGGCGAGATGGCTCCTTTTGCAAGCAATAGTGTCTTGTGATCCTAAGGCCTTAATAAAAACATTTGACAACCAAAAAGATGACAATGTCATGCACTGTGACAGACAGATACATTTCAGATGTCCTGAATACGAACCCATGCCATGCTGTCTGCATGCAGCACAAATGAATAACTGTAAGAAATACAAGTTACATATCTATTTCAAGGAGAAATGCCAACATTGAAGTACAAAAAAATCAGTTTAAGTGGTGCAACACAAAGCACAGAAGACAGAAGAGGGATGATAATGCACCCAGGTACAAGGATGGCATAAAACTAAATCCTGAACATTTTTTTCACTCTATTCCATTATGTGAGCTCAGGTGTCTGGCAGGACTTGGGGTGTACCACCTTTCATTACTTTCTGTTGGAACCTTATATACATGGAGCAACCCAGAATGCAGTTTTAGCATAGATGCAGTGAACTGGCCATAACCCCATTCAAAGGATTTAAAAAGAAATCCTATATTTAAATTAAATGAGTTAAGAAAAGTATAATCCTGAATAATTGCAAACAATTTGTGAGCAGAGAGGTACACAATAAATTAGAAAATCATTTATTTACCTAGTGCTATTAATTTTTAAAGAATTCTAGAATACAGATGTAGCTATGTGCCCATGTACTTTATAAAACTTTTTAGATCATTATCCTGTTATACACATAAAGACATTATGGAGTAAAATAGGTTCCTTGCTTAAATTCACATGGATAGACAAAGCCATATGTATAATATAGTGCCAAGGATAACGACACGTAGCTTGCTAAAACAGCAAACAAGATTAACAGGCCTTCAAGTAGTAGATGTAGTTAGTGCTAAATGATTACATCCATAACCACTCACATAAGAACAACCTATGTTTTTTGGCTAAATTACTGAGTATTTGTCAAAAATAAGTTTTCATTAGAGACTGATTAAAACCGAAATTATAGGCTGTATTGTCTATTATACTCACTTAAGTCACGAGTGTTAAACTGTTGTCAACTTCACAACCCCAACATCTGCTTTCTGATATTTTATCAGATTATTCCTTCTGACAAAATTTTGCTTGCAGTGCAGTCTTAGGGTTGGCTGATGGGTTTGTGATTTTATTTTGTTATTGGAAATCATAGCACAAAATATGTTTTTTGTTGTTGTTGTTGTTGTTGTTGTTTTTTGTCTTAAAATGAACACATTTTCTCATGAAGAAAAAAATGTGAAAATCTTGTACTTCAACTATTTTCCTTTCTATGATGAATGTTACACATCTCTATGTTTGGTATGAGACAAACTTATAGTGTTTTTATTGTCCAACAAAATAGCAAATTGGATAGCTGTAAGTTCCTATTCTAATGTTCAGTTACCTACAAAATATGTTACTCCTCAAAGTGTATGATCATGTGTTTGCCTGAGAAATATTGGTTGAGATACATTCACCATACAGAACTTCCGCATATGCAGCAGGTGCACCTTCAAAATACAAATTGTACAAAATATCTCAGTTTCTTCACATGGGCTTAGATTACCCCTATAAATTGTTATCTGCACATGGCAATATGGGCTTTGATTTTATGCATTCTTTTTTCTGCTTTCATTTTTCAGCTTGCATTAGTGAATTGGCATGTGACTTCAACATTGTGGCTGACAAAATCTAAAGAGGGTTTGGTGAGAGACCTTGCTGTAGGTAGCATTTTCAGCTTGAAGGACACTTTTGAAAAAATTAGGAGTCTGCCTGACCCTAAGAAAGAAGTCACCTTTGGCCAAGTCACATTCTATTTGTTCCTGAGAATGTTCTATATTTCCTTATGAATACTGAAGGGAACATACTAGCCTAAACAAATTATCTTAGGCATAGCTTCTATTGACAATTCTGGCTAAAAATATTGCATCTACAATGACAAGAAATGAAATTTCAAAGGAGTAATGACAGCTGTAGCAAAATCTATTATATTTAGACATTTCTATACTTCTACTTCTTATCCATGAAAGTTGCTGCCAATGGTTTCTATACAGAATTTTCCAAAATTTTATTCAGATCAGTTTATGCAAATAATGTTATATACACTCCAGTTTGGATATGATAAATAGCACATAACCCTACATGTCAATATTTCCAAATAATGTCATATTCCTTCTAGATTATATTATGTTGAAATCTTCTTTGCAATTTACAGAAAACAAATGGTAGTTTATGAATGATGATTGCATTGTTTTTTAGTCCCTTGGTAAAAATTGCCTTGAAAAGGCTTTTGTCTTGACTGTATCTGCTTTCTGTTACAAATCAGATGAATTGTGTATACACATTATCTACAAATTCAAGTGTAGACAGGATATAAATGTTTGTTAGCTGTTGTGTTTTACTGTTGACTGTAGGATTCTTACATTTAAAACCTCTAACAAGTATTTGTAGTGTCTATAGAATTTACAGTCAAGCAGAAAAGACTATAGCTGTTACATGTTTTAATTTTTTCATTGAGAAATGTTTCTTCACATTCCTGTGAAAAAAAATATCTTAGGATTGCATCCATATGATATACTCTTTTTTTTCCTATATTTGAACTAGATCCTATTATCTTGATTTTTTTTTTCTATTTGAATCAGCTGTTTTTATGACAATAAAGTCATGTAAACCATAACAGTCCCAATAAAGTCATGTAAACCATAACAGAGCATGCTCCTTCATCATCACTTCCTCATCAGAAGTCCCTATTTTAAAGTAGTTTTTCTTGACTTGGCTTATCAAACTGGGAAAAAAGTCTTTTCGAAACAAAAGGATTTATAGAATTAGCATAGGCATGGTTTATTCACTTTATTTAGGAAAATATCTAATGATAAACTTTGACACCTGTTTCACTACCTGACAACAGACGGAGAGAACTTCACTAATTTTAGTTTATTAGCCAGTCATAGTGGACTGGCTATGACTCTTCACCTGAAGAATGAGGGCCTAATTTCTTAGACAAAAGCAGCATGTTGCAAGAGTTACCATTTTGTAGAGGGTAGGTTGTTCCCTGCTTTGGGGATTTCTGCACTCAATATTTTCTATTATGAGTAAAATACCAGAAGAGATACCTGCTGGATTATCTGGATCAAGTTGAAGATGGGAATAAAGGTGAGGCGTGAGAATTATGTTTAGACGATGAAACTATGCAGAAAGAAATGGAAGTGTGAGAGGCTGGGCTGGAGGTGGGTGAAATCCAGGTGGGTTGAGCAGTTCTGAGGGACTGGTGGTAGGCTGTAATGGCACACAAACCAACGTGATCAAAATCTGTCATGCATCCCTCTCGCTCTTTCTGGAGGGATGTGGATGTGTGTAGTAAACTTTCCTGTTTTGGTAATATTCCTTTCTTTTCAATATATCTGGCACTATACCTGGACTTGAGAAGAGAGGACAAGAAGAGAAGATGTGAGGTCAGTGACGGCCCATAGTTTCTGAGGGGGCCTCCTCTACAGCCCAGGGCCAGCCGGTCCGGGGGTGCCTTCATTCGGGTGCCCTGCCCCAATCTGCCCTTGGCCCCCCAGCGGGCCGAGGTTCTCCTCTCCTGTCGGCTTGGCAAACCTCCTCACAGCCCAGGCGCTGCGAGCAGCGGTCTCACCTAAGCAGCGCTTTCCCGCGGGCGCTCTCCGTGACAGGACCGTCACCGGTTCCGCTCTCCCAGCTCAGCCTCTCGGTGCCGGGCGCTCCCCCCTCAGCCCGCAGCTCTCCTGTCCCTCACGCCCCGCTCCCGGGGGATGTCCCCCGGCTGTGGTGATGGTGGTGTGGTTGTGGTGTCAGTGGTGGTGGCACCCCCGTCCCCAGGGGCGGGCTGCCCGGTGCACGCGTGGGTTCCCTGATTGGAGCTGGTACTCCCTCAGCCTGCAGGTCACCGCCTCCGCTCCCCGCCGGGGCTGGGCTCCCCTCCTCTCAGGGGAAAGTGCGTCTGTGTGTGTGCGCGCGTCTGCTGCCGGCCCCCAGATAAAGGCACGGGAAGCGGAGCCGCAGCGAAGGGCGCCCGTGTTCAGCGGCGAGCAGCCGGGGTGCGAGCCAGCCCCTCCGCTCGGAAAGTTTTCCTCGGCGGGGCCGGGGGTCCCGGCAGCCGCTGTCCCCCGCGCTCTGGGGCAGGGCTTCGAGGGGCCGGCATGGGCAGGAGCACCCCGCGGTGCTGAGCGGGGGGGAGGGGGGGGTCGGTGTGTGCCTGCGGCAATGGCGAGCCGGGGGAGCTAGCGGGGCGGCGGCGGCCGAGCCTCCCGGAGCCGCTCCCGGGACTCGTCCCCGTCTCGGCGGCATGGCGGGGGCTGCCCGCGGCGCCGTGCCCCTCCGGGCGGCTCTCAACCCGCTGCGGGCGGCCCGCAGCCTGCTCCTGGCGGTCCTACTCCGCGGAGGTAAGCGGGAGGCCGCGGGGTGGTCGCGATCGCGCTCGGGCTGAGCTGGGTGAAGCTCCTCAAGCTGGCCGCTCGCTTTCCGCCGCGATGGCGTGTGGGCTCAATTCTTCCTTTATCCTCTTTATTTCCTTTATCTCTTCTCCCCGTCTTTATTTTCCCTTTTAAAATCCTCTTTCTTTCTCCGCTTACAGTTTTGCCCCCTTCTCTCCCATCCCCGTGTTTATGTGCATGGGAGAGAACCTTGCGAGCTTGCATCTGGCTGAAATGGGAAAAGGGGAAAGTTTCCTTCTTCCCCGCCTCGTCAGTGATGGTGTGTACTGACACATCTCAGAGATCCCCCTAGAGCAAAGGACCCTTCTGCGTGGGAGGGGGCCCAGGCCCAGCATGGGACGGGACAGGCAGCGGAGAAAGCTCCAAGGCACCAGGGGAGCAGTGGTAGTTTTAAGATCGTGGAATAGCATCCTTTAAATGAAGCAGGAGTTGTGAAGAGATTGCTCTAGAGAATGGGTGGAAGCCCTATTACCTGGGCTGGGCAAGGTGGCATTATCTGGGTTATGGGGTTAGCTGTGGGCTGTGGTCACAGGAGGTCATTTGGGTGGTCTGCTGCTGCCTCTTGTTACTGGGCTTCAGGGGCCAATGTCGCTTGGATAAAGGTAAGTCCTCTCTGAAGTGAACTGAGGATGCAAATTGGGTGGGATCCAAATGGGTTTCTATGTAGAATTACAGGTGACTGCCGTGTCTCCGTGTCTGGTGATTGTTCTCAGGCCACATTAGCTGTGGACATCTGAACACTGCACATACCTTTTGGGGAGATGGAAACTTGTCAAGGTCTTTGCAATTCCAGCTGTTGTGGTCATCCCTGGGCAATAAGAAATATATATATATATTGCTCTTATTCCCATTGTTATTAGTGGTGCTAATTGACTAACATAAGGAGATTACTAGTAGGACTCTTCACTGTTCAGTTTGGTCCAGCCCTGCCGACTTCTTTCTCAGGGTGGTTGCATGGAGAAGCAACCAGGATGTGTATACAGAAATATCTTGAGTGTAACAAAGTTAAAACTGGTGGCAAATCTTTTCCCACCCGAGAAAACAGAGTACTTGGTACTGTGGTAAGCTCTTGGTAGGGAAAGCAGAGTACTTGGCAGAAAATTGCATGGCCTCAAAATGCCAGTCATTTTAATATAGTACATTAAAATTAATGGACATCCAAGTGACCCAATGTGCTGTGAAAGAGCTGATGTGAAGAATCTGAAATATGGGGTTCTGTTTGGTTAGCTGCAGTCTGGAGGTGAGAATCCTATTAGCCACATGCTCACCTTCAGAGTCTGCAGGAGATTAAGACTTGTAAGGAGGGTTTGGCATTTTTTTCTAGTGCAATATTTTTCTTCTGCCATGCAGCTTTTACAGTCACAAATGCATCTTCTTCAATAAGCATTTGCATTAGACTTAATAGAGTTAGGCACTGATATATGGACACCTTAGGTCTGAAAATATTTTCATGAGACAAATATGTAGGTGCTGCTTCTTAAGGGTGGGAGAAAGTGCTACAGTGAGAGATTATAAACCACCCAGCCTCATTAAGCTGTTGCTCTCTGCTGGAACCTGGGTCAACGTTGACTCAGCCGTGCTGTAAAGAAGTCAGCAGTGGTGCCACAGCCAGCTGCTACCAGCAGCAGCTGATAGGAGCTGCTGGGCTGTGTTCTCTGGGAATAAAAGAGAAAATATTACTTTCCTTCAGGGAAGAAAAGCAGAGCTTCTGAGCAGAGAATTTGCCTCTCAGCATTGCTGGGTTCACTACAGTATAGAAAAGAGATGGTTAATTAAACTTATTAAATAAGGTGTTTGTATGGTTTCCTTGTGAGGCCTTAACAAGCATTTCATTTGCACTCTCCCCTTGTGTATTTGTACTTATTTGGTTGGTGCGTTAGGATAGTGATTGTTCTTGAGAGCCAAAGTCCAACTAAATGAAAGTCAGTTTATAGCTCACAAGTGAAAATGTTTGGAAATATGCCGAGAAACTTACTATTATAGACAAGTTGTCATTTGCTATTTAAAGAGCTATATTTACTTCTCTGAACTCATTAGCATCTCCTATCAGGCCTGAATTTCTAAGAAAATTCTCCTGAAAGGTTGCCTTAGGCCTCAGTGTGCCATTATGTTGTGGCTATTATTAGGCTAATAATGTTAATTCATTCAATCTCAAGAAAGAAACTTGGCATTTAATTTAAGCTGTGCCTCTAGTCAGACCAGGATGTATAAAAAGTCAGCATGCAAAAGCCTTCTCGCATTTAGGTACACGCACGTGCTTTATATACCAATTATTGGATGCCTGTTCTCTAGGTGGAGAGTGTGTGTGCAATCATATTTACACAAGTAAATCCCAAGTGTATATATATTCCTTTCAGGAAATGACCTCTTTTCAGCAAAGTGCTAATGCATGTGCTTAAGCCTCTTTATAGCCAATAGGAGGTATTCACGAGCTTGAAGTTAGATATTTTTAATTGTTTTCTTGAATTGAGGCATAAGTGTGAAGGCAAGTGTACAGCTCTATTTCATTGTATAATGCACAGACGACTGGGAATTCTCTGCTGTATTATCTGTGAACTAAAACAGAACAACAGAAACCAGAAATACAGAATTCTAAGTCCTGAAAATGAGTTTGGGGCTGTAGAGCTAGAGGACTGATTCATTTGCATGAGAAGTACGTGCATGCAAGAGTATTGAACATGAGCGGATGTTACAGGAACTTCAGGTACTCAAATAGCCTTTGTACAAAAATGTAAGCACAGTTGTGCATCCAGAGGTTGGTGTAGCACCTGGTTTGGCTCTGCTATTGCTTATACCAAAATCATGTAATGAGATCTTTTTTTTAGTTACAATGATGTGGAAACTGATTGAAGCTCTTTATTGTGAATTTTATTCCAATTATAAATTGTTCAAGCAGTTAGGTGGCTTTTTTGTATGTTATTTTGGAAGTTCAATAGCATGGCATACCTCAGTGTTATGGAACACTTCCTAGATTTTCCTTCTCAATTTCATCATGTTAGCATTAGCTAAGAACACAGCAGGGACTTGCATTATATTAAATTATAACTGCACAGGGTTTAAGTGACTAATCTAAGATATAACACTGTCAAAATATAGACAGTGCTATTAATATTCTGACTTCTCATATTTAATAGCAGATCTTAAGGTTTATTGGACAGTGAACTTAGTGAAATATGCAACAACTGTATTATAAATGTCTGTTCAAGCATGTGTCTAATTGCATGACCACGTGATATAAATGTCATACCAGTAATCATTTCTCTAATGCATAATATGTGGCTGGCTCCTGAACTGTGGAACTTAGTATCTGTGCCAGCTGTGGAATTTGTATGAAATCAAATAACGAACAGCACAGCATTAAGTTTTCTTAAATTGATAAATATTAGGAAGCAATGGTAAGCTATGTTCACTGAGATTAAAGGATATGGATTTTATCGGGAGTTGGGGTTTCGTTCTGCATTTTTGAACTCTACTGATAATGCAGAGGTGCAGCACCACTGAAAAGTTATCTTGTAATGAATAGCTAGAAGCTCTATAGGTAATGGTAAACTTGTTAGAAGTGTTGGCATACAAGCTTTCCTAGGTAGGGTTTTCAAGGTAATGACTCTCTGCAGTAAATATCTCAGAGCTGTTGTTTGTAGCTGTGGTTAGGGTCATGTCTCTTCAAGGCAATTAGTCTGGAGACAAGTAAATGAAAGTTTGAAATCTTCAGAGTGTGACTGCACAACAGAAGAGGTGTCAGATTTGTTGCACTACTCTAATTTTCAAGTTTTTGGTAAACTCTTGATCATATGCTGTGTGCCAGTTTGTGCTGCCACACTGAGAGTTTTGGCAGTAGTTCATGTCTGACAGGCAGCACTTAAATGTGTCCTAGCTGCTGTGAGAGAGACAGAAAAGCCCGGCCTGATAAAAGAGGTAAAGTAATATAGTAACAAGTTGAGAGAACTTCAAAGAAGTGTGTAAAGACAGCTATAGAAAATCATCTACTATTGATATCAAAAAGCTAAACTGAGGATGTAAGACAGAAAGCAAACACATTGTGGGTGAATGACAAAAATAACTCACCCATCAGTTTGAAGGAGATGTTTAGTGTGTATGGGGTGGATTTGATGTCAAAGAGGAGAGTGGATTTAGTGAAAGGGAAGCTGTTTAGCAGGAATCAGATGCTGCCTCTGCTGTCAGGTATACCGGTGCCTTGCTGTCTGAACATTGATCAGTAATTTCCTTCTTACTTTCCTGGGCTCTTGTTCACTATGCTCGTCTCATTGTTGGTTTGTTAGTTTTTGATCCTGGTTTGGCCACTGTGTCCATGGAGATGTTTTTAGTTTTTATTATCTAAATGCTACAGTGATGCAAATACAGAAAATAATCTGTGATGCTCTAATATGCTAACTCTAGGTGTCTGACTGAAATTTGGGTGCTTTGTCCTTCACAGTGTATATGCAATAACTTACTGTCCAGAAAACTTGCCATTGTCTAGGTCAAACTCTTGTCCTGACTTGCTCTTGCAGGCCTGAGTCCTTTATATTTTATTCAGCCTTCCTTGCAGACTCAGTACCCTAGCAAAACAGTTTCACAGTGTTCAGCTCTTCAAGCAGTTGTACTGTTTTGTGTTCTGTGGACTGGCTCAGGCTCTAGTGACAGATGTGACCCCTTTGAAACAGGGGCGGACAAATGGTGCATTGAAAGTTCATAGCTTCTGCAGTCTCCTCACTTAGAGGTATCTGGTAAAAGCCTGAGGATGCATCTAGCTCGGGAAATAATTTTACTCCAGTAATGCCTGTGTCTGTTTTAGTTAGTAAATGGAAATACTCTCTCTTTATCTATTTGTTCACATTTTGGGGGTCAATACACAGCCTCAGGTCACCGTTTCTCTTTTTGGTTCTATCTAGTGAAATGACCCAGCAAGTTTACTCTTCTATTTTCTTTGCTGTTCTAAAGCGTATTAATCTATTGAGCTTGAATTCCATAAACAAAGTGTCATCCCCATCACTAAAATTACAGGCATCTTTGCATCACCGGTCAATTAGCTGAATTTTTCTTTAGGGAAGTACATTTGGACTAAGTGGTTCTTTGCCACTACACTTCAGAAATGTGCTAATGTCTTACTATTGCATCATTGACATACATCTTGGGTCAGTAACTTCATGTGCAGAGACAACCTCTTCTGGCACTTCTTTTGCTTGAATAACACAGATCTTACTAATCATAGTTCCACTGTCGTTATCAAAAGTGTTCTTTTACAACTGCAGCTTCAGCAGCTTGACAGATATAAATGGCTAGATGAGTCTCCTTAATTGAATGCTGCTTTTATTATGTATTGAAGTAATAATTTAATCTGATTTTACCATCCACTGGTGCTACAAGTGTCATGTCTGTCAAGCACCTTTTTTGTTGTTTCCTCTCATGCAGCATTTTTAACCATCCTCTACAAACTTTATTAAAGATGCAATTTTGTAGAAGGTCACAATATTTTGTAATGGTGTCATATTTTTTATCATAAATTTAGTAGAGTACTATTCTGTTTGTTAATTTCTATTGCTACCAGAATTTGGGTGTTCAGTGCTTTTTGTTGTATAGTTTAAGATCGGAAAATGCAAACTTGCTGCAAGGGAAGACAGAATTGTTAAGCGAATTGGCCGTTTCAATAATTTCAGGCAAACTAAGTCACAATATAATGATGAGAGATTTGGCATTTGTGTGAAAACTTTGAACTTAAATAAGCATAAAATCTGGGGGAGAACTTCTATTTTTTTGGAAAGACAGTTTAAAAGAAGCTTATGCTTTTGAATAGAACAAATCCTTAATGGTCACCTGAACACATGTAAAAGTCAGCTTCTCTGTGCTTGAAGAGAAGTCTTAAGAAAATAAAAAGTAAGCAGATATCCCCTTATATTGATGCAACAGAGGGGTTGGTCCACTAGATTCTGCTCTTTAACTGCAACATAAAATCACAGATGTTAAAATGTATCTACCATGATACATCTAATATTATATTGCTTAGCTAATTGCTTTATTCTTCACTTGATTAAAAAAAAATAATCAGCTGATCTGTTCTTTCTTCAAAAATATTTTAAAAACTGATAAAATTACCAAACAAGATAGGGAGAAAGGGGAGAAAGTTTCCTTTTTTTTTTTTTTTTTTTTTTTTTTTTTTACTTTGTGAAAGTTTCCTTTAAAAATTATTAAAGTAAAATTTGGATGAAAGCACATTTTTTTTACTTCTAGTAAATGTATTCAAATATGAATTGACAATAGCATAGATACTATATAGAGCGCATCATTAGTATTTTTGTATAATATTTTTTTCATATTGCAGAAATAAACCAACTCAATATGACTACTATGAAAGGATTTGTCATTCAAATGTCTTCTGAAAAGCATTTTACCTTTACATAACAATTTAACTTTTTCCTTCCCATTGAGAATTAAAACAATTACAGTTTGTCCTTGTGAAATTCCATTTTCCAACCAGTTGTATTGCCTGAGGGTACAGTTCCTCACCAGCCTGAGCCAATGTAAATTGGCGCTGCCAGGTTTCTTCCCTTGCCCAAACTGAACAGCCCTGTTTTTGTGCCAGCATTGGCATGCCTTCCTCTCTAAGCTGCTTCAGAGAGATAAAGCACATACAATATTTTTTTCATAAAGGGCAAGTTTGTATCACTGTGGGATCAACTGACTGCTTGCATAAGCAAAAAAAAAAAAAAAAAAAAAAAAAAAAAAAAGATAGGTCCAAGTTGGGGAGAAATGGCTTAAGTAATTATGGTACTGCAGCCTAACACAGCACTATAGCTTTAATTTGTTCATGTGACCCCACAGTAAGAGAAGACATTATGGGAATTGCTTACATTATATATCCAATGCAGGATATTAAACACTATTAAACACTGAGAGGTTAGAGAATGAACACTTGGTGAACCACACTGCTTTGATATATATATATATATAATATATATATAATATATATATATATATATTGTGTTGTGTATTTTTTCTCTTGTTGATCCTATATAAATAAGTGATGTTTACATTAATATTCTGCCATTTCTACATGCAGGTAGAATGTGCTTTTGATGACTAAATTGTTTTATTGAATTAAAGACAAAATAAAAAACGACCCCCCCATCAACAACTTTTTTTTTTTTGTCTATTATTACTATCAGGTTTTACTAGTAGTGCTGCTTGTTATTGGAATTGCCATTAAAAGAGTTTGGTTTTAATTTACATTTTCCAGTCATTAACTGTTTCATCTGAAATATTCCACGCCTAGCATCTGCTTCAGACTGAGTACATTTTCTTTCCAAAACTTGAGCCAAGAGTTCAATGGATTACAAAACAGAGCTATGTAGAGAGGAGGAGTAGTGTGGATTTTCCTTTGTTTAAAAATAGTTGCTGATCTCTTCCATGAGAAGTGCTCGTACTCCTATGAAACTCCCCAGGAAAGGTGTTTTGTGAGATCACTGAAAGAAGTCTGATGTTGGTTTGATGGGATGTCAAGTCAGAAACATTTGAAAGAATGAATTTGCTCATGACAAGGAAAAGCTTCTTGCATCATTACAGTTAAATGCTATGAAAATTGCCTTGCACTAGGCCTATAACATGATAGGGATGAGCTCTACTTTCCTTGCAGTTACAAATCTGCAATGCAGAAGTCTGACCTGGGCAAAGCATAAGGTATGGGTAGGGTTGCTGTCCATCCTTGTGTTTCCCATGCTCTGTCTCCCTTCCTAGCTTCAGGGTGGACTTACTGGAAGATGAAATTGCTTCATAAGAATAAAGGAATGACAAAAGCGAGAGTTTAAGGTGGGAACCAAGGTGAGCAAAAGGAGAATGACACAGGAAAGTGTGGTCTGAAAACTAGCAAGGGTAAGAATCAGTTTGGGGTCAGTGGGAGAGAGTCAGGTGTTTGGGTGAGGAGGAAGAATACTGGAAGCGGAGGGAAGGGTCTGATTGTGGAAGGTGGTGTGGAGGAGGAGGTTAGGATGGGGGCCTGCAAAAAGGCAGAAACATTCAGAACAAGATGGAGGTTGTGTAAGGAAATGTCTCAGGACTGGGATGGGAATGACAGAATGAGCACAAATGTATCAGGGAGCCAGAGAGGGAGCATGGGCAGGGTTTGGTCACTTTCTGATGGAAAGAAGGATTCAGGCTTGAGCAGGATGGGTATAAAAGTGCACAGTTGCTAGCATGTTTTTGTCAGATCCTGGGATGTGGAATGAATTCCTGTAGTAAAGGACTGTGAAGTGATGTGGTGTATATGAAAAAGAAACCATTAGACAAATAGGGAGCAGGCCTGCTGCCATGTTACCCTGCCCCAAGGCCTGTTGTGATCAGGCAGAAACTTCCTGTTGCCATCAGTGGGTATGGAGTTGGGCCCAGATGTTTTCTGTTTTAATTCACAACTTTAATTCTTGTGGTCTGCAACTGAATTACTTGTAAAATCACTGTACAATGCACTGGGACCTGTGCTGGGACAATGAAACCTGACTGATGGCCAGTATTTATTGGGCTGTTAAAGCATGCTTGGTACATGCACTCATCTTCAGCATTTTCTCAGTTGGTGAGAGAAAGTAATTATGGCAGAGAACACAATTGTGCCTTAGCCATCTTTAATCTTTTAAACCTGACTTAATTTTTTTTCAAGAACTGATTTATTTTTATTTTTTTTTTAATTTCACATCTCAGTAGAAAGATCCAGAATATTTGTACTCTGTAGAATCAAATGACTTATTATGCTGCTGGCATGAAATAAAGAGTAGCAAATACAAACTGCTGTGGAGAAGGTAATATAATATTGACATCTCAGTGCCTCTTAATTTTCACTGATGAGAACATCAGGGAAACGGGAGATTGAATTTGGCTGCCCCTTAGGGAGGGTGTACACCTGCATGTGAACAGCATGAGTATGAAAACTGAGGAGGGTTTCTGTTTTGTATGAAACTTATTGAAAATGTTGTAGAAAATTTGTATTACACTTTTGTCAAATACATTGGTAAATTTATGTTGTCAATAATTGCAGTTCTGCCTTTTCAAGGATGAGTTTAATTTAGGATTTTTGTTTTTTTTTTTCAAATCTGCTTTGCTCTTCTGGTGGGTACTCTGATACCTGATCTTGTTTCACTGCTCCTGGTGTCCAATAATGGACTGATCAGACAGAAGGTGATTTTCTTTGTGTACAGCTGTAATTTGTGATTTGGATTTGAGTTATACAGAGTATGGGTAACGTGACATCACATTTTCTGTGCTATAAAATGCTTGCTTAGTGAATTTCTACATGAAATAGTCCAGCAGTGAATATTCAAAGGGAGCTGCACATGCCTAACAGAAGCGTAAAACTTGTGCCTCTTGTAAAAGCTGATGTGACACTACATGAGCTGGTGATCTTGGTGAGTCTCTTTTGTCTGTCCTGGTGTATCTTTGTTGTATATATTTGAATCTCACTCTCATGACAAAGCTTACAGTTTAAAAAGTATTTAACAGAGTAACTCTAATAGTTTTCCTCTTTTATGTGTTCAAAAAAGGCTGTCTTTTGTGAGAAATATTACTGAGCTGATACCGCTTTAAATGATTTTGTCTCTCTTGTTCCTAATCATCCCAATAATAATGACAGAAAAATCCATTAGAAGAAAACCAAACTAAGTTACTGTATTTCTATATATTTGTTTAACTTGTCCTCATGTCATTCTATCATAGAGGGAAAAGGGAAGAAATTGTAAGCAGGGTTCCCATGTTTCTTAGTTCTCTCTCCAGCTGTGTGTGTAAATGTGAGTGCTTATGTAACTTCTGATTTCACTTATTCATCTGTAAAACAGGAATGACTAAAGCATTTGACTAACTTTCTGTTATAATGTGGATAGAAAAAAATGTTCTCTTTGAGGTAAAATTGCAATTTTTTTTACAAGTTTTGCATTTGATTAGTAATAATTCACCTTGCTATCTGTTTCAATTTTACCCACAAATATCTACCATGATATGAGACCAATATCATGTGATGGTATTCACCAATTCACTGAATGTGCTCCTTAGTCATATTTCCAGATGGAGTCTGAAAGTTAATGTATTGTGCTTTGGAACATCACCAAAGTAATGAAACAATTTTCTCCAGTGGTATGTAACAGTAGGGTTTAGTACATTGTGAGTTGCTTTTTTTAATTTGGAGCATCACATAGTCTGGGTGAAAGGAGAGTAATGGTCTGGAAAGGCAAATGCTGATCTGGAAAGATGTGTATTGCAGTGTCCATCTGGAAGGTCTTTATTACATTATACATAGTTATTCAAGAACCATAGATCCATGCCTTGGCTACTTAACAGATTAAATTTGGGTATTACTATATTTCAGGCTCAAAGCATCACCATTCCTCAAAGCTTCAGGCTTCCACTGAACTTTAGTCTTGGTTTTGAAAATTCATTTGGAATTAAATTATCTGCAGTGACAAAGCTGTTACACTTTAATAGGAATCATCAGATGACATTTAAACATGATCATGTAGTACTGTAATGCCAGAACTGGTTTGAGGTAAAAATCATGCCTTGAGGCAATGTTGTTCAGGAGGGTCATAAAATGCAAACAGTTTATTTGAAGAGTACTTATATTGATTTGTTTTTGTTTTAATCACGAAGAGGATCCACTTTTGTTAGTAGCAGGGATTTGTGAAGTTTGAGTTGCCTCTACAATTTTGGATCCTGACCTGGACCCTGAAAGGGATGTCTCATCTTTGTACGTTGTATTTGGACCACTGTTAGTTTGATTCATCTAAATGTTAGGAGTGTTCTGAGCTTTCTTGTACTGTGTGGCTCTTGTGCATAGCCTCTTAACATTTGAGAAGAGTATATCAAATTGAAGCCTTGGGTCACCAGTGCTTATTAGTTTCTCTCAACTTTTAGTAATTCATTAATTTGTGAATGGACTTTTCTGAAACTAAAAATTTGATTTCAGTGTTAGAACTTCCATGTGAATAACTACAGACAGTGGCATAAGCTGTTATCTCAAGTTCTGGCTCTTTTGTAATGAAGCAAATTCTACTCCATGGGCACTTGTTCATGCCCCATACATTCCATGTGAAACCCTGGCTCTGCATATTTCAGTAGGAGGTTTACCATTCATCCAGATCTCAGCCCACATATATATTGCTCTGTATGCATCTAATAATTCATGGCTGCTAGGTGCAGTATCTGCAGTATACCTGACTTTGCCATGTGATTTCTCTCCCTATGAAGTGAAACAGATCAGATGTTGAGGACATTTTTAGTGCTATTCATGGTTAAAGAACTGTTTTGTATTCTTTTACAGCATTTACATATATTCATTTGCTGGAAGAGGGGAACTAGTTGAAGATGCCAGATCTCATTTGGCACTGCTAGACCCTGTCAGAGTTGAAATGATTTTGGAAATATTTTTCTGTTAATTAATCTGTTTATACGTGGTAGATGCTGTTTGAAAAGCACTGTTTCAGTGTTCTTCATGGGAGAATGTTTAAAACAACTCATTGGAGTCTGTGTTCAAATAATTCAGAATACATTTAATCCAGATAAACTCCTTTACTTGTAACAGTCAAGTTAAATGTACTTATGCTTGCTTTCTTTTTTCTTTAGGGTGAAAACTAACATAATAAAATGTGCCCAGAGCTTTCAGTTATTCTATCCTGTGTCTTGCTGTAGGTTTCAGGAGGCACAGAGAGAAGCTCTGACGTTTTGGTGGAAGCTCTGTCAGCACAGCAGCTGTTCTCTTTATCTGTGGCTTTATCGACTAATTGTTCATAGAGTACATTCTGGCTTCAACTCGCTCTCAGTACTGCTGGATGTTAGTGTTCCTTTCTACCTGGAATAGCTGAGTGATATGAAAGGGGGACTGGTAGAAACAAAGTACAACCAAAGCAACTGTTAGTATTTCTTTGCATTAAATGTTAGAGGGCATAGCTGGAAAGCTCACATTCTGTAACCTGTTCTGTTCTTAGGGGGGTTGTATATTTAAAGCTGTCACTCTGACATATACCATCCAACCTTCCACCCTCTTGAAAGTAAGTTGTGGGTTGCCAGCCTCTGTTAATTCCTAGTAATTTTTGAAGACATCTTTGGGTTTATATTGAAATTTAAATTATATTCTAACATGCTACAATGTAAATAGCACTATATATGCATGTAGGGTGAATATGCATTTCTGCCTGCTTCCCCCTCAATCATAACTTAGAACTAAAAATGAAATCAAATAGCATAAGCTTTAAGGAAATCATTTTGAAGAAACAGAAAATGCAAAACACATGGACTACTCAGAATGTGAAGACTTACTGAAGAAATCTTTCCTCATTGGAAAAACTAACTCTAGTGGGTTTAGTAAGCAACATTTCAGAGCAGTTTGAGATGAAAGGTCTGTGGTCTAATTTGTTGCATATGTGATATTTCTTAATGGATTGGTACTACAGTAAAAAAGTCAGGGAAATAATACTCTTTTAGTTTGTTTTTGACCTGATTTTAAAAATCAAGTTTAGTCACAATGTTATCTGAGCAGCAGATACCTGAATATCAGAAAATGACATCTAGATTAATTGGTTAGCAATCTTTGCTATAATACATTCTTAAAATGGGGCTTTCTCAAGCTGTAACTGTTTTAGCTGAAGTTTTCCATGCTGCATATTTTCTGACTGATTTGAGAAAGTTTCTGTGAAGTGGTTCAGTTGTTTCCAAGAACAAAGCCAGCTAGAAATTGAGTTCTAGCCAATTAGAATCACTTCCATGAGCAGCTCTACTTGGGTGAAATCCTGTGATTTTCACTGTTAGAGGCAAAGATAAATGGTGTTTTCTCTAATCTCTTTCTGAAGTGATGATGATGTATGAATGCTAGCATTCATTTTTACAAGATTCATGACTGCAGATAACTTCTGCAAGCACATCCCTGCATTTAAAAACAAACAAACAACAACAACAACAACAACAAAAAGAACCACATAAAAATGGGGATAAAAATGTTTTTTTGCAGCCATATAACTTTTGAGTTAATTTCATGAATAGTCTATTCAAAGTTCCCAGAATTCTAAGTCTGAAAATTCTGTCTAGTCTGTTCTTAATTCAGCTGCTACTCTCTCAATTCTGTTGTTCTGAGAATGTTGTCTTTGTGGAGCATGCTGCATCTCAGATAATGGTGACGTGTGTTTTCTTGGGGATGATTCCCTTTGACTGTCATAAGCAATCATAGCCTCACCTTTCAGGGCAAAAGCTGTGGATCCAGGGAGGCTCTTGTGTGCTCCCAGAATGCCTCCTTTCTCTTTTCCACTTCATGCAGAAAAGGAGGAGGAAGCAGTCTTGGGGCATCACAAGAGTTAAGGAACAGGTGGTTACCTGCAGGTCTGCTGTCTCATTTCATACACAGGATGGATAGCTTCCTGGGAAAACAATACCATAATTTTGTTTTGAAGGATGTTATTGTCTGTGGACTTCTGCTTCATATGTTACAGAAGCAGAAGGTGTGTAGATATGGCAGGCTCAGCATGGGTTTAACTTCTTAATCTAGACAGAGAGGAACTTTGGTATTTCTGAGTATAAATAGCCTCTGTGGCTGTCTCTTTTTTTATGGACTCGGTGACAATATCCTGGAACTTTTTCAGTAGCCCCTCAGGAAGACCACATGAGTGGCTCATGAGCCAAATGCAAGCTACAGAAGGGAGATAGGTAGGGGTTATAGATAGGGGTTATATAGGTTCAGAGCATTTTATGTTACCCCTCAGAAACTTCCCTTGGCATTCAGGACTCCATTTTCTGAATCCCCTCTTTGTCTTTATTTACTGTAGCTGGACGAGTTTGCAGGTTAGCTTGTAGCTCGTGGAAGGAGCAAAGATTGTAGGAAGATAAAGGTAGTTAAAGGAGTTTAGTAGGGCTCTGGGGAGTTGTATTATGTTCTTGTTCCTGCCACAGTGTTAATGCAATGCTGGAAAGAAAACAGATTTGTACATTATCCTTTCATACTTTTTTTTTAAGAGCTGTCCTTAAAGTAAGTGAGAGATTTACTCTGAAGTTATGCTGATACTGTATTCTTCAGAAAATCGAGCTGTAAGTTTTCTAAATAAGGAGACTGTATTAGCAGATACTTCTGAGTTTAGTTACTAATTTAGCAGTACTGCAGTTCACACTCTTAAAAATTATAGAAAATTCTGTTCTAGGAAAGTGCTGTGCAAGTATTTTATTAATATTTCTGATATGCTCTGTACTGTAGCAAGAAAAGCTTATTGGAGTAGTAATAGTTCTGTGCAACATTTCAGATAGTCTTGAATTAGTGTATAGGTTTTACATAATGGTAAAGAAATGGTGAGCAGCTGTCTATTCTTTCAGCCGTAGGAAGAAATTATTTGGCAGAAAGAATATGTCATTAAAGGCCGTATCTTAATGCATATGTATGTGGGGATGAATTAAGTTTAAGTCTGGATTTCCTTATTACTTTTTTTAGTGCTTTACTTGGCAAACATAACATTCTTTTTGTGAAGAAACCTTCTGGCTCATTGTAGGCTATTCCTGCTGCTTTTAATATCCTTTCAGATTGATTCATGAAGTGCCAACATCTTGAGCTGTGGAAAAAAAGTAAGAATCTTAAAGAAAGACCCTGGTATATGGGAATGGATTTGAACTTGGACTGTTTCAGTGCCACTTTCATCAGAAAGACATGTCATGATTCAAAGAACCTCTGCCATGAAGTAAAGCTATTAACTCAAGCAGTACTATTTTGATCAAATACTGATAGCATTAGTGTGCAAAGAGTACAAAGAAAGTGTTTGAATCTGGTTTATTAGAATATTTTAGATATTTTAGTAGAGATTTCTCAGGTAACTTTTTTTTTTCACCATTTTTATATTGACATTCAAGTGACTAATGTCTTGATGCAGGATAGGTCAATATTTGTTTACGTTTCACTAGCTGACAGTTCCACACAGAGAAAGATGTATGGAAACAAAAGAAAACAGAATACTTAGTGCATCTTCAGGGGATGGTGGTGGACCCCCAGTACAACCTGCTTCAAACAGTGCATCTTTTGGAAATTTAGCAGCCACAGAAGTAATGGGAAGAAGGACCTGTGGCCTTTTGTCTTCTCTTCATTAGTCCTTGAACAGACTGCAGGAAAAAGAAAGTCAAAGCTATGCTTCCTTATAAATTAGGAAAGTTAAGTGTGGACATTTTT
The DNA here is from genome assembly GCA_011075105.1 of Heteronetta atricapilla. Classification (NCBI taxonomy): domain Eukaryota; kingdom Metazoa; phylum Chordata; class Aves; order Anseriformes; family Anatidae; genus Heteronetta; species Heteronetta atricapilla. The sequence goes on along the minus strand of CM021745.1, from coordinate 14,242,465 downwards.
CTGGCTTGTTGCATATGCTCCGAGTGTTTTTAGAAGTATCTCTGATTTAGGAGTACATTCATAGGATGACTTTCAGTAGGTTTCAGGTGAGGTAAAGCCTCTTCATTGATTATAGGGAGAGCTGAAAGAGCACCTAATTTAAACACCTAAATGTAGTGGAATTAATCTGTGTAGGCTTCTATCATTTATTGCTTTATTGCATTCCATTTTTTTCCCAACAGATTTCAGATCTATAGAATCCCTTAAAGTTATTTGCCACTCCCAGGGAAAGAGGATTCAATGCATTGCAGAAAAGGCTGAGTGCCTTCAAGATAAAGAAATGGTACTGACCTGTGTTTGGTAAGAAAGTCAATATTGTAAGAACCTCTCTTAGTTCTTAATTTGATGCATTTTATTTTTTTAAGATAAGAGTAGAGACAACCTATTTGCAGATTTACTTGAATGGCTTTTTCTGATAGTTTCTGTGGGAAGAAGTTACATGGTAAGGTGACTGTAAGGAAAACTTTGTTCTTTGAATGTCAAGGTGGTAATAACTTTCAGAAGGTACAAAGTCACTCCATTAATTGTTCCTTTTTTTGTGTGTGTGTGAAAAAGGAAAGAATCATGTGTTTAGACAGAAAATCAGAGTTATCTTTAAGAAGTCTATTCAATGGTTACAGAGCTTCTGGATACTTCATAGAGTTCCTGTCAGTGCCTTACATGATGGTATTTTCATCTGCTTACTTGCACATTAACAACAACTGCAGTGCAGGAGGTGCCTTAGCTGACAAGTCAAATTTTATCCTAGCATACGTTTTGCAAGAGGACTTCCTTGAAAGAAAAAACAACAACAACAAAAAACTTCGTAGGCTGTTCTGTTTTCACCACACTACCATAGACCTGTTGTTTGTAGTTCTGTTGGCTTATTACTGGTTTCTGGAACCTGTTTTAGTTTCCACAAGCTTACTTTATTTTCTCACTTCCCCCTTGCTCCCCTTAAATGTCATCTATTAAAAAAAAAAAAGTAAAAAAAAAAAAACTGTAAGGAAATGTGGTGATGTTCAAATAATTGTAACTGAGAACAGAGATCTTTGATCTTTGATTTAGACAGTACAGCAATGCAGTCTGTGTTCCAGAAGCATAAGGTTTTCTTTAATACGCAGCAGTGACCTCAAGGGTTTCTCATAAGTTCAGTGAGTGATAGCACAGAGTGGATGCATTAGGGTATGTCATGAAACCCAGACTGAAATCCAGAGCTTTAGTACAGACAGCGAACTCAGAAGCTCTGCTTCATTCAGGTCTGGAAGATCTGCAAAGCACATGGGACTGTCTGCTTTGTACGTAGAACAGCTCAGTATATCACCAAAACAACATCAGGCAGCTTAATTTGCTGCTATTCCTGCTCAGACAGCCTGCCCATATCCGGATTATAAGTAGACACATCTGCAATTATGCTCTGCTGTTGCTAATCCATAGACGTGTCCTCAAGAACTGTGTAGACACAGGCAGTGAGCTCTGTTATGTATGAAGCCAAGACCATCAATTCCATGCCATGGGTACAAGATGCAGGTTTGGGTTCTGGCCAGATTGCCCTTGGCAGGACAAAGTTTATTGCTTCTTGTTTTATATTTTGCTTGTTTTTTAAATGTGGCCATTATGTTGGCCAAGTTCCCGTAATAAATTATTTTTATGTACCTAATTCATTCTCAATGAAACAGACCAATCCATTAAGGATCCTGCACTAAAAACTGTAGCTCATTATGTGTTCTTGTGGTGTATGACATCAGTAGAATGCCACAAGTTAATTACATTCTTAATTACAGCTTTGTATTGAATTAGGGACCTATTACACACAGAATAATTGAAAACCTGCTGAGATCATGTCTGGTAACATCTAATTGTATCCCACGATATTTTTTTTCCCTAAACTTTAAATAAAAACTGGTATTTCATTTAGCATGGTTTTAATTAATTGACAAGAGAAATGTAATTAGAGCGGAGGCAACAGACCAACTATATTTAAAATAATCACTCCAAAATTAATCACATTTGGAGGAAACAATTAAGTTTCCAGAGCAGGAGCTATTCTGTTGCACTTCTGGAAAAACCTTGAGCAGGCATGATTGAAGAAAGGAATTGCTGTTTGTAGAAGAGAAGAAAGATTTAAACATTTGGAGGTATTGAGTGGTCTTTTAACCCAAGGAAACTTGATATCCATGCAGCTTCAGGCATCAGAGAACTGAAACCTAATGGTTTTTCAGAGTATTGAGTGCAGCAGGGCATAGCTGCATTGTACCAGGAGCAGGAGTGGTTACTGGTGAACTGAAGCTTTTCTGGACTCCAGTGCAATTACCTGCTAGTTACCAAGAGTAGATGAGTGTTTCACTTCAGCATCAGTGATTGCTCTTGTGACTTGGGCTCCTTGACCTTCTTGCCCTGTTTTCTAAGGCCCAGCTGCCATGGATGTGGCAGGAGTTTTGTGGAGGCTGCTTTGCCATCTACCATCAAAAGAGCACTATTGCAACTAACAGCAAAATGTTTTATTTCCTTTTTTCTTTCTGAAAATATTAGCACATTCCAGCTGTTAATATCAAGACCCAGTAGTTAGCTAAATTAGGCATGATCAGGGAGTGAGAATGGTGATTAGCAGGAAAGCACATTGCTCATCTTTTCTTCAACAAAAACTTGTCTGTGATTTTAAGGAGAACCAGATTTAAAGAAGTTATCTGAGGATATGCTTCTGAACAGTATTTTCAATGTCAATTTCTGATGCTAACATATAAGCAGGAGTTTTGGATATGTTTGAGGAAATTATTCTTATATACGTGCAGCATATATTATATATACAGAACTGTTTATTTAAATCAGCCTGCAACGAAGCTTTAATTCCAGGATGAAGGTCACTTTGTTTGTGGAAAGATTCATTTGTTTCAGGATATAGCTATATTTCCTGATTGTAGCCTTAGTTATAGAACCTAACTTCAATCTGGTTGATATCTTCAAAATTAATGTGCACATATTTGGACTTGTCTATACATAAATATGCATATGCTTTGTTTATAAATGGAGACCATATGCAAGGTTAAAAATGATGCATGAGAGCAGGTTTACGAGATCTCACTGTGCTTGGACACAAGCAGAACTGCTGGATACATCAACTGCAAACTGGCTGGCAGCCACAGCAGACAGAATGGAGGGAATGTTTGCCTAAAAGACTAGATTGTGTCAAGCGTGACTAAGCAGGAATTTTAGCTAAAATGTGTTAGCAAATTGAATGCTTAGAGGAAAATGAGAGTGTTCATGGTCTTATCTTTGTTCATTTGAGACTGCATTTTATTTTTTTTAATATAAAAATCAATGGGGGGAGGAAAAAGCCTCTGCAGAGTGTTTCCTGAGTTTTAGGAGTGCTGATATAGGTGAGTGAATATTTTGCATTTGCAGTTCCTTTTGGAGTATGCATTCTTTTTTTTAATATCCTTGTAGCTCTTGGAGCACAAGACTGTCAGTTGGATTGTGTTTTTTAAAAACAAAACAAAAACTAATTACCCACATGCACTAAACAGGCCCAGTGAGGGTGAGACTGGGTAAAGGGAAGGCACTTTGAGCTTACTTTCTGACTGAAAGGTATAATGAAGGCTAACAGCCAAGGCTTACTTTACTTTATGGATGGTGTTCTTGAGGAAAAGAGTTGCAGGACCTGCTTTCTTCTCAATCCCTTGGCCAGTGGGAACAGCTGCTGCAAAGCCATAACTTGATGGAATAAGCTATTCAGCAGGACAACTAGCAAAGGACTGTCAGTGGTGCAGACTTCCTCCTTTTGGTGTGGGACCTTTGTGTTTATGATGGACAAAGATGGTACTTCTCTTAACCCCTTTTTCCCAAGAAATGATACGAATTTGAGAGGAAGTGTGTGACTTACATTTTTTTCGTCTTGACATCAAAAAATATTTTCTACCAGGCAGAGGTCTGTAGCACTTCTCAGTTGTGCTCAATTTCGTTAATAGATGAGAAACTCTGTTGCTATAAAGTTTCTGAAAAATTGTCCTTTTTAATTAATAAACAGGGTGAGTACATTGCTGAAATACATGAACCTGCGCACTTGATCTTTTATTCACTTTCTTTTATGGACTGCTATGTTCTTTCCTCATTACTTTTCTCATATTAACCTTAGAGGGTATGTATGCAAACTGGTGAACAAACCACTACATGCATGTTTCTGTAATCTGGATAGACTTGGTATGTAAAACACTGCTGCTCTAACAGCATTCTGGGAACCTCTAGAATGTAGAAAACAGATGCTGGAGCATCACAAATGAGTTAAACAGTAAAACTTCTACCACTTTATTTCCCACATTCCTGAGAATATGGGAAAAGAGCATTTAACAATGAAGCAGACATGGAATACTGTGGTTAAAATAACAAATAGAAAACCTATTAGCTAGAAAACCATTACCTGTCACTGAGCTAGTGCATTGAGCCTAGCCTAGTGTGAACAATTATTTTATTATATCTTTGGGATAGAGCTGAATTACTTGTTTCTGTGCTATGAATAGCAGGAGTCGATTGGAGAGAAACTGTCAGAAACCTTATGTAAAGCGTACCTTTGGGATTTGCATTTCCACAAAATTCACGTCTTGTTTTCTGAAGTCAGGAGACACTGTAGGAATGGTGGTTATGCATCAAGTATACATTACAGACCCAGAATCACAGAATTTCTAGGTTGGAAGAGACCTCAAGATCATCGAGTCCAACCTCTGACCTAACACTAACAGTCCCCACTAAATCATATCCCTAAGCTCTACGTCTAAACGTCTTTTAAAGACTTCCAGGGATGGTGACTCCACCACTTCCCTGGGCAGCCCGTTCCAATGTCTAACAACCCTTTCAGTAAAGAAGTTCTTCCTAACACCCAACCTAAAACTCCCCTGGTGCAACTTTAGCCCATTCCCCCTTGTCCTGTCACCAGGCACGTGGGAGAACAGACCAACCCCCACCTCGCTACAGCCTCCCTTGAGGTACCTGTAGGGAGCGATAAGGTCACCCCTGAGCCTCCTTTTCTCCAGGCTGAACAAGCCCAGCTCCCTCAGCCGCTCCTCATAGGACTTGTTCTCCAGGCCCCTCACCAGCTTCGTCGCCCTTCTCAGGACTCGCTCAAGCACCTCGATGTCCTTCTTGTAGCGAGGGGCCCAAAACTGAACACAGTACCAGAGGTGCGGCCTCACCAGAGTCAAGTACAGGGGGACAATCACTTCCCTAGCCCTGCTGGCCACACTGTTTCTGATACAAGCCAGAATGCCGTTGGCCTTCTTGGCTGCCTGAGCACACTGCTGGCTCATATTCAGCCGACTATCAACCATCACTCCCAGGTCCTTCTCTGCCTGGCAGCTCTCCAACCACTCATATCCCAGCCTGTAGCTCTGCTTGGGGTTATTGCTCCCCAGGTGGAGGACCTGGCACTTGGCCTTGTTGAACTTCATGCAGTTGACCTCAGCCCATCGGTGCAGCCTATCCAGATCCTCCTACAGAGCCTTCCTACCCTCGAGCAGATCGACACGCACCTAACTTGGTGTCATCTGCAAACTTACTGAGGGTGCACTCAATGCCCTCATCCAGATCATCGATGAAGATATTAAAGAGGACCGGCCCCAGCACTGAGCCCTGGGGAACGCCACTAGTGACCGGCCTCCAACTGGATTTGACTCCATTTACCACGACTCTTTGGGCCCGGCTATCCAGCCAGTTTCTAACCCAACGAAGTGTGCGCCAGTCCAAGCCAAGAGCAGCCAGTTTCCTGAGGAGAATGCTGTGGGAAACGGTGTCAAAAGCCTTGCTGAAGTCAAGGTAGACCACATCCACAGCCTTTCCCTCATCCACCCAGCACATCACTTTGTCATAGAAGGAGATCAGGTTCGTCAAGCAGGACCTGCCTTTCGTAAACCCATGCTGACTGGGCCTGATCGCCTGCTTGCCCTGCAAGTGCTGCGTGATGACTCTCAAGATAATCTGCTCCATGAGCTTCCCTGGCACTGAGGTCAAACTGACAGGCCTGTAGTTTCCCGGGTCAGTCCTCCGGCTCTTCTTGTAGATGGGCGTCACATTTGCTAGCCGCCAGTCAACTGGGACCTCCCTTGATAGCCAGGACTGTTGATAAATGATGGTAAGCGGCTTGGCCAGTTGCTCTGTCAGTTCTCTCAAGATCCTCAGGTGGATCCCATCCCGCCCCATTGACCTGTGCACATCCAAGTGCCGTACCAGGTCACCAAACATTTCTTCGTGGATAGTGAGGGCCACATCCTGCTCCCCATCCCCTTCCACCAGTTCAGGGAACTGGGTATCCAGAGAACAACCGGTATTGTCGCTAAAGACTGAGGCAAAGAAGGCATTAGGCACCTCCACCTTTTCCTCATCTCTTGTAACTAAGTTTCCTCCCGCATCCAGTAAAGGATGGAGATTCTCCTTAGTCCTTCTTTTTGTGTTGATGTATTTATAAAAATATTTTTTGTTATCTTTAATGGCAGTAGCCAGATTGAGCTTCAGATGAGCTTTGGCTTTTCTAATTTTGTCCCTGCACAGCCTCGCAACATCCTTATAGTCCTCCCTAGTGGCCTGCCCACTTTTCCAAAGATTATAAACCCTCTTTTTTCTCCTAAGCTCAAGCCACAATTCTCTGTTCAGCCAGGCTGGTCTTCTTCCCTGCCAGCTTGTCTTTGGGCACGTGGGGACAGACTGTTCCTGTGCCATTAAGATTTCCCTCTTGAAGAGCGCCCAGCCTTCCTGGACTCCTCTGCCCTTCAGAACCGCCTCCCAAGGGACTCTACCAACCAGTGTCCTCAGCAGCACAAAGTCAGCCCTCCGAAAGTCCAATACAGCGGTTTTACTGGTCCTCTTCCTGGCCTCGCCAAGAATAGAGAACTCCACCATTTTGTGGTCACTCTGCCCAAGACAGCTCCCGACAATCACATCCTCCACCAGTCCTTCTCTGTTTGTGAAGAGAAGGTCTAGCGGGGTGCCACCCCTGTAGGCTCACTAACCAGCTGCGTCAGGAAACTATCTTCCATGCTCTCCAGAAACCTCCTAGACTGCTTTCTCTGGGCTGTGTTGTGCTTCCAGGATATGTCAGGGAAGTTGAAGTCCCCCACGAGAACAAGCACTGAAGATTTCACAACTTCTGTCAGCTGCCTGTAGAACTCCTCATCCGTCTCCTCGTCCTGGTTCGGTGGTCTATAACAGACCCCAACCAGGACGCTAGCCTGTTGGCCCCGCTGATCCCAACCCAAAAGGACTCGACCTTGTCATTCCCAGCCTCGAGTTCTACAACATCGAAAGACTCTAACATAGAGAGCCACTCCACCACCCCTTTTGTGCTGTCTGTCCCTTCTGAAGAGCTTATAGCCAGTCATAGCAGCACTCCAGTCATGAGAGTGGTCCCACCACGTTTCCGTGATGGCAACCAAGTCGTAGCCTGCCTGCTGCACGATGGCTTCCAGCTCCTCCTGTTTGTTACCCATGCTGCGTGCATTGGTGTAGATGCACTTCAGCTGGGCCATTGCCTTATCCCCCGGCCTTGCTATTGTTCCCCCTGGCACAGCTCCAACAATCCTTGCTTCAGCCCCATCCCCCTTCTTACCTAGTTTAAAGCCCTCTCAATAAGCCCTGCCAGCTCCTGGCTCAAGATCTTTTTTCCCCTAAAAGATAGGGACCCGTCTGCGGCCATCAGGCCGGGTGTCGAGTATAGTGCCCCATGGTCAAAAAAATCAAGATTTCTGTGTTGGCACCAGCCTCTGAGCCACATGTTTAACAGGTGGGCTTTCCGTGTCCTCTCTGTACCCCTCCCTGCCACCGGAGGGATGGACGAAAACACCACCTGCACTCCCACTCCATCCACTAACCGTCCCAGTCTCCTAAAGTCTCGTTTGATAGCCCTCAGGCTTCTCTCTTCAGTGTCATCACTACCTTCCTGGACTATCAAAAGAGGATAATAGTCAGAGGGGTGAACCAGGTTGGGAAGCTTCCTGGCAACGTCCCTGACCCTGGCCCCAGGGAGGCAGCAGACTTCCCTACGGGTAAGGTCAGGCCGACATGCCTGACTGAGAATGCTGAGAATACTCAGCATTGAGATCAAATTTACATCCAGGCAGCTTGCACTGAATCCATCTTCTGATGAGCTTTGGGGGAACAAAAGAAGGGGACCAGTACCCTAATTGGTGAATTCAGTGAAGTTGATTTTTCTTGACAAGTTATTTCTGGAGGTTTCCTATCTCCTGAAGGCTGCAGGAGCAGTTATGTGGAATAAACTGACAGTAATGGGCAACTGTCTTTCTCATCTCTGTCCAGTTTAGCTTAAGCTTTCAATTTTTCAGTGATAACGCTAAATGAAGTACGGATTGGACAGAAGCCAGGTGTCAGTGCATGGCAGAAGGTTTTAATTCTGCTTTTAGAAACTAGTTAAGTAGTGTGCTAATATAAGCACGACTCCGTTCTCAGTTGGACAGCTTGAGTGAAGATGAGCATGACACTGCCATATCGTCGTGTTTTGTGTTAGAGCTTGTTAAAGCTGTAATTATTACAGCTGTCTCTGTAACATATTGTCACAGTATTAAAACATCTATTTGATTATATGCAATGACAGTAAGTAGATAATAATTCTCTGAAGATTTTTGCCTCTCTATTATATATGTTTTTCCCTTTTGTGTTCATACACTGGTATTACTCAGGATTCATAAATGCTGTTGATCTCTTCCATCCCCCTTCCAATTTCCACACTGAAAGCTGTGTTTCTGAGTAATCACAAAGTTGTGCATTTAGCTGCTTCCTCTCTAAGATTCCATAATTTCTTGAGGTGCATTGCAGCCACAATATATGCTGTAACTCATGCCCAGAACAAGCTGATTATGCCGTAGTATGTGCATTCTGATGATTAGTAAAGACATCTCCTGGTTTCAGTGGAGAAATTAAAATCAGAATGCCTCTGAAGGCACAAATGGACTGAAATTGGTGTTTTAACATTAACTGAAGTAGTGCTTTTTAAGCTGTCTTTTCTCAGCAGTTTTTAACCCCTTCCACTCTTTGGCAAGTCTTTGTGCTTGAGTTTGCTCATAACCCTTTGTTTTATAGGGGAAAGATTCCTTTGTTCTGTGGCTCCTATTTTTTTTTTTTTTTTTTAAGTGGGTTTATGGTGAAGTGTTCTGGAGAGATCAGTGCTGAAAAGTGACTGTCTTTCACCTTGAATGCTTCTGTTATGGAACATGGGGATTTCTCAATGACATGCCAATTACAGGTGAGCCTGAGAGTCACTTTTTGCATTTTTGGCATTGGGAAAATTTAGAATCAGAGACTGGATTTTCAAAGGGTAGTGTTGTTTTGAACAAATTAAAAAAAAAAAAAAAAAAAAAAAAAAAAAAAAAAAGGGAGGTGGGGGAGGATCTAAAAGGTCTGACTGTGAGTTCTGGGTAGGTGCAAAAAAGAACATGATGCCCTTTTGACTGAGTTACTTGATATAATACTGGACAAAGCTGTGACAGTGCACTCAGAAACAGTCTCGATGAATCCTTTGTCAGTCTGCTGTTCACCAGCTGAATTTAGTACTATGGTTCCTCTGAATAGTGAATAGGTTTTCCTCGGATTCTCTTATTTCTGGTTTCTTCCTCAGCTTTTTATCTGTGGAAGACAAAATCCAACACAGAGACTTATTTTTATTAACTGCTGCCTGAGTCACTTTGCATGATGTCAGGGGAGGAGAGAAACTTATTGTATCCTTAGAACTGGTTTAACAAAGGCTTTGGATAATTTCTGAGATTTTTAAGATGTTGGGTTGGCTTAAATGATTAGTGTGAAAGGTTCAGAGAAGACTTAAATATTTAAGGCTCTATTCTGCCTTTACTTGTACCCATGCTATTTTCACATTCTCTGGATTCACTTTTTTTTTTTTTTTTTTTCCTCTGGATTTTCACATTTGAATGAGAAAGTAATTTTGTGTCTTTCTCCCTCCCTGCCTTTCTGCACTCTCCTCCATTCAGCCTGCACAGAGTTGGTATTCTCTCTTCCAGCTGTTGCTGAGGATCTAGGGAATGTTGCCAGGTATGCAGGAATGGGGGAAGGCAGCATCTAGAAGGGGGGAGGAGTGAATCCAAACAGCACACAGCCCATCATTCCCTGTTCATCACCAGTGCAATGATAGATACTCCTGAAGTAAGCAGATCCCTTCTTTAGCAGCTCAGGAATGGAGGCAGAATAGTTTACTCTTCATTCCTGCTCTTCATCTTGCTCTTCCCCCTTCGGAAATTACCTTTCCTCTCCTGGCAGAATATGTTCTGTCTTTTTCCATCTTCTTGTTTGTGATGCCATTTAAATCTCTTCAAATCTTTTTAATCTTTTTTTTTTTTTTTTTCCTGGGCATACCTGCAGTAATGCTTGTAACTTTATCTGCTGAGAGAGCACTTATTTATGGCAGTGATTCTTCCCACAGTGATAGATGCAGCTTAGCATGAGGCAAGGAGATGATGACTAAACAAACAGGGAAGTCTGATCCCATTTACATTCCCTGAACAGTTGTTAATATCTCTGTGTCCATCTACCTCTGATTCTCAAACCAGACTTCTCAGTTGTGTGAGTATGCGATCATCTGTTGATTCCTACTAATTCTTCAATAGGCCTGTTACTTGTGGGAGAAACTATGGGAAAAGGGATAGTATATTGCTTGGAAGGCTTCTGAAAATACATCACTTAATGCTTACTGACAGCGATTTCCATTTGACTGGGCTCGCTTGGAATACCACTGTACCTGGTGTTCAGGTATCACCATTCTTGATAACTGTTTCAGTTCTATCTCTTTAAAATGACAGATGAATGCTATTCTTAATGTGATCCTATTTGCCGTCTGTGACAGTGTAACTAGGAACTAACTATTCAGTCAAGGTGAAAAACTCACTCAGCCTGGAATTTACTCTCTTACAGTCCCAGGTGTAATGTGCTTGCTAGTGAAGTCCGAATTCAGTGTGGAAAGGACCTGGTCTACTCCATTCCCTTGGTGTATTTCATTAGTGAGTGCTTTTCACAGTTAACTTGTATAGCTGCACTGTCTTTCATCTATGCTAAATGAATTCCAGTTATTCCCCTGACCTTCACCTCCTTTTTCAGAATTTCATGCATCAAGGAACATGCTTTGCAGTTCTAAGGAAAGTCTATATCCCTTGGTGTTTTAATACCTTTACTGTATAAAGGTATTGGGGTATCTATGCAGCTTGCCAGCACAAATGGGCTGGATAACAACTGGCAAATACTGTATGCCACAGACAAGGTATCAGTCACTGTCAGGGAAGATTGCTCAACAGCTGTATTTTTTCTTACTGACTCTTCCACATACTAACTCCACTGTGAGAGTGAGGGTGTTGGGTAAATTGCTTCAGGCTAATCACATTTGTATTAGCCAAACAAGTAGTACAGCTACTTGCCTTCTGCCTCTCAGCCCTTTCTGACAGGTGTCTTCACGCCTTGTGAGTCAGGGCTTTTCCTGTGAAGTTTGAAAGTATGATCTAGAGAAATGCTTAGCATCTATATTGTACCCAATTGTTAAGTCCAAAGTCCAGAAAGTCGTTAAAAGAGCATTCCTAGAGTTAATTAGAAGGGCTTTTGGGGCATAGTCAGGAATTAGCACAGAGATGCTCTTGTTGGGCATTGACTGTTCAGCTGCACTCAGCTGTTGGAGTGATGTGCAGTGTGATATGGCCAGATACGTGATGCAGGATGATGTCTGGGAGGATTATCTCAAATGTCACTTGCAAGAAAATTGATCTAATAACTGCTGTTCTGAGACAGGCTATGAGATGAGCATCTAGTCTGCAATGTGTTTCATTATGACCTCTCTCCAACGACAGGCAAACAACAATGGCATTATTGTGCAGGGGATAAAGGAGTATGTTTATTGCTGAAGATGTGGAGGGAGTTCTACCTCCAAAAAACCTAGAGGACTTTTTAGAGTAGCTTTGAAGGGCATAGCACTTGGTGTGATGATTCACTATTTCTGTAAATTTGTAGTTTAAAGGTGGGCTCTATTTATTCATACAGATTGATGGTTCTGAAGGAAGCAAATTTAAAAAAAAAAAATCAACAACAAAGTAATCCTTTTTGCTTAAGAGCATTGCTTTTCTTCCAACTGTACAGGAAGTGAATCTGGTTGCTTTGTTCCTTTGCAGAATTTATTTACTTCCCCACAGTAACAAACTTTTTCATTATACTCTTGTTAGTAAAGATTGACATACAAGGTCCCATTTGATTATTTATTATTATTCTTCTTATCATTATTATTTTATGAAATGGAATCATGTTGTTCAGGAAGACCAGAGAAGAGGGAAAAACTCTGCAGACTGTTTTCTCCACATGCCCCAAGTAAACTTTGTGTTCACCCTTGTGCACTTAAATACCGGCTACTGCTTAATAAAATCACTTGGAAAATCTCCTTGGGCTGGCAAATGGTAGAGTTTGCAAAGCTGCTATTGAGTCTGTAGGATTCTGAAGCTGATGCTGAAAGGTAGGGAGCTTTGGAGGGTCTGACCTCAGGAATCCTGGAGCTAGAAAGGGTCAGATGGATGCTCGAGGCTATGGGTGAGAGGCTAGATTCAAGATGGGCTTTGGAATAAGGTTTTTGATAATTGGTTTGTTCACCGCCTGGTACTTGAAAATAAAATAATACCTAAATTGACGACTGACTTCATGCTGTAGTGTAGCATTGGAGTGGGTCATTATAACCTTCCTTTCATAAGAGGAAAGTTTAATTTTCCTTTATTATATCAAGATATATTGGGGAAACAGTATATTAATTTAGTTGTTCACTTTGTGTTTTCAGCATTAAAAATTCTATGCTCAAATTGCATTTCTGACTTTTCCCCATGTCCCTTCCCTTTCTGCAAAAGTGTGTATATATATGTCTATATATGTGTATTACATAAATATGTATAACAGAAATATTTTGGTGAACTGCTTGCTTCTATGCCTGACTTGTATTTGGCATGCACAAATTATGTGAGAAGCTGTTTTATGTTAAAAAGTGGCCAGGATGTTACTTTCAGGTTTGTTATCTTAGTGATGCACTGATTTACAGCCAGTAGGGATGAGGAATTGGAAAGCTGCTTTTAAACTCAGTGACAGATTGCCAGGGGAACGAGGGCTATAAAGTCATTCATTTGGTTATCCTCTGGGGAGAGTCAGCCTTCCATCCAGCTGAGTCAGCGGGAGCAATAAGGCAGGAGAAACCTGCCAGGCAGCCATTTAGAAAATGTGCTAGCTGCTTCGGGGGATTAATTTAGTTAATCAGATTAGTTTAACAAGTGTCAAGAAGAGAACTGACCAAGTGACCACTAGATAAACATTTTACTAGTAAGCTATATAAAAGAAATGATCAGTGACAACAGGTAGAACTTGTCTTTTTTCCCAAAAATATTAATTTCAAATAATAAACATTTAGCAGCATATTTCTTTATTCCAGTGCTGTTATGCCTTCATGTTGATAGCTGCATGTGGATCAATTTCAAATGCACTGCTGCTGAGTCCACTTTTTCCTAGATCCTCATGTTTCTTCCTTTCATGTTATTTTCTGTAGCGTTAAACATCCTTTACAAATCACCCTCTTCTCCCTTTTCAGGTTCATGTGCTCTAGGAAAACTCCTGATACTTTCACATGTAAATGATGAAAATGGTTTTACTGTATTCCTTGTCACTTTGTTATTCTGCTTTCCTCAGTGAGTAGCAAAGCCAGCTCGTGTTACAGTTGATACCAAACAAGAGGTGGGTAGGAATTTTCATGCCAAGGAGAGTGGCACTTAAAAATGGGCTTATGAGCTCAGTCAAAACTGAATTGCAAAAACTGTGTTCCTAGAGACATCAAAAACATGACTTTTTTTTCAGAAGGAAATAGAGAACCAGAAATGTAAGTTATTGAGTAACTGCCTCAGTTATCTGTATCTTCTATAAAATCTTGTATGCAATTAAAATGCCACGGAGGTTTAGCAGAAGGCAAAAAATGATACTCTACCAATACTGAGGGAGCACTTTGACTTAGACCAATTGAATCTCATGTTACATAAAAATATGTTAATGAGGAAGACACTTAAGTTGTTTAATGTTTTTTTGTTTGTTTGTTTGTTTGTTTGTTTTTGAGTCGAAGAAACCTCTTTTCATTGCTGGTATTTGATATTGTAATTAGCTGTAAAGAACATTTATGCAAATTGAGACATCCATCCTGCTATGTTTTCTACTTTTGGTGATGTTTCACTAAACTCTTCAAATGCATCCTAACAAGCTAAATCATGTTACAGTGTTCATTACATTCAATAGCATCCTTCACCAGGAGTGTTTCAGTAGAAATCAATACTGAATAATGTACAAGTTAGAAGTATTTTGAAACAATTGTATTAATAGTAGGGAACCTTCCCCCTTCCCTCCCAAGTTCCTTAGGTTGCTTTACTTTCAGATATGTATTTATTTTGAGGCATTTTTTGAGGCATACTTTTGTTCAGTAGGAGACTAATTGCATGAGCACATACTGTATTTTGAGGAATCAGCTATTAAATAGTAGCGACCTAAAAATCTTTGATTGAATACATGTAACTATCTGAAATGCAACAGTAATTCAATGTAACAGTTGTTGCTTATGAGATGAAAAACTAATTTATTCTGTTAATAAAAAAAATCATTATACACTTGCAAGGAATAAATGTTAAGTTCATTCTTTTTACTGTACATTTTAATATCTTAATCCTGTTCAAATTTCTACTGTAATATTACAAACAAAACAAAACAAAACAAAAAAACCCTAATCTTTTCATGAAGATGACTTTGAAATCCTTTGCAGTGGAAAAAAAGAGGACAAAGAACTGCCAAACAGAATTTGTATTCTGTGAATTAAAATAGGTTCTGCACCATAATTAGTGTTTTTATGAGGGTTGAACTGGAGGCACTGTATTTTCATGGGAAAATCCGTTTGATGTGTACCATCCCTAATTTCTGCAGTACTGAATAACCAGGCTCTAATTCTGCTGTAATGAACCATGTGTTAATGCTACAGCCTTCTGTCCAGCCAGAAGCCAAAACACCATGTCTGACTTTGTAATGAATCTTGCAGTCATCTTGTTGACTCCATGGGTAGGCTTTTATTCCAAATCTGTCTTCAAATATGGCTAGTTTTCATTGAAACTTACAATGCATCCTACACTTGTGCTTGGGTTTACCCAGTTTGCTAACTTTCCTGGAAAGTGTGAATGCTTCAAACCCTTTAGGGTGTTTCCTTGTTGGTTTTCAAACAATGAAATTTAAAACAGTGGAACTAACTAGAGCTGTTCATATTTTGCAATTTAGTTTTATTTGATTGATAGTTTTACAGTTTTTTTAAAGATACAAGTCAAACAAAACAGTTGAAGGGTTTACTGTGTATCTCTGGTTGGGAAGGATTATTCTTGCAGCTGCGTTTCTTGTTAGGTCACTTAATGAACACTTTTTTTGTGCTCTAATCAGTAACTCATGTATTTTTCCTTAGATTGACTTATTTTTCACTACCAAGATGATTATTCTTTTTAAACTTGTACACAGAATGTGTTGAATTTGTCATGTTGACAGCATGGATACAGTTAGATCAGGAAGATGTGGACTGGCTTCAGACACAAGTGAGTTTTGGAAATGACATTCAGATCGTGATCAAATGTGCAGAGCTTAAGTAAATGCTATCCTTCCTTCCCCGCACAAAAAGTGCCTGAAGTGTGCTCTTCAAGGAGCCACCAACAGGTCCACATATTGTGTGTGGAAGGTGTGGTGTCGTCCTACTGAGATGGCCATCCTAGTGGCTGGGAGAGACCCTGTGCGTGCCCACGTGCAAAGCCTCCCAAAGGTACTTCATAGCCTACAAACTGATGCAAAGTCTGTATGAGCTGTGCAGAAGTGCTATTGGTGGCTCCCACGGGATGTAGGTAAAGAATGTGAGTGCAAACTGATTTCTGCTGTAAATATTGGCTATGAGGTAAGTTTCTTCTGAGTTTTGTTGATCTGCAGGCATGTGTAGCACTGTAGGTTTACATATAGAGTCTAACCAATTCAAGTGAGCACTTGCAATCTTTGTTTGCCCGGCTTCTCTCCATTGGCATAGTTGTTGCTCCTGAGATTATGTGTTCATTCATTGCATCTCAGTGTGGCAGTCAAAGAATTAATTACTCTGAGAAGGGACAGGCCTCTTCTAAGGAGTTTCACAACTTCAGCTTTTAATGGATCTCTCCCCCCTGCTGGGGCTGCACCGCAGCTTGTCAAAGCATTCGCGGCGGCTGCACGGGTCAGTGGTTCCCAATGAAGAGACAGTGTTAGAGGAGCCGTGACACTAGTTCCTAAGGCTGATTTACTTGGAGCTGGGGGCAGCGAGGGAACAGGGGAAAGGGAAACTGTAAGCTCTTGAGTCATTGTTCACAGGAAGAAGGTTTTAAAATTCTCCTTTGAGGGGAAAAAAGTACTATACTTAAACCCAGGCTACTTGTACATTCAAGCATTAACCTCACTGGTTGCTTCCTAAACTGATTGCCTAGATGGCCTGTCTGCAGTGGTGCTAGATGTTGTTTCATTATCTAATGTCACTTATTGATTTTCATTAAAAACATGTCAGCATTGATTTTTCTAAAGTACCCTCAGAAATACATTCTGACCCTTTTTTATGTTGAATCCACTGCAGAGTCTCCCACTGAATTAGACTGAAGTGGGATTATTTTCTGACTAAGAAAAGTTGATTAAATATTTTGATGTATGAGTGGTTAAGACTGCTTTAAGAACAAAGCATGCCACGGGGAAATGAACTGAGACACGGGAAATGCTGAAAGGGAGGAAGCTACAAAACAGGCACTTTGTCCATTCATGCATTGTTATTTAAAACGAGCGATGTAAATCAGTTGAAGGTCTGGTCTGTGCCGTTACCATCAATTTACACTGGGTTGTATTGATGTGATGCTGATATGGGAAAGGAAATATTTTTATGCATAATAAAAAAATGCAGACAGGTATACTTTATCTCATGAATTTTCAGGGACCCTAGCATATTTGTTTCTTGATTGTTGAAATGGTGATGATCACTAACTTAAATTGATCAGCTCTTTTTTGTCATATGCCTGTTATTTTCGTGCTCTCCTCCTGTGCCTCATAGTGCTTATATTTGTATTTGAAAATCAGTAACAAGATGTGTAGTGATGTGCAATGACGTGAATTATTCTGCAGACCTTTGTGGAGCGGCTCTAGCACAGCTGCCTGCAGTGACTGCAGGACACTGCTGGCCCAAGACTTGTGCTTATATTCCTTCAGTAATTAACATTTGGGACTATTTTGATAAAAGTTGAAGTTAAAACAATTATTTATTTATTTATTTATTCCACAGAAGTGACAAACAGCTAAACATCAGTGGCTGAAAAGTTCTAGTGAACTGGCAACTGAGCCTGAAGCTGTGGCATTGTTTGGGTAGCTGTGGGCTGTGGTATTTCAAAATCATAACCAAAACCAAAGACTTTCTGAACTTTCTTTGTGTATGTCTATTTGTAAAGATGGGTAAGATTTTACCTAAGACTTTGCATTTTTCCCTATAAAACCTGCGTATTGGGTAAGTAATTTCTTATTTGGTTTTCCTGTGGAATCCTTTATTTTGTGGTAGAAAATGTGGCCACAGGCTTCTGCACAACAGATTCTCGTCTCCTGGAGAAACAACTCTGCATTTAGCTAATTATTAGCCTTGTTTGCCTGCCTTGGGTCCTAAGATTCATGAAGAGAATTAGCATTGCCTTGGGGGGGGGGGGGAAGAGAGGAGGGCAGAAGGATTTTGATGTGTTTATATCTACCTGTACATGATATATACTGTTGCTACTCTCACTTTCAAATGATTCCTGTGAGAATGCATTACTCAAATATTAGTAATGTGGCCAAACCTGATGTGGTAATTTCTCAGGTAACAGAAATAACTTTTGTTATCTTAATATCCCCCTGGCTTCTGCTTAGTCAGCGAACTGCTCTAAGTTATTTGATATATTCGAGGGAGGAAAATATGTTGTTGATACAAAGGGACACTTAGAAACTCGGTATGGATGCACAACTTGATGCATGGAAGTCTCCAACTCAGTGACATTCTTGCCCTGTCCTAATATCCCTTCTGTTTGAGGGTGGAGGTGGAAAGTACAACTGGAGCCTTTTGGGGGTAGAGGATATTTGCTGCTTTATGAATAATGCTGACCAGGTGTGGTCGATGGGGCATGCATTACAAAGATGTAGAGTACAAAGCTTGTGACTCTCCTGGGGATGAACCTGCCAGACGGCTGTAGCAGTGTCTGTTGCAGCGGTTCTTGACCTTTTGATCACAGATACATATACCCCAAGGGAAAGTCTCTGAGTGCCTCTCCACATGCTCCTCAGTCGATGGCTCTTTAAAAACTCTGTACTGAGAATGTGTGTTCCTCATCTCTAATTGTGTGCATTTTTTTGCCTTTTCTCAGTGTATGTTCTTAGGCTGTCTGCCCTTTCTTGGTTTCTCTGTTAATCTGCAGTCATTATGTTCATTTTACTCTTATTAATGCATATTGTTCTGTAGCACAGTAGATTTCAGGACAGCTATCCTTACAAATTCTTGCTTTCTGAAAACCTTGGGGAATCCTACTCTGCCCTCTGCCTCTGGCAGGTACGTAGGTATCTGACAGCAGATGGACTCCCTTGGATAAGATAATAGCTGGTTTCTAGGATAGCACCAACTTCTTGCCTCTTCATGGTGCAGGCTTCATGTAAATGTAGCTATTGTTACACAAAGCTGGGCTAGAGAAACAGTGTCCATCAAACAGCGTCTGACATCTGGAGGTGGCTTTTTTCAAATGTCTCAGAGGAATGCAGGAGAAACCCCCTAATGTGCCTAGCCAATTGTGCAACCGTATATGATAGGGCTGGAGGGAGGGGACTGGATTTCTTCCCGACCCCCACCTGTCAGTCAGCTTAGCCCTGAAGGATAAGCTGATCTTTTGAAGTTAAGGCTTAAACTTGTTGAGACTGGAGGGCATTTCTAATAGGTTACTGGGTTAGCAAAGAAAAACGTCGGTGCTGTGTATGGTATCAGCTTTGCTTTGATCAGGCATTGTTGTGTGTACACACACATGCATGCAACACTGATTATTAGCTGTTAGTTACTGCTTACCTCCACTGTCCGCTTGCTAAATCAGAACCAGAGGATCTGTGCAATGCAGTCCTCAAGAGAATACGTCTGAGAGCTTTTTCCAGAGGTGCTGACTAACAAAGGCTGGCTGTTTATTGACAAAACAATGAAGGAGCAATGTATGAACTCTGCCTTGTGCTATCTGTGTGTGTATGTAAGTGTGTAAAATAGGAGGAGGATGCCCAGATTTGGAGCTTTCAGTGCTAGCGAAATATGAATAATAAAACCATAGGCTGGCACAAACCTACCAGGAGCAATGCACTGAATATACAACTTTTGAGGGGAAACATCTTCTTCTCCCCTTACAAACAGTCATACCATAAATTTTCTCACTTTTCTGGTTTTAGTGCTGTTGTAAAAAGCCCAGGCCAGCTTTAAAAACCTAAAACTTTCTCTTACAATGGCCCGGGCTGAGCTTTGAGACACTGCCACAATTCATTGTCTGGGGAAGAACCCTTGCTGGGAAGGCTGTGATTTATATCAGCCAGCCTGTCATTGGGTGAAAGGAATGCCCAGTTTTTCATTTTGATCAAATGTTAGGTTTGAAAGCCACCCACTGCTGTAAGCTCAGTTGGAGTGGTGAGATGAGATGGAGCACATTGCATGCTTTGTTGCTGAGATAGATAGTGTTTTAAGGCTGTCTGAATCTGTTTCCCATTGCTCAGTTCAGGGAGGAAATATGTGGATTTAAAAGAAGGGAAAATTAGACTGAACGCTTTTTTCTGTACTCTTAGTGAAATAGAAAATGGGGTGAGGGCAGTTCAAGACTACACTCATTTCACAGTGGACACTTAGAAGAAGTAAAAATCTTTGTAATTCATTTGGAGCCAGAGTAGATGAACCTGTAGGGAAGATGAGAGTAGAATTTTCCAAGGAGACTAGCAGAGATAATCACCTAGCATCTCCTAAAAGCTGATAGACCTGTCCCTATGCCTAACACTGGAGGGGGGGTAGAAGGAGGGACACGACTGCTTTGTTCTGTAATTGGATTTATTTTCTTTCATTGGATTTTTTCCTTTCCTTTCATCCCCTCTTTTTTTGTCTTCTGTTTAGCAGCTATTTTGTGGACTTTCATTTCTGAAAGGATGGATGCTGATACAGTTCTAGGACTACAGTTTTATTTCTATTAAAAATCAGCAATAATTTCTATCTTTTTCTCTTGACTGTGTTGGCAGCAGCACATAGGACTTCCTCTGGTTTTGAGTTTCATTGTAAATTTCCAATTGAGACTAGTCTTGTTAAGGTATAAAAGCATCTGATCTGAGATTTTGGCTTTGAATTCAAATGACATTCATCCTTTGATCTTTCTTTAGGTTAGTGCTCATTTTGGTTGAGTTTCATGATACTTTTACCTTATTAATGCTACTTGTGTTTACACAGTCCTTCCTAGCACTAAATTAAATCAAATCAAAACAAACAAACAAACAAAATGTCTCTTGTATTAAGAATATATATTAAAAATAATCTGTGTTGTTGATCATGGCTGTAGACTATGATCTTGATCCTCAGTTTGTATGAAGCCAATGAGCAACTTCTGTGAGTAGTTTACTTACTGAGTTCAGAGTTCACTGCTATGAATAAGAAAATCTTTCTTACCTACCTCTACTTGTATTAGATTTGTAAATGTGAAATTAGATGCTGTAGATAATTCCCCTGTTCCACCACCACAAGCTGTCTGAGACAAGCTGCCTGAGTAGCCTTGGGCAAGTCACGTCTGCACAGATACAAGAAGGGATAATAGTCTCAGAGGTTTTGAAACTAAGCACGTTCAAGATTATAAAACTGTGGTGACAGTGGCAAAAAAATAAAAATAAAAATAAAAAAAAAATCCAGTGTACTTTAACCAGTATACTTGATCAGTCCTTCAGGTCAGAGCAGATTTAAAGGCCATCTGTGGTGTGATTCCACTGACTTACATAAACCAGGATCAAACTCGATTAATGTATTTGTGTGGTCTGACCCCTTTGAATTCTCTGGTCAAGTTGCCTAAGGAAGGGAGAGAAGCCCAAAGGTCTACTTGGACTTTTGTGTATCTAAATAAAACAAAATTCTGTCAACAGCTGACTACAGGACTCTTGTGCAATTTTTATCACAGTTTCAGGAACAGAAGTAGCAAGCTGAAATGTGCCTTTCAAATTACAAATACACAACACCTCTCTGAATGTTTTCTTTAAGGCAGTTACTGTGGGAATTATGAAGTAAATGATTTTTCCTGTGAAATAATATACTATGTTTTAATGACAAAGCTGATGAGCTAGAAATTTAGTTATTACTTTATGAATGCCTTTTAAAAACCTTCTTTTCCCATCTTTACAAATTATACCTCTGTTTATTACATGTTTTCATGTTTCCAGGCATACAGAGAAGAGTTATACTATGGTCACACAATTCTGTTCCCAGCTGGGAGTGACCAAAAGGACAGACTGATTACAATACCTAAGTCTGGTCTGTAAAGCTGGTTTGCAAATGTAGGAAAAAATAATAATTCAAGGTCTGTTTCATCAGGACATTAAAGGCTGAGGTTTTTCAACATCATGCTACCACTAATTCCAAGCTGGAATGTGTTAACTGCAGCCATTATTGTTTGAAACAGCAAACATCAGGTAATGTTGCATTGTGGAGCTAGAAATGCTTGACAGACTTCTTACAGCTCTTGTTCTTGAAATCTGCATCCTCTTTTTCCTCCTAAGGTTCAGCTGAACTCTGAACATCCGAACTCACTATTGATACTCTTGATTAAATAGCTGGTGTAAATTAGGGAGTCCTTTGAATGAATTCAAGAGGTTCCTGGAAGTTTAGGGACCTCACTATTTCTTAAAAATGCTTTCATCACAGTCCTGTGATGTAGAGAGGTCTAGAAATAGCTGGAGGGCCAGATCCGATCTCTCTTATGAGACTGGAATTTGCTTAGGGGAGTTCTTATGGAACATTTCCTCCCACACCTGAGTTTTGTTAGTTATATACATTTTGTAGAGCAGAAAAAGAGTGTTTCTGGAAGCTGTCTTAAAAATGTGGATTCTGAAGAGATTGTGGGGCAAAGAGTGTAAATTCACCATTTGTACAAATAATTTACAGAATAAGGATTTTGGACAAGTAAGGGGCTGAAGACTGGAATGCATGGCCTATGTGGGATTCACATAGAGCAGCTGAAACAAAAAAATGCTTCATTTCCAACACCTATCATATGGCTTTCCTCTCTGTTCTCAAGGAGATGATGAAGAAAAAGACAGTTTTGCAGCTGATTAATTATTGGGAAACAATAATCACTAGTGGTGTATTTTGGATCATTATTCAAGGACTTTCAGACAAAAATAAATGGAGAACTACAACAGTAGCTTTCTCTAATTATTTTCTGTGCTCAGACCTATTTCATGTATACAGCAAACCATTTCTCTTCTTCCAATTTATTGTCAGTGACCTCTGGGGCATAGATTCAAAACATCCTGCAGAGCTCGTTCTAGAAGCTGACTTGATGAGGGCATATTTACCTTATACTCTTAATGAGAGTATTTATTATGGCATTAGTTCAGACTCTAAAATCATAGCTTAGATTTTATAGCCTACTTAAATGCATATATCTGGTTGAAAATATTTTGAGACAGATCTTTACCAGGTGTAAATTGGCACAGCCTCTCGAGAGCTGAAAAACTGTGGCAACTGGTACGTGCTGAATGTTGGAACCTTATTATTTTTGTTTTCTCCATGTGTGTAATGCACTGAGAAAAAAGACAACCCTCTTTAATCTGAGGAGAATTTAGACACAAATCAAGTGCTAAAGAGGCACCACGCTGAGGCTGAGAGCTAAAATACTGAGGATGAAATCAAGTAATTGCTTTATCTTTCTTTGCAGACATTTAGAGATGCTTAGAGGCAAAACTAAAAGAAAATGAATGAATGTAACCAACTGGATTTAGCTGTGGATGGATGTATTAAATTTCCACTGAAAGCAACAAATCAGTGACATTCACTACAGCTTACAGGGGCTAAAAGTGGGCATCACCACCATTCTCACATCTTTGACTTGGTATATACTGTAAGTGACCAAATTGGTGGAAAATTGGCTTGATTTAGGATTTTTTTAAACTTATTATTATTGCTGAAGGTAGCTCATAAATCTACCACAGATATTTACATTTGTTCACTAATCAACTAACTATGTGTCTCTAGGGTCTTTAATTTCTCTGAAATCCCTGTGCTTGCCCAAACCCTGAGCAATGATGGCAGTAGAAGTTTCTTTAGTGATTTTCCTAATGAAAATATGCAAGACTAATGGCTCCCAAAGGAGCGAGCCAAAAAAGTCTAAGAGATAAACCAGGGAAGATGGAGCACTTCTTTAAAAAGAGTCACTGAGTCTGCGTAACATCCTGACCATTTTACAATTATGTTCTGTTGGCAGCCAATTCCTTATATTTTGTTACTGATTCAGATATTATTGGTCCTTGGATGTTTTTTTCTAGCTTTTCCTGGTGTAGATAGTTTGATAGTTCTACGCTCCTCATCTAGATTAGGTACAGAAAATATAAATGTTTTACCAAAGACTGAGTAACCAAGCTGTTTCCAAGAAAGAACTTCAGTGTGTAAAATTGCACGTAGATCAAACTCTTGCACTGTGTTCTATGCATGCAACCATATTGATGAGTAGCTTTGCTTTTTCTGTGGGTAGTACCTGTTGCAAAAAAAAATGCCTTATGCTTACTCAGGTGTTGAGAGCCATCAGATTCTAATATTTTCCTGTTGAGAATATCTAGAGGTAACTAAACAACATTGGAATGATTTAAAAAACCAAAAGACTGAACAAGTACTTTGCTGTCTTTCTTTAGCAGAAATCTGTAATCAGACTAGTTCTTCTGTCTGAATCTGGTGTAATACAAGTAACCAAGTAGAAGCTGGTGAATGTAGGGAGTGATAAGCTCTCTTCTGCCTGATCATTATTCATCCTTGAGTTCAGAGGTGGGTGGGTCTTCCTGGGATCACTTAAACTTCAAGATACACTTTCCCATTTAAAAAAGAAATACAGAAATGCATTAGTGATGGGAGAAGGAGCTATCTGCAGGCAGGGAATATACTGGGACCATCGGTGCCTCCCACTGCACTTCAGAGGCTTTGGTTTAATTCCAGTGACACTGGAGTTTTAACCACTGCAATTACCACTGAACCTTTAGATTCCTAGCAACTAGCAAGCGAACAGAGAAAGCAGTTATCTGGGTAACTAGGGAATTTAACACCAGAACAGCCTTCTGTTTCCCTGGCATGTTAATGTGCAATGATTATATACCCAGAAGACTAGCTGAGTATCTGGTGGGGGCAAGAACGCAGAGCAGCAATAATTTTAGATGCCTTACAAGTAAGAAGTAGGGAAATCCTACAAATAGTTGGGATAGGACTTACATTTCAAACCTGACTGTTAACTTCCCTGTACTATAAGGCTATAAGGCTATCTGGAGGCTTTCTAGTGATACATGTAAAATAAATGAAGCTCATTTTTTGATGTGGATACTTAAAATTGTCCTTTGCATAACAGAAGAACCATTCAAAACTGTTTTTCTTCCTGATGGCTGAAGTTGTGTACAATTGCTGCGTTGGTACTGCGTTGGTCCTTATGTATTATACTTTTAGTGGATTCTGGGTTTGTTTTTGCCATGAGTTGTGCGAGGCTTAAAAAAATAATAATAATAAAAAAAAGAAATGCTACTGACTTCCACTGAAAAGGGAAGTGGTGCCAAAGTATAACAAGTGATTGCATCAGGTTTGCATTTCTAGGCATAGCTGATGTATCTAACAGATTTCAGCCATTCAGATTTTACTAAACAGCATGATTAAAAGTACTTTTGGATAAAGGAAGGGCACATTTATTATGTTCTTACTTTTTGTGGAGATGTAGACATATCAATACATCTATGCTAAGTCTGACTGTATGCAGAAGTTGGATAGATGATGTAAATAATGAAAATGCCACAAAACCAGTCTCTGTTATCTTTCATGTTCTAGGATGAAGCTACACTTTTCTCCGTGCATATTAAATCCCAAACTGATTCTGGAAAGCAGTTCATCGTGTTCATCTGTCCAGCAAGCAGTGTGAAGTGAGATAAACATTGATTCAGTTTTAAGTTGTTGGACTACAATATGGGATTTAACTTTGATGGTAGTCTATCTTCAGTCTATCTTCAGTAAGTTTTAATATGTAGTGGTAAAATTCAACTATCATATTTCAGATACACTTTAGGAAATAATTAAAGTTGATTTCTCAAAACTTCTTTGGCAGACATACTGTAACAAATAAGGAAATAATATAAATATTATCTATTACAGTGCCTCATCCAGTCTCCCAGGCACACTGTGAACAAGGAGAGATGTGCCACAAGTTCAGTGTCTTTGCTCATGGGGATGGCTTTTTTTTTTTTTTCCTGGTGTAATTGTCTTTTTGCTTTTTGAACTCGATTCCTTTGCCATTGATTGCCACATCATAAGGCCTGACACACCCACCTCTCCCTTCATATTTGTAGTTACAAAAGCCTACATAGAGCTAAACCTACTGTGGAAACATCTTGGTTCAATTTTGGCATTGGGCAATTATTTTGAGTTGCTTCCCCCAGCCACCAAGTATTTCAGGATGCTCTTATAGGAGATGAGGGAATTTTGGTAGATGGGAATAGGAATTTGTATGTAAAAGGTGAGATTTGTGGGGACTCAGAAGTAAAGATCAACTGGGTGAAATGTTCACTTATGAGTTACTGCTGAGAGTCCATTTTCAGTTGGAAAGGGTGTTGTGAAGGCTGCATCCAAGTATATGCTCTGAAGTACTGTAAAGATGGTAGTGCTGTATATTTTTCTTGTCTTTTCCACAGAACACTGAAATCAACAACAGAAGTATGGCTAGGAATGATATTGCCTCAGGTTAGCAGTCTACATATCAGTCATGGTGAGAGTATCACCCTGCTTCATGTGAAGAGTAAGATCCTGACTGCAAGTAGTTACTACTTAAATGAGATTGAAAACAATCAGTGTTTAGTGTCCTAGTGAATGATCTAAAGATGGAAGAATAAAATCCAGGTGTGCCAATTTAGGGCTTATTGCTCTGACCATTAGGGCATGCTTATCTTTTAAAGGGTTGTTTCAACTGGCAGCATTACTGAGAGCTGCAGAAGTTTAAAAAGCCAAAGGGACATTTTTCTTTAGTTCTTGAGTGTTTTTGTTTGTTTGTTTGTTTGTTTTTTTTGTTATGAGGTTTGTTATGGTTCAGTAGAAGCTCTTTGAATTGGTGATAGCACTGTGGCTGGAAGGAAATGAAAAGAAAATGTAGAACAGGAGGAGGTTTAACAAGAAAACATTGTTCATGCTGTTATTTGCTGGTTACAGGAATTAAGTATGTCCAAGAAGCTACCTACTTGAGTATATCATGATATGGATTCCTGCCCAACCTATACTACTAATATTGCAGCTAGGGGGCTTTCTGCTGCTGTATTAACAACTTCACTAAAAAGTTATTAGAAAACAGTTTACATAAACAAATGCCACCAGTATTTAATAAATCTGTTGTGACTTGTTGCTATTTAGGGAGAGTCAAATACATAAACTGAAGGAAAATGAGGAGTTTTTTTTTTCTTTAACAGAATTTATTCTTTAACGGAAAAATTTCTGTTTGAGCAGATGAAGCTAAACCTTTCTTAGTCCACTGCAGGTTTAGGTACTGGTTTATCTGATAGCTAAGAGCTGGTCCTGTATTTGGTGGCTGTGGAACAGAAGCTTGCCAAAGGATATCCAGGTTTATTCCTGTCATTGCTAGCACATGCATCTGATACGGTGAACCATGTTTTTCTGTCTTCTGGATGAACAGAATGACCAAGGAAGATGAATCATCTGTGCTGTGCCTGGTTGAGCCTGGTAGAAATTTTCATTTTCAAGAATAGCTCCAGTTTAGCTACTCATATCGGAAGCTTGCAGGTATCTCAGATAATTGCCGTTAGTACTGAGAAATCAGTAGCATATATAACTAGTCAACATGGATTTACTGAATAAAATCAATGTATTCTTACACTTAAATATAGATTATCCCTTTAGGTTTCTAATCATGAAAAGGTAGTATAGCATAGGAAATAAAGTATTGATTTTCTCATTTTCTGATTAGATACAGTCAAGACTTCATAATTTTCTTATGACTTGTAAGAAAATCAAAAGAGATCAAGGACTATAAAAACTCCTGTGAAATTGGGTTGCTTTGTAGAGGAGCTGTCATATTATGCTACTTGCTGGAGACATGATATTAAATAAATGTTGCAATGTTTTAACTGTAACCAAGTATACTACCTCTGCTAGGGGCTTGACCAGCTGGGTAGAAGGGTGTTGGTTGCCCTAAGATTATTCTGTGCTAACAGTGCTCATGGAATAGTTAACAATGCACAAATCAGTGGTGGCATTAAGGGTAACTCTTGTACCAGTACTTGCTCTCGGATAGTTTATGAAAGGCATGTTATATTTAGAGGTACAAAGGTGGACCAACTCTTTCTGCCATTTGTCCTGCTGGAGAGGCAACCTTGGTGTTACAGGAAAACTGCTGATTGAGTTGCTCAAAGGCTTCTCTGCTGGCTGATAGCCAGGGTGCGACAGATTCTTGGCTGCAAAACCAGCCGTCTGTTTGTCATTTCAGTTGTCAGTATTGAATGTGCAAAGGGAAGGTCTAAGATAAACTGAAAAGATGAGAACAGCAGCATAGCTGTGAGTCAGCATCGTTTGCTGTACTTGGCTTTGGAGTTAGGACAGAAAGATATAGTAATTCTATATGGTAGTTTATTCAGCAAAGAGCAGTTCTTATAACCTTCAAACTGAAAACACCATGTACACTGAGAAAAATCATATCCATTACCTCTAAAATCTTAAATGTACAATAAGGCTGGCTGTTGGATTTTGAAATGCTGAGCAGTAAACATTGTGCTTAAGTTTGCTTCTATATAAAATTGAATCTCAGCAGATTTATCAAGTACCGATCTTTGTTCAGCCATTGGTGTGTGGATTTTTCATTAATTTGAAAGCATTTAAGAGGAAAAGAGCCTGTGTTTTTCTAATTGGGTAAGCTAAAGTAAAATTGCTAAATCCATATGTAGGCACCAGAGTGATTTGTTTCTTAATGGGGCTAATTTTGCTGAGACTTGAGGGAGCTTAGCATCTCTAAAATCAGGTTGCATATGTTGGTGTTTAAAACAAAGGAAAGAGGCTGGTCTCGCTCCTAGGTGTAGGTGCCCACTGTGGGGCATGCATTGCATTTGCATAGTGGTCTTGGGGAAATGGTTTAAAGTATTGCTGGGAGGCTAGATTATGTTTTATATGAAAGTTATAATTTCATATGTTAGAAAACTTTTTTCAATTTATTTTGCCTAGGTTTTCACATGTCAGTCCCAAGCACCAAGGGAGTTAGGAGCAATTTCATCAACTTAACTGGCTTACTATCATGCCCTTATTCTTAGCAGGAGTCAGACTTTCTTTGCCTGCTGTAAAAACATCACTGAGAACGAAATCTCTGCACTCCATAGAGTGAGAGTGGTATCAAGTATCTAGCATGAAACAATTGTAGTATCTCCTCTCCTTCCACCTTTATTGATGTTGGCATCTTATGATGTAGGAAAATATAAATTAAGGTTTTATGAAAAATGTTTAAGTTTTCATTTTCTTTGTGAAGTTTGACTCTAATGTACTGATGCATATTAATGTGCTGCAGTTTTGTAATATTAATAATGCCACTTTCTATTACATTCCCAGTCTTTCAAAGATCAGTCCCAAGTCATTTCTGAGCACTAGTTAAGGCCACAGCATTTCTTTCTGCAAAAGAACTCTTACTCATTTTACCTGATGCCTTTATTTACCTATAAATAGATGGCCTGAGGTAATTCAGCAATTCTGGGAGAACTGCATAGTCTCTGCTGCGGAATTACCTTAACATTATTATTTAAAGGTAATAAAACCTTCATCTGAATTCAGAGTTCACCATCTTACTGTGATTACCAGTGGAGAGTCATATGGTTTATTCCTGACCAGTGAATTTGAAGCATTCTGTTTCTGGTCATTGTTGCTTCTACAAGTAATTACTTAAAAACCTGCAGTGATCAGAAGCTGAACTATAGGTTTGTGTTTTAAATAGCTAAAATTTGTTTCCAACTCTTTTGCATTTGGCTCAGTCCTGTAAGAATATTGTGTATTAGTTCTTCTCTAGTTATCAGCATGCAAACTTTCAGAGGAACAGAGTTGACAAAAGCCTCTAGGAACAGAAGGTTATTTGGCAGCTAGTAAATTCATTATGCCTACTGAAGTGCTATGGGTGGTTGAAGCAGAAAGGCAAGAACCTGTGTGGAATATGCTTTTTACATGTTCTGCTGTGGATTAAATGAAAACAGGTTTTTGGCTCTGAGCATCTGTGCATAAATTCAGTCTGAATAGGAGGCAAATTATGAAATGAGATCAGCTCTGAACAATAATACTAACCACAGCTAATCTTTTTTTTTTAAAAAAAAAAAATACATATGTATATAAAAGAATATAAATTGCTACCTTTTGAGCAGCCAAAGTGAGTCAGGGGCTTTGTAGGTTCTTAAATTTTGCCAGATTTCATATTGTTCTCCATTAAGGCTAGTTTTCTTGCATGTTTCAAAACAGGTGTGAGCATTAAGAGGGTGTACATCTTAACCTAAGATGATTACAGGTGTGGGATGCAGTATTAGTTTAATCCACTTTATTAATATCCCCTCCCCCCTTCTGACCTGAGGAGTCTTTTCTGAACTATTTTTGCTCACTGTGACTCCATTTGCATTCTCTAGTGCAGGTACCCATTGTTCTGCTGGCATCTATGATCAGCAGGTAGGGAAGCAGTCACCAGGATGGGATGATGAAACTTTCAATTACTGCCTGGCTGGGCTGGATCTGAACCAGAGATTTGGAGGAGAGTTGCTTTTACATTTAGCCAGTTGATGGGGAGATACCAAAGGACAAATGTAAAGAATAGTAATTGTGTAAGGAGGAAAAAACAAGTGGGGCAGCTCACGCCAAATACTAGATGGCATTAACGATAGTGCTGTTAGGATAGTAGGACAACACATTGTGCAAGAGAATCTTCTTGCTTGCTTGCTTGATGAGATGATTTTCCTGGAGTGTGGCATGTACATTGCTGGTGGCCTGCAAACCTAGTTTCTGAATCCCTGCAAGCATGTAGATCTAAAGTATACACTACTCTCTTCTGAATTTGGCTGTGAACTCTCTGCCAGCTTTCTTTGTTGTAGAGTGGAGCGCATGTAGAGGGGAACTCTTCTCAAGAAGCTGGCTTTTCTTTGCTGTAGATTTGGTGAAACATTAGACAAATTATCATTCTGTCTGCATAATTATCGTTTCCTTGTGAAATAAGGGTAGTAGCACAGCTCTTGGTAATAAGAACTGTAAGCTATTGTGGCAGAAGGAAGGGATGCCTAATTATTACATACAGCCACACACTTGTATAGCATTTCATAGTATGTAGCCCAAATCAGGACTCAGGTACACAGGCAGAGAACATGCAAGCAAATCTGCATGATGTCTCCACTAATAGCTGGTTCTAATTAGTTATTTTTATGAGCTCCAGTGTCAGACAAAAATGAGGAGCCCTCCTCTTGTGTAGTTTCCTGTTTGCTGGGTGCATGTAAAAGAGATCTGGCTATGATGTATGTTAATAATGAGCTGATAATGTAAGCCAGCTGAGAGATGGGGAGTTAGTCTGGTCCGCTGCCAAGTGGGAGGTGAAAGTTCAGGAACTGACTCATGTTGCCAAGACCTGGTCCTGTGGAGAAGGTCTGCCCATTAATAGATTGAGTTTCTCATTAGGGCTACACAGCATATGCTCACAGCTTTGGGGTTTCAAGCTGAAACCCAATACCAGTAAAAGCCTGCTGAACAGAGTGGCAGATTTACTGGTAAATAAAGGATTAAAGGAACACTTGGCAGGGTTGTTAGACTGGAAACCTGACTGGCCTTTGAAGATTACTCCATATTGTAGATCCTCCATTAAAGTTTATTCCAAGAACAGACTTGTTCTGCAATTTACCATGCAGCCCACAGGGCTGGAGTTTTATGTTGTGTACTTTTTTCTCCCCTCCTGCTTCTTGCAGGCTTTGCTTTTCCATGGAGAGCGAGTACCACACATTAGATTTCACAGTGAGCAGCTCAGTATTTACAGCATCTCTGAAACTACTCGTTTCCTTCCGTTTTGAATGAGGATCTCCAGCAAGCTAGTACAATTGCCTGCTTGGGTTACAGCATGTGATGTTTATTACAGCCAGCATGAATGGAGTGTGTATGTGGCTAAACAGCTTTAGCAAACTTGTATTCAGACAGTTTTAAATAGACTTTTATATATATATATACACACATACACAGTGGTCCAGAAGCCCAACAGCTGACGAGTGTTAATACAGTACTCTGGGGCTTTAGGGTGGCATTTTCTTTATATGCCTTTATTGAAAACAAAGATGATTCTCAAACTTGAGAGTTTTGAACTTGCCCAACACAATGACTCTTGTGCCACTCTTTACCTGGGGAAACATGGAGTCAAAAGGAACTGCAAAGTAGGCTTTGTAAACTTCTCAGTGTTTGACTAGTGTATGGTAATATGCTTAATCGAGTTACCTTTTGTTCTTAATTTAACTATTGTTTTGTTAAGTAATGAAGGAGGCAAAACTGCAAATGTGAAGGCAGTGGATTTTATCTAACCCTTCGTCCAACATAAAGGCTTTTCTTTGTTTCTGCCTAGAAGCCACAGGCATCTTTAATCATTGCTGAAATTGTACTGTCTTGATCCCAATAGCTGTGCTAGACCACAGTTTCTTTTGAGGCAAGACATCTGGCTTCAGTAAAGTTGCAATAGGGAGAAGGTATCTGGCTTTTTCCTTCCTTAGACATGACAGGACACGTCAGTCTGAGAGGTCAAGACTTGGATTTACAGTTTTATCACAAAGAAATAAATTGCATTTATTAGTGTATATATGCAAATACATATTTGTGTATGCATGTACACGCACAAGTATATATTTCACCATGATGTGCTCTTTTTGCTATGTAAATCTTGTTGCTTTTTTGTAAACTAGAACTAGCAAAATGATTTTTCAACCTCAAAAGGAGCCTTTATCAGATAGTGTACGCCAAGCTGTGGTTGTGGAGTCTGTTAGGTTTAGTTTTATCTCTGAACCACGTTTTTTATCACTGAATGTAAGAAAATTCATAAGGCTGAGGCTTTTTGGAGAATGCTGCCTGGTAACAAGCAGTTAGGGGCTAGCATAGATCAATGAGAAAGTACATGCGGGTATACGAGGCAAATAGCAGGCTTGTCTGTGTTACCATGGGAGTGCAAGAGGCTCCTTACCTGTCACGTTAGCACAGCAAGGCAGTGCTGCCGAGCAGTGGAGACAGCCCTGTGCTGGGGCTTGGGGTCGGCCGCAGCAGGGGGTGAAAGCCGTGCTCAAAGCCAGGCTTTTACAGCCTCTTGGGCTCTGAGTGTGCCTTGGTCTTGCAGTGTCTCACTGACAATACAGCCCCTTAGCACTTATTAAATCAGTTGCTTTTTTTCAGCTGTAACACCTTCCTCTGCTGCTAGTTCGTCACCCGAGCTGATGGGGTTGCATACTGCATGCTCGCAAAGCCGACAGTGAGTGAGTGCAGCCGATGCTGCCAGCAGTGAGAGTGGACAGTGTTCATTGTATTGAGACATCTTTAGCTAACCACATCAGCGTCTCTGCCCCTTAGGGGGCAGATTAAAGCACTCCTAATGTTTAATAGCATAAATCCTGAGGAAATCTTATGTAAACATGTTCAATGAGCACTCATTAATTTCCCTTGGGATCCAGGCTGAATGAAGATCTTTTCAAAGAAAGGAAAAAAAAGAATTTTATCTTTAAGGACTGCACCTGTTGGGGAAAAAATGTAGGAGGGACTTGTACTTTAAGCTGTGTGAATTAGGGATCTGTGGCAGGGACATGAGGGAGGTTTAGAAGTTATATTAGGAGAGGACAAAAATAGTGCTCACAAAATGTATAGCAAGGCTCTGTGTCATTGATTTGCAAGGAAGTCTTGCCAATTCTTGAGCAGCAGCACTTTAGGAGTATGACACATTCAACCTCTTAGAAAGAGAGTGCAAGTGTCATTTGCTCTGTGTAATTTTGTGGCACTCAGCATAACAAACTCAAATCCATCATGGATGCCAATGATTTTAAGGACACTAGAGAAGAAACAGCAATGTAGGAATCTTAGGGAAGAGTTATATTTTAAGCAGCCCCAGAAATTGATGTGCTCTGTTGCACCTTTGGAGGTGTGTGGGCCAGCTTTGCCTCTTTCATGAATGCACTCTGCATCATTCCTTGTTGAAGACTCACCACCAGACTATTGCCTGACTTTGTACGCTGGATCCGAATTCTTGTAATGTATCTTCATCTTAGGCATGTCTTGTTTTTTTGGCTTGTGAATTTATTCCTTTCAAGACAAAGATTGTATCAAAGAATAACTTGGCTTTGTTGGTTTTTGTATCCTAGTTCCAAAAGTGGAATTGCCAGATGTCGTCTCCCAGACACTTTCCTCAGGTGGTGTGTTGTGGTTTGACCCTTTCTAGACAGATGATAGCAAGACAATTACAGCAAATAAAGTAGACTTTAGACAAGAAATTCTAAATCATGCTTTCCACCTTAAACAATAAAAAGAGAATTAAGAGCATGTGTGCATAATTCTTTCTGCATTTCCTCACCATGATTTATCATTCTGTGAAGTTTACTTTTGTCCCTCAGGATTCCTTCTTCTGAATCTCATTTGTAACCTTGTCATTTTGACATTCCCATGCCCATTACTAACACCACAACCACCGTAGTGCTTTGTTCTTCCTGTCATTTCTTCACCCACTCACTTCCCCATTGCAGGCAAGCTGGACAGAACAGTTTACAGAATAGCCAAAGTTAATCTGCTATGGGAATGGGATTTTAGGGACCCTCTTCCCTCCTGCTTCTGCCCAGCAGCACTGATGTTCACCAAACGGACCATCTCCACAATGGCTGTTATGGAGAGCTGGGATGCTGCCGGCTTATGTGAGTCAGGATGAGATACTTGAGAAAAAACACTGTTTGGGTTTTGGGGTAGGGGCTGCTCAACCCAGTATCCACTGGTTTTTGATGTGTTAGCAGCAGCTAGTTTTCTCCATGGGGATGAGAGCAGACACCAATGGGATTGTACCACTGCTGCTGGTGTAGCTCTTCACAGTCTTCTCTGGAGGAAAGGTGGTAAGTTGGTTAGAAGCAGCCATTGTACTGGATCCAGTCTGCAGGCTACTAGATGAGCTGGGATTTCAATAAAAACACTTTACATAGCAGTATCACTAGCACCTGACACAGTGGTGCTGAAGGATATTGCCAGTTTGGGTGCCACAATGTGCTTTAGGATGCCTCTGAAAAAATACTGAAAACAATGCGGTACCCAGGGCTATTTTTAGTGTTGCCTTGCCCACCCTGTTTTCCTTGGGCTTAGAGCAGTTTTTAGGAGGGATTCCGCCATGTCCCATTCTTGCTTTCTCTTCTGATGTGACGCCTTTTCAAATGGAGAAAGACAGCAATGCAATTTTGAAGAATAGGCACTGCAAAAGTCACCTCTTGTAGGTGATATCACCTTAAAAGCAATTCATGGAGGTGCTTTGACCACAATAACACAAGTCCTTTAGCCATCCCTTTCAATTAATTCCTCAGAAAGATGGTGTTTAACCAGATAGATTTCCACTTGGTTTCTGTCCTGCTGCTGTTGGTGCAGTGCTCGGGGACAAAGAATTGCTTGGAGGTTAAAGGTGACACCAAGTTTGTTTCCCGAAGTGGCAAGGCTGGCCCCCACTCCCAGCTTCATTTCTCAATTAATTGCCTCCTAAATCCTTGTGGCATTTGAAATAGAGATGATTAGCGAAGTTATAGCTGAGATAGTGGGATATTCTGACATATTAAGGCACAGCACTACAAGCAGGTATTGAAAACGTTCACGCATTGGCTGGTACTGTTCCAAATGTATCTGTATAGGAAGAGAGAGAACACGGTTGTGTGTTGTCTTTTACTCTCAAATGAAGTTTTCTTACAAATCTCTATATATTTTTTTCTTTCAGTAAACAACTGGAAAAGTAACCTATGGGGGTTTGGTTTGTAGCTACTGTAGTGTTTTTCTTACTTTAACTGAGCTTTATTGATTATGCCAGTGGAGAAACTTTCCTGTGAGTGAAATTCTGCAAAGTTTAATCTAAATCAGTACTTCTGTGGTCATTTTTTTGACACAAATCAGTTATTTTACATCAAACTTGCATAGATACTTGTAGATGCCAAATGGGATGACAAATCTGGAAGGGGTTCATTTCATCATGAAATCTAGGCACTGAAATATAAGATGTCAATTATGAATGTTTCAGGAGGTATGCTAAAAGTATATTAACCCTAGGGAAAGCCTAGTCCATAGCTGATAAATTCTTTTTTTTAACCTTAGAATTATTCACTGTCCAATTGTACCTAGCACTTGCAGTAACATCCCTTATATTTGTGTAATGCAGCAATGGAGGTAGTGTGGGCCTTTTGGCACTAATGTAATATAGAGTCCTTTTGTTTGTGTCTCTGGCTTTATTTCAAATTCTCAGGATGTACCTATTTAACAAAAAAAAAAAAAAAAAAAAATCCCTTTTCCCTACTTAATGGTGGGGAGCAGAAGCATTGTAATCCATTTATTGAATTCTGTGTCTTCTCTACACCTGTGTAGCTGCCAGCTCTGTCCTGCATAGATCTGCACACTACTCATGCTGAGCTTTGTTCTCTCAGTTCTTGTTGATTTTTGTGGCAGTGGAGAGTGCTGAGCAAATTGCACCATTCAGACTCTAGGACCCTAATCTCTTTTTAAACAAGGAGCCTGTGTAAAGCAATTTAATGTCTAAACAGAGGAGTGATGCCTATCAGCAAGCATCTAACAAAGACTTAAACAGCAGAGGAAAGCACAGTGCTGTTAAATGAGAGACAGAGACATACATAGGACAAGAGACTGACACATTGCCAAGGCCAGAACTATTTGTTC
The DNA here is from genome assembly GCA_011075105.1 of Heteronetta atricapilla. NCBI lineage: Eukaryota > Metazoa > Chordata > Aves > Anseriformes > Anatidae > Heteronetta > Heteronetta atricapilla. The sequence continues at coordinate 14,206,215 of CM021745.1, read as the reverse complement.
AGTGTTTGTAATTTGCATGTCCTTATTTTTGCAACACTTCAGTATTATTATTTTTTTTTTAACTGAAATATCACAGTCATAAATTACATCAATATTCTGGCCAAGGTTTTGAAATTTCATGGGAGATTGTGTGATATGTTCTTGGGCTAAATTTGAGACAATCTGCTGGGACCTGACTTTCACAATTGTACTCCCATGAAAATTAGACCTCTTCAGCAGAGAGTCTCCAATGGGAAAACAAGAATCCAGATCTCTGAAAAGTTACTGGTTAAATTAGGGAAAAAAAAAAGAAAAAAAAGAAAGAAATTAAAAAAAAAAAAAAGTGATATTGTCTACTTATTCCCCACTTTGTGGCTTCCCTGGGTCATTTTTCCAGTGTTTTTTTTTTTTTTTAAAAAAAAAAAAAAAGACAGTGCTTTACCCAGTCTTTCTTACATGAGCTCAATGTTGTGCTTAATCACAAATTAGTTAAACTTCTCTATGAAAGAAGAGAAGCCATCACTAAAGAAACTGAATTGGCGTCATGCCCTATAGCTACCACATGTTTTCAGGAGAGCTGGGAATAAACTCAGGTATACTAAATCCTTCCCCCCTTCTATACAGCTATCAAACAAAATCAGCTTAAGTGTTATTTGCTTTAGATTTGTAGTGCTGACACAAATGAATGCAGAATCCATGGAATTTACCACGATGAGACAAACAGTGTTGGAACGAAAGGCCATCATATGACATTTTACCAACTGTATGTTGCTCTCAGGGTACTGACATTTGCAGTTACTGGCAAGGGGAGGAAAGCCTGGGCACTTGAATGGTGTCTGTATGGAAGTTTTTAGAACCTTATCTCTCAACAAAAGCTGTCATTAGCAGAAATTTGAGTTCCAGATATTTATATTTGTTTCTAAACTGTAAACCATTTTCAATACATCAGATGGCTGCGGCTGTACAGACATTCGGTAATGTCAGCGCTGGCAGTAAGAGTTATTTCTGAAACCTTCACTGACCTTTGCATATACATTATTGTTTTACAGACTTTTAAGGTCATCAACTAGTCTAAGAAAACAGTTTATAGATTTTAGTCCTGAATGTCAGACAGTCTTTGACTAACATGTCTCAGTTATATGAATTGAGGGTGATGGAGAAGATAGATTTTGCAATGCAGTAAGTCAGGGGGTGATGTATAGAACGATGACCATCAAAAATTGGAGCTTTCAGGCCGTCATTAAAAGACTGGAAATGCATTTCTAACATGCAGTTCTCTGAATGTTTTCATTTTGTATTTCCAAATTAGAGTTTAAAGAATCTTTTCCTGTTTGTGAAGAGGCTGTCCATCACAAAACAGTATTTGTGGTTTGTACACATGTGCCTGCAGCCTCACTAATCCTAAGGAAAATGGAGCAACCTAGCAGATGTCGGATAATGCTTTATATTGCAGAGATCTAATCCTGGTTTCTAATAGATAAATACTGAAACAAAGAATTTTACTTGTACTTAATGTCATTACCCTATGTGGTCTGCGTATCTTTCCAAACATGCAAATCCTTAATTAAAGTCTCGGTGAGTTCTTGGCCTCTGTACCTTCCTCCCTCACACTGAGTTCTATCATCTAAGTGCACCATGTATGAAAGGATTTCTTCTATCCACCTTGATTTTTTTTTTCACTTAGTTTCACTGACTGCCCCTTTATTTTTTTGTATGTTAAAGAAATACAGAAGTCCTAGTGTATCTTTGTTTATACATTATTTTAGGTAATTTTGTGACATTCCCGGACAGTTTTGAAATGACTGTTCTGCTTCTGCTAGAGAAAAATCAGTGAAATGTGTCTATTTGTAGTAAGTCCACAAATATCTGTTGAGATTTACTGCAGGTTTTGCCTGCTGCAGGATACAGGAGATTTGTTAAGGATATGCTTTCTGTATGTGAAAGAAGCCTATATAATGGAATATTATTGCAGTTTTCATTTAACAATAAACAGAATGAAATCTTGTATTCTGTCTCCCTGAAATCTAATAGGACATTTGTTCAAAATAACTGGTTAAATAATCTCCTGACAGTCTTTATCTGATGTAGCATAATTGAACTCTGTGATCTAGGCTAGATAAGGTTCCATCTACACCTGGGTTAAAATATATCTGGTTGGTTACTGAGGGTGTCTCTTCCCATCTATGTGAATAGGGAATATACCAGTCCAAGTTAATCAACAAAACACTCAATTGTATACTTATCCTTTGACTACGGGTCACAGTTTAATGAAACCTGGATCCTAAAATTCTGAGAAAATAGTTAGCAATCATTTACTTGACAAAATTGCCCTATTTGGGTGCTCAAAAATGTTTGAGAATAGACTGTAATTTCCCTCCAACATGTTTACTATATCGATTTTTTTGACAGATTTGTTTCCACAGTTTATTTTTAACTTCACAAATTGGTCTCAAGTATTCTATGTAAGCATTTGACACTTGACATTGCCTATGTGCAATTAGTCAAAGAGTCTCTGTTCTCTCTGTTCTCTCACTGGATGAGAAAGCATATGAGAAATAGAAAACATGGTTTCTGCAGTTAACCTGTCAAGTCAGTTTTTCAATTTTTTTTTGTTTGTTTGTTTTTTAATGGTCATAGATCCATAGATTTTAAGCCAAAAGGAGTATTAGGCTCTAGTTATCCGTTATCCCTGTCCTGAAACAACTTGCAGTGAGGGGAAAAAAAAAAAATATTTCAGAAAACAATCCAGTCTCCATATGAAGAAATGGACAAACCATTACTCCTGCCTGTAATTTCTGCAATGGTTAATCAACCTCACAGTTAAGAATGCTTCATATTTTTAATTTGAGCTTGTTTGATTTTTTTTTTAAGTTCCAACTGACCTCTGTAATAGGAAGATAACCTTTTCTAGATGGTAAGGAAAGAGAGCTAAGAAGGGATGAGAGTACAAGGTAATCCTGAAATATAAATGAATATTCACAGACATTTATTTCTTGCCATATTTACTGAGCTGTAGTTCTAAGAAAAATACTTGCTACAAGATTTTTGTACACTTTTAATTTACTAAATGTGCTGCCAGTATGGAAAAATAAGGGAAAATGGACAAGAAAACATAGCTGTTGATGTTTTGTGGTGAAGAAAACATCTGTAATGATTTAAGTATATCTTTTCTACTTTTATTATTTCCCTACTCTGCATTCATTGCATTGGAGCATGTGATTGTCCATGCAACAGCAGAACAGGCTTGGACTAGTGGAAAGAGTCACGGAAGAGAATACAACGACAGGGATTTCTGTGAGAGGATGGCTGGTATAATGTGCTTAGAGTATGTTTAGTATTGCTGGATGCAGGGGTAACACAGGGATGGGAATACACGTAAGGAGAAAGGATAGCTTTTAAGTGGTTTGCAGGATTTATTGTGGTGCTGTAAATAAACAGTATCTATTTTTAATATAAAAAGTGGCATGTAATTTGGGAAAAAAATAAAATCAATACAATGCAGCATTCAGTCACAGCTATGACAGCTATGTTTAGGAATGGAGGGAGAAGTCAGTGGGTAAAGCAGTTATAAAAAGGAAGGAGAAGATCCTGCTTTGAAAGTTACAGACTTCTTGGTGGAAGCTTCAGCTATGCTGATGTGGTAATGGAACACAGACTGAAATTTGTCTACCAGTTTTCACATGGTTTGTTTCCTGGAATGAGTATTTGCAAATGTGCCTTTATGAGGGTCATGCAAGGTACAAAGATTCTCACATTAGTCCTCTTTTGCACAGGCAGATGTCTTCTGTTCTCACTGGCTTTCTCTGGCTAGGAGCCTTCTGGCAGATGGTTTCCTTGAAGGCTTGGTGGCTTATCAAACATCAGTCAGCAAAGATGCCTGGCCATTGGCCAGTAATCTCCCACCCTCGAATGAAACCCTTAATTCCCAATCCAAAAAAAGTTGTTTCAAACCAACCTCATAAAAGGTTGGCTTAAATATATGAAACCTTTATGACTGTTCCAGTGAATCCAGCACCCAGGGCTCCAGCTCCATGTAAAACAATTCCCGTAAAGAAAATTCTTCTTATAGTGAAATCCAAGAAAAAATAATGCAGATCAGAATTGACCATTTCATATCCAGCTCCAAAAATGGACTTGTTAGATAACAGGAATTTGAGCTGGCCTGTGACGCTGGAGCCAATGATGAGTTCAAGAGTTGCCTGTTAGGGTTCAGATGAAGTGCTGCAGAAGCATGTGAAGCCAGAAGGATTAGAAAGTCACTAGGCTGTTACAAGGGAGTAATTACTTGTAACCTTAACTTTTGTTCTTGGCTAATGGTAGCTTTGTTTGCTGGTTCTCAGTCTTTTCAATGCTGGACTTCACCTCTGCACAATTTGTGGCTCTTATTTAATACAGAAAGGTAAAGCACTTGCTGCCTATTTGTGCCATAGTTAAAGTTGGTCTTCAGTACAAAAATAGTATTTCTGCAGTTCCATTCTTACCCTTTTACATATTCTTGATTTCCATTTTCGTTTGTAGTTACATAGAAGTTCTACTTATTTGAACCCGATATGAAAGGTCAACAAGCATTGTTCTCTGATGATCAAAGCTTTCAGGTGAAGCACCCATGGCTTTTCAGGATATATTTACACCCTTTAGCTAATCTGTTTGAGGAAATGCAACTTCCCTGATGTGAATAAGTTAATTTTTTATAAATGTAGCATTCCTGTGCAGAAACCCAGTTCCATTTTGCTGATGCAATTGTGCCCACATTAGCAGCTGAACCTGCAGTGAAATAGTGCTCCCACAGCTAGTAGTTCCATAGAGGTAAAACACTTCAATTTAGACCTTGCTTTAACATGAACCCCTCAAAATGTGCTTTGGTGGTTGAGGAGAAAAAAGTCTGAAATTGAGTATTCTCAAAAATCTGAAACCACTGATAGGCACGGCTTCTTTTTTAAGAGGTGCTCTGTTTATTTTTTAAATAAGTAATCATTAAGTATAGTATTACTTTGTCTAAAGTAAATTGTGATATGAAATGCAGAAAAACCGTGGCATCTTGTCAAATATATTTTCTGATTAAATTAAAACAAACAAACAAAAAAACCACTTTTGTGACAGAGCTGATTAAACATACAAAAATATTCCTTGGAGATTTTGGTAATTAATTGTACTAGGACATGAAGGTTACTGGGTAGAGATGAGTGTAAAACAAATCCCTGAAATTATGGCCTTTTTAGTTGCTGATACACATGGCTGGGATTCTAAAATAAAGTGGACAGTTTTAACTACCAGCTTGATCAGTAAAAGGTTTGAAACATTTAAATAGATTGCCTAAAATACAGTCATCACTATAGAATTATAGCACTCCATTATGTACAGTACAACAGTGGGTGAAAATCTTTAGACTACAATAAAGAAGCAAAGCTTTTTCTTTCTGCTGTCATTCTGACCAAATAGATTTTTGCTGATGTTGCTCAGTTTATTAAAGTGGAAGTTGCATGGCTGTTTTTTGTAATATTCAGCTAGGTCCTACAGAAGACATCCACGTGACTGATTCAGGATAAATGGAGTGCCTGCACAAGTGAAACCACCATCAGTCTGAGTATGTGCTACAGCAAAAGTCCGGGAAATTGCATGGAAACAGCTGTTAAGTTTCAAGCATAGATACTGATCAACAGCCCTTTGAAATCAGGAGTTTGTCTGTCTCTGCAGCCTTCTGAGTTTTTCTGTTTCATTCAGACCTGTTGAAGCAAAAGGTATTCCCTCAGTAGCACTGGCTAAGATGCAGGCTTAGAGCAGGGCTTCAGTGAAATGTACCTGTGTGTTTTATTCAAGTAATGCTTACGGGCAAGGAAGCGTTTATGTGCTTCCTTGAATTAGAGCTTTCTGCTTTCTGATATTACAAAGCTCCTGGCCTTAGAACTTTTTTTAGGTGTCCTCTTTTCTAATGCTTTGTTGAGTCAAATTCAATATCCAGACTGATCAGCAAGAAACTGAATTCTCACGTAGCAAACCTTTAAAACAAAAACAAACAAACAAACAAAAAAAAACAGTGGTAGCTGTCACGTAAACTCTTTACACAGCAATTCAGAAAGTTAGCTCTATCTCAGCAGGCTCTGCTGCAGGTGAAGGGATTTAGAGGAAAGTGAACCAAAACTGCTACTATTTCAGTAAACCAAGTTCCTGTTGTGTTCCTGGACCAGAATGAATATGTAGGCTTTGCTGTTTCTTGAAAGATCCATAGTCCAAAATATTTACATTTCTCATTTTGGTATTATAGGGCTTGGGGATGTAACCCTATCAGAGCACTATTCTGATTCAGCTAAGGAAAAGTTGGCTCACTTGGAAGTGAGTGCCATTATTTTGGCAGGAGAGACACCTGTATATTCCTTTACAGCAGAATTAAGATGTATGCCAAAGACTGGAGATTTACAGGATTGAAACAGCGTGCTACACTGAAGTTCTATTTTAAATGTGGCTTTACTTGACAGGGTATTGTGCTGGTAATTCACTGTGTGCTGATATTTTCACTGACAGGCCTCTTACCTTTCTGTTTTTGTCTTTTTGCCTTCTATTTTTTTAGTTTTTTTTTGTTCAGTCATAGCAGTTTCCTTATTTATGAGAAATAATTCTACCATCCAGTGGTGGTGCATGAATTAAACATGAGTGAGCACATCTTAATTCCTTATTTCAAATTTATGGCTGCCATCCTTTGAGAGCTCTTTTTTTTTCCCCTCTTCTCCACCTTTTTCATACATTTTTCTTAATTGCCTAACACCTGCCTTCCAAAGCTGTTCCTTTCCCCAGCACCAAGTAGTGCCAGCACACTAGCTACGTGCATGCTCAACAAGACTGCAGTGAAGTTGTCTCTGTCAGCAGCAGCCATTTGGAGTAATGATAGTTATTGATTATTTATTACTTGAAAATATTTAATTAAGTTTGACTGGATAATTAGCATGCTAGCAGCAAGACAAGCTAGAAAGAGAGTGAATCTATTATTTGGAAAAACAAACGAAACAAAACAAAACAAAAAAACCCACCTCCAGCTGCAGACCCTTGTGAGAAAGACAGACTATTTTGTTAGTTATGTAGGGTTTCTGAGATCTTCAGGTGTTCCTGAGCTTCGAGCATTATGCATTATCCTTACTGTTGCCTTTCTTTAAAGTGGTAAACAAATACAGGACCTTAAATCCTGACTCTGATGGGATTCCCCAAGAACATTGGAACAGACAAATGTCTGAGGGCAAGGTCTGTTTTTAAGTACTAAAGACAGTCTAGCACTAGATGCATCTTCATTCAATTACCCCTTGTATCTATAATTATCTCTTCAGAATGGGTTAGGAAGAGGGTTTGTGAGTATTAAGTAATCCATGCATTGTATTTTAAGGCTGTCCTCTATTATTTACCCCAACTAGGCAATGAATTTTCTTTCAATCTATTTATCACCAATATGTATGTTTTTAATCTTCATAATATGTAAACATCATTTCAGTCAAAAGGAGCTTGTATTCAACTTATACGTAAATTGGGCCAGTATGTACAAATGTACTAATTTGTGTATTGTATTTTATGTATTATCTATACTCACAAAGCACTTGTTGAAATATTCCTAGCCTGTGGTACGTATCTGTTTAATTTAGGAAGCTGACTTACAGTCAATATTAAATTATAGAGGTTCAGATTGTAGTGCTAGAAATAGTAGTACAAGGGCAAGATTTCTTGTCAGAGGAAGAGAATGAAATGGGATGTGTCAGTTCTTAGAAAAGCAATTTCTGTCTTCGGCTGTAGAACAGAGGCTGTATTTGATCTCCGGGCCATGTTCTTTACATGGGTGGTGATGAGCAGGCTTTTGAGGGGTTCAAGGGACCTTAGCAATGTGCTGAACACTGTATGTGTGCTGTAACTGAACAGAAAGATTGAAAAGACAGCAGGGAAGTTTCTAAGTGGGTGGAAGGTTTAGGCAGGGATGGCATGGACAGAAAAAGTGGGGAAAGTAACCCCCACTGGTGGTTTAAGTCACCCTGTTTATTTATGAATTGGTTTTCTGAGGCTTTGACTCTGGCTTGTGGCCAGTCCATAATAGAATTGGCATGAGCAAATTTCAATATTTGAAGTTTTGTTAGGGAGGTGAGACATTGCATAGGAGTGAAAAGTAACTGCAAAAATAGAAGTGTTCTCTTTCTCATCCAGCTGACAGTCAAAGCATTCAGTGAGTTCCTGAAGTGAAGCCAGTTCCTCCATGTGATTTTGTTGTGTGTTAGGTGGGCACAAGGTTCTGTTACCTCCAGTTGAAGGGCAAGTGTAATATAAGACCAAGTCTTGCATGGACATTATCTATGACACCCGGCAAAAGGAGTGAAGTGCTCTGTTGCAGTTTGCCCATCTGAATGCTGGAGAAAATGATCACCTGTTGTACTGGGTCTAGCTGGGATGGTAACTTTCCCTGCAGCAGCCCATACAGTGCTATGCTCTGCACTTGTAGCTAAAACAGCAGTGGTATCACACTGGTGTTGTGTCTGCTGCTGAGCAGTGCTGGCACAGCATCAGGACTTTCTCTAGCCCTCCTAGGGGGTGGGAAAAAAAAGTGAGAAACATCACCAGGGCAGCTGACCCAAACCAACCAAAGGGATATTCCATACCATATGATGTCACATTCAGCAATAAAAGGTAGGAAAAGGAGGAAGAGGAGAGGGGTGGGCTCTCGTTGCGAAAACGTCTGTCCTCCTCTCCAAACACCGGCTACGTGCGTTGAGGCCCTGCTTCAAGGACGTGGTCAAGCATCGCTTATTTGTGGGAAGTAGAGAGTAATTTTTTCCCCTCTGCATTTCCACATAGCCTTTACTTGTTTTGTTATTCCCTTTCCCCCTTCCTCTTCCCCTTTTCCCTTTTCTCCCTTTAGTTGAATTGTTTAATTAATAATAATATTGTTAATAATAATAATATTGTTAATAGTTGTTTAATTAATATAATATTTCCTTGATAATATATTTTTCTCTTTATTAAAATTATCCTTATCTCAACCCGTGAGTTGTTTTTTTTCCCTTTACTTCTTCCCCTCCTCATCTGAGGAGGGGGAGTGAGAGAGCGGTTGTGGTGTTCAGTTACCTAATACGTAAACCACCACACCTGTGTATGTGCATGTGTGACAGAACTATGCTAAATAAATGCAAGGTAGCACTGAAGTCTACATCACTTTTTTCTTGTGTGTATGTAATGCAAAAAATAATAATAAAAAAATAGCTACATCTAAACATTTAACTTCAGTGTATATTTTTGCACCAAGTGATAATCCCTAGCTCATCAGGTAGCTCCACTAAGCTTGTAGTAAACATACCTTGGAATCCAGAAGCAGACTTGATCTAACCCACATCACCTTTTCTTTTCTTAGTGGCAGAGAGTCGAGGGGTCTTGGACAATAATCAGAGATTTTCTTCTTCACCAACTTACCTACCTGTGAGCTACCGGATCTTCAGTGCCGAGACATCTTTCTTCCTCAAAGAGTCCAACCAGGACTTCATGAGAAATTCCAGTTTGCAGTCCAGGGTGGAATCATTCTTCCCATACAAAGCCAAGAGGCTACCAGTGTTAAATGCCAGCTATGGACCTTTTTCCATTGAACAAGTTGTGCCCCAGGACCTAATGTTAACTTCCGACTTCTTTGGATCTGCCAACAAGTTTACTTATAACTGGAAACTCAAGGCCTTCATAATGAGTGACAAAATTTATGTGAGCAAGCCCAAAGTCCAGGTTCTGTTCTACATCGTGGGCAGGGACTGGGATGACTACAGCACCACGGAGCGGCTGCCCTGCCTGCGGGTGTTTGCCTTTCGAGAGACGCGGGAGGTCAGAGGCAGCTGCAGGCTGAAGGGGGACCTGGGGTTGTGTGTGGCAGAGCTAGAACTCCTGGCAAGCTGGTTTAACCCCCCCACAGTTGTCACAGGCCGTAAGAAGCCACCTGATTTTTCTGAAGGGAGCACTGTGGAGCTTTACTACACTGTCCAACCAGGAGATGAGAAGGGAGAGTGTACTGCTGAGGATGTAAGGAAGGGAAATGCTATCCGGCCAGGAAAAGATGGCCTGGATGAAACCATGTCCCACCTACAGAGGATTGGATCAGTCAGCCTCTATCGAGGCCAGGAGACTTCTCAGCTAACGGAGCTACGGCTGGACAGTAACATTGTCATCTGGCTGCCCTCAAAGCCTGTCAAACAAGGAGAAGTTGTGAACATTTATGTGACAATTGTCACCAATTCTACAGTGGATCAGTTCATACTCAGGTATGGTAGGTTGTTTTTTTTCCTGTTTCTAACGTGGTAGCATACAGATGTTGGGAGCAGGGGGCAAATCACAACCAATTTGCATTTAACCCTCACTGGAGATTGCTCCTAGTCATTGAAATCTATTATTTTTCTTGAACACTGCAAGAACTGAGTGATGTTATTTTGGACAGGAGTGGCAAAAGCAGTACCTGGGAACATAAGAAATGTCTAACTGCTTCAGACCACCTTCCTTTCATTTCCTTCTTTAGCGGTTTCACTACCAATGAGCTGAAAATCCTTTGAGGATGACAGACTGGAAAACTTGTTAATCACTGAAATATGTGATGTATCTTTTTTTTTGGTTACCAGGCTTTGAATTCAATGGAAATCTCCACAGTGATAAGCAACAATTGCTCTTTAAAGCCTCAGGGAATCAGAGTTTCCCAAAAGATTCTGCACATGGAAGTATTTATATCTAAGGCTTATATGAATTAGATTAATACATAGTTGACAACCACCGGGGAGAATAGCCTTTAGAACAGGAAGTGTCGCTTGGCAGATAAAAGGCTTTTATTTTAAAAAGGGGGGATTTTAGTTATCCCAGAATCGTTCTGATGTTTGCAGCTTTGGTTAAGTTGGTGAGATAATCTCCTGGACACATGTTTACCGAGTGAAATCTCCGTTACAGAAGTCTTTTCTGACTGCGGTGCTTATCTTTTATTGAAAATCCTTTTTCATGCAATAGTAGAAACAGAATGCTATTCCACATAACAAGCGTAGCTGTGGTGAAAGAAGAAATCCAAAGGCAACGAACTGGGTATTTGCTGGGTGGATGGGAGAGGGGTTCACCCTTTGAAGGTCTGCTTCAGTCTTTATCTTCCTGAAAAGGGAGTTGAAGATGAAAACAAGCGTGCTGCAATCTGATGATGTATTTCTTTGCTCTGAAATGAATCTGCCTAGGCAAGGGTATCGTTAGCATGCTGAGAAGTGCAATAGATAGAAATAGTAATGTGGGATATCAGTAACTGCCTGTGCGACTTGATGTTATGGACAAAATGGATTCGTTTTGGTTTTGAGAACAGGTAACTGGTTTATTTGAAGTGAATAGTCTGACATTTATTGATTGTTCTGTGTTAATCACAAATGCAGAGCTCAGGCCATGTTCTCTTGTTGAACCCCCGCCCCTTTGGTGAAAACGGGATTTGCATTTTTGCTTAAAATTATTTTGAACCAGGCAAAGACATGAGGCTCAAGATGCCATGGTTTTTAAAAAGAGTTCTGTTTGCTTCCAGCAGGAGTAAGAAGGTGTTGATTCTTTTTCTTTCCATCAGGGGTGGGGAGGGGAGTAAGCACACTGAACAGCACTGATCTTAGAAGGCAAGTCAGCCCCATGCTACATCTCAGGACAATGTGCAATATTCCCAAGCAGCTGTCAGTTTGGAAAACTTACTCTTGCAGGCCTGTTAGTCTTGTATCTACAGAAGATGCTGATCCATGAAGTTGTTAAGGCATCAGATAGAAGCTTTCCTTAAGTACAATAGGGTAATCCCATGTAAAAGAAATGGAAATTGTTTTAACAACTTCCTTGACACTGTAATAGGAAGGGGCAGCTGGTACCCACTGGTGAAGCTCATGTGTCATTGTCCTGCGAGGTGCTAATGGTGTGGTGCTAAGGTTTCTTCTGTGTTTTTAGTGACTACTGATGAAAGGTTGGCAAAACTAAGTTCAGCTTCCTGGTTCTGTGGTGGAAATCTGTCTTCAGTGAAACTTCTTGCACGTGGAAGTGTGGGATTTGACCCGGGAGTCCATGCAGTGCCTATACCTTACAGGGAAGAGCTGACTGAGCACAGAAGCCAGGGAGCAGAGAGTGCATATGCTGGTTCTGCCTAGGGGCTGCTTTAACCTTCTCCATGGCTGTTTGCCTGGTTAGATATAGGGCTGTATGCTCTCATATTTATGGGTTCCCAGCAGAGCAATCCCTACATCCTGTGACATGCATTCACATTTAATCATCCTAAAGAAAAACACGCCACACGTTATCCCGAGGCACAGTGGGTTGGCTTGTTTTTTTTCTGCTTCTTGTATATTATTCATTGAGGTATTGCAACATCCAGTGCTGAACTAAACAGTATGTGATCATTGCTCTAGGAAAATAATAGCTACAAATCTTCTCTGGCAAAAGTAAAATAGACTGGTCTGTGACCTCATATCCACAAATCATTGGGATTGAAACTGTTCTTAAACTGTGTCTTAATTCAGAATCCTATTTACTGTATCCATAAACTTATCAGCCTAATAATACCAGTAAAGTCAAGAAGAATGACTAATATGACAGGGAGTGAAACTAATTATGCATAGTAGTACATTAACACAGTTGGAACACTGTCTGAATAAACAGATCTTCCTCTCTTGCATCTAGTCAGTGCGAGCTATCGTGAAAGTAGTTCAAACATTGCTGACAGGTTATAGGATGTAAGTGCTTCACACAGCCCTCTTTCTTGTCTTGCTGGGTGAACTTTGGTAAGTCTTTGCAAATAGAAAACACCTGCAAAGTAGAAAATGTGAAGAACTGGTCAACATCACACTCAGGAGCATGAGATCTCTTTCAGTCCTGTTCCTAAAATATTTTGGCTTCCTGTGATGAAAAGGGATTCAGATTTGTTATACATTACCAACAGTAGAGTGAATAGGAAAATATTGGTAAAAGAAGGGGGAAATATCCTGAAGTATCCTTGCACTGCATTTCTACTGTTGGGAAGGGCTTTTGGCCCCCAGAGGGGAGATGAATTGCACTTATGGCTGACTGTTCACTGAGGAAAATTCCTATTACCTCTAGCAGTTGGGTAAATTATGAGTAGAAGAAAGGGTAGTGTCATTATAACTTCTCTGTAGATTGGAAAATGAGCACAAGACAGAAAAATTAAATGCTAGCAATACCTGAAATACAGATCACTTAAGCGTTCTGTGTGCTTCCCAGAGCTGTTGTAAATTAACACTACTGGCTTCTGCAGAGCTGCAGTGATTGTCACTTCACGAATTGCTGTGCATTCAAGCTTTTCTAATCTGAGTCATTGTTTGTATATACTGTATGTAAGGATTAGATGGCAAAATCCTTAGGGCAAGACCCAGTTCCTGAATACTTCTGTGAACTGCCCTCACATACAGCAGGCTACAAATAAGGGAAAAATAATAACCATACTGAAAACAAGCTATTCCCAAGAGGTTAAAAGTAACATGTAGCTATGTGTGTATATATATGAAGATATTTGAAGGTATCTGGGAATCTGGCCACTCAAATTCTATTTGTAGTACTGGGCAGCCAGTTAGCTGAATGCATTAGGCAGCTTTGAAAAGTTTGGCCTATGTGCATTGCTGACTTTGTTCTGTAGACCTAAATACTTTTCCAACTACTACACCATTAAAGGATCCTTCTGTCTGTTTTTTTCCATGGCATGATATACCTACCACTTTGGATCTGGCACAGGGCCAAAAGAGATGAGAGCGTGAAGTGCTTTGTTAATCTTCTAGGCAGCAGCTAATCTCTAACGTACTGCAGAAGGTGCTGAACTACCACGTAACCCGATTTACTGAAGGTATTGAGCAGGATAAGTAAAGGGAAAGGGGATGAAGTTATCTGTCCTCATTAAAGGGGTGAAAAAACAGTAATACAGTGATAGTTTTTTCTCCCTCAGGACTATTGTTAGATTTTTACAGTGCAGCTTGTTTGCCTGAAGGGTGGTAGGTTGTACACAGTGTTACTGAATTACTTTTGTCTAGCAAACAAATCAACCCAAGACAATGGATAATTAGAAATGATAAACCTACAGATTAAAAAAGTGATAAGGGATAAATGCAGTGAGGAAGACTATTAAACCAATCAGTGGAGACAGCTTTATATGTCAGTTCCTAATGAGTATTGACAGCAGGCTGTGTTAGGTGGTTTTGAGAACTGCTAAAACCTAGAAGATGCTCACATCTAGCAGCACTACAGAAAGCCCGTAGCTAGAAAAGTAGTTATGATCATAACACCAGTGTGCTGCTTGCTTGCGAATCTCAAGAATTAGAAGACCAGCTTGTGATCTGGCCATTTCTGGAGAAACTACTCGTGGAAAAGAGGGATCTCCCAGCATCAACTTCGCCTGTTTTGTATGGAAGACCTATCTGAACCTCCATAGGGAGTAAACTGCTCAGAGGAGCCAACTGTGCTTGGCCCTGCCCATACCCACTGTATGTAAAGGAAACACAAGTAATTGTTTTCATGTAGTTACTCTTAAATTTGCTATTGACACTTGAATCATACTGTATTATGAAACAACCTTCTAATAACCTGAGATTTACCAATTAAAAAATGTTATCAGTTTTTAATGTATTTTTTACAGCATAATTGTAGTAGTATCACTGCCTGAAATGACATTGTGTTGACTAACTGAAGCTGATGTTAACCAGAACATGAGAGACCAAAACCAGAGATGAATTCACTCTATGCTTTGTGTTAGCACATAACTTGTGCCATATATTATCCTAGGTACCCATTTTCCACAATAAATGGAATGTTGATTTCTAACTCTGAAATTCTTGAGGAACATGCTTTTGAGTACTACTTCATGTTTTAATATGAATGCAGTTCAGACCATAGCAAAGAGGGATAGATTAGTTTGGTGGGATGCTCTTCTGGTTGTCTTCAGATGTGAGTGACAACAAAACATTTTTCATTTCCCCAGTAGTTTGATATAGCTTAACGGTGAAAACACTTGATATTTAGGAAAGATCTAAGCATAAAAGGATTTCAGTCCATATTTTCTTGAAAGGAGAGGAGATTGAAGCCCTTAGACTTTCTTCTGTTGTATCATTATTTCATGTTCCATTTTCAATTGACAAGATCTCATCTTCAAAAACCCACACTGAAAGCTTTATCTATTGCAGGAGTATGAAAAGTAAGATACAGACTCTGAATGCTGGATTTCCTTTTATGGTACCTTAAACCTTCTCTTTGGACATGCTTTCTGTATTCTGAGGTACCAATAAAACTAACTGGATAATTATTGTGCTGTGTGAAGAAAAGCATGCGTCTCAGGCAGTCTGGCTAGCAAAATGACTTTGTTCTTCTCATCTCAGATATTTTCTCCATTCATATTTTTTCACCTTGAATAACCTAAATGTAAATTTTCCAGCTAAGATCTTTTGGAGTATCCTTCATGTGTTTTCTTGTCTTTTTCAAAATAGTCACTTAAGTCAAAACTGGAAGGTTAAAGTAACCTAGTTATGAGCCTTTAATCAGCATTCAAAGAAACTGGAGAAACTCTTCCTCAGTCTTCCAACCTATCAAAGGGCTTTCCCAGTCATTTTGTTATTAAGGAGAAGTCATAGAATTGGATGCTAGGCCAGAGTTGGTTTACAAAAGCGTTCAGAACTAGAAATTTCTGCTTGAGTCATGATGAAGTTTCGTATATATTTTGTCCAATGGTTTAGCCTTGTGTAATGTTCATTCTTACTGTGTGCTGTTTGCAGGTGGTTTTGTTTTTGTTTTCCCTTCTTTAAAATGAATAGTTACAATTCAGCTTCAGATCTACAGTGGAGCAGGTTAATAAAAAAAAAATTTTGGTGGTCTAGTCATTGTTGTGCACTAATTAATAAATCACGAGACCTGGATTCTCTTCTTCCTTCTGTTCAGTACTTAGTCTGTTACTTCGGGCATAACATTTTATTCCTGTTTACATAATCTTCTTACTTTTGTTTGCTTGTACTATACACAATTCAGGGAGGATGCTGGGCCTTGCTTTGTGTGCATCACTCAGTACAGGGAGCCTCCAGTCCCTGCAGGGCACCTGTACATTACATAAAACAGGTGACAATAAGGCACACAAGTTGTTACACTTGGGAGACTGTGTTTTTTGTAAATAAGGGTAATAGTACTTTGCAGATGTTTTGTTCAGATTTCTCCAAAGTAAATACCTGGGTAATAATTCAGAGCAATCATGGTATCATTCTTTATTTTCTTGTTCAGTAAGAAATGGAGCATAATCTATTGAACTTCTAATTCTGTTGTTTACTAGACAATATGACAGTGACATAAAAGGGTAATTATTTCACACTATAATTTTTATAAGCACTTGTGATGTCAAAAATCTTTTTTCAAAGAGAATGTGTTAATGCTATTTGAAGAGAATGGTATCACACTACAGTTAGTTTAATTTCATTAGCCTTAGGAGGCACTTTTTGCGGACATCAGTGTCATACTGGAGACAGTTGGGTCCCCCAAACAAGCAGCTCATTCTCCAAAATAATTTGGTGAAGGGGTCCTTTAAACAGATGGAGAAAAGGCTAAGCCTCTTCACCAGAACAAGCAAAGAGCTCACTTGAGTCTGTGGTAGCATTCAATCAGGTTTGGTAAAGTTAAAAAGTATTTGATTATTAATTTTAAATTGAAGCTACCTGCTTAGAGAAGAAAAAACATAACTATTCTTCCCCTGACTGTCTTTAAAAGCTCAAGAAACCTTCTGTACAATGCCACGTGTTCTTTAGCACTGAGATTAAGCTATAAATTAGTTGTCAGAAGGCAGTCTCTATTCCTTGCTTTGGAAGTCATTTGCTGATTGACCATGTCTGAGTCACTGGATCAGAGCTTTGCAACCAGTGAACCAGGAGCAGAGGTTAGACCCCAATATATTCAAGAGGTGAGCAGTAGGGTTCAACATTGCTGAAGTTCATAGAAATGTGACTGCTCAGCACTGAAAATCAAAAGCTATTGTCTCCATTTTGAAAACCTTATCATTATCACCCTGATCAGCTGGCTGTAAAGTGGAATTTCTATTATGCAGAAGTCTTACAAAACCTCCTTAAATCATTAGTGTAATACTTGTAGGAATGTTCTTTGCATTGTGCAAAGCCCCAAGTGCTGGGGCTGAACTTTTCAGTTAGCATTGGCAACAATATGTGGAGGCAACTTGTTAAAATCCCCGCCTGTAAGCCTTTTCACTTCCCTATCCTCTTCAGTCTCAGCAACCTAGTGAAGTCATTTCTGGCCTTTTTTCCAAATAAGCTGCAGCACATGTAGCTAAATGCTCACTGGTGCCCCTAGCTCCTCTTCTGCTTAGAGACGCTTCTTTGGGGTATGGTGTGCCTCCTGCTAGCTTCTATCTGCTGACCTCCTGAATGCCTGTGCATGCGCAAGGCTGCTCACAGATCAGATAAGGCACCTCTACTTAGCTTTTGTTTAGACCGTTAGCCACTTGTGTGACTCAAGTTACAATGTTTAATTAAATCCTTGGTTACTTGCCTAATTGGAAACAATGGTGGCTCGTTAAAAGATCATACCATATAAACCCCAGTTCTCCCAAACCAATGGTAAAGAGGGAAAATTCATACTACCAGGAGTGGATTTGAGTTGAACCAAGATAATGCTTTCTGGCTGTCTGAAAAAAGGCTGTGATCTGATGCATTAGGGAACCTTCTGGGAACCCTCAGTGTGATTATCTGATGAGCTGTTGCGTTCCAAGCCCACTTTAAGCAAAAAAGCGTGTGAGCCTGTAGGTCTGAATGGAAATGAGTATCCCTGAGAAAAATTGTGTGAAAAAAGCTTTAAAATCCAGTGTATCTGTTAAAGCTGTAAAAGCAGTAGCAAGTTACCAGAACGATGCTGGAAGGGACACCAAGTCAGAGCTCAGTGTTTTGTGGTAACTTCAGGGGGAGGGAGGAGGTATGGGTAATAAGCCAAGAGTAGGTACCTGGCCTGGAAGAACTGTAAAAATGTGGTGGTTTTATCTGTATTGTTTTATTGGTGCTTGTGGGTCTCATTATTTAAGACAGGCCTTCCTTGTGACAGCACATATACAAGGAACTGAAATTGTTTATACGTTCATATGGCACTTTACAGTTGAAACTCCCACAAAAGGCATGAGGATGGTGGGAACTGCTGCGCTGGTCTAGGAGTTAATTTCTACAAAAAAAAAAAAAAAAAAGAAAAAAAGAAAAAAAAAAAAGAAAAGAGAGCATTCCTATAGTGTGCAGGGCATCTGACTCCACTTTTGACACAATTTCCTTTGCAAGTCTATTGGGTGCTCAGCGCTTCCTTTAAATCCTAGTCTTTACTGTATTTGCATCTTTAGAGAGGTATGTTGGTATGAGATGTTCTCTTGAGAAGGAAGTTGTATTTCTATAGGCTTTCAGCACTCTGAAAAGCGGTTTAATTTACAGTTTAGATCAGACTGGGTTAAAAAGAAATTAAGCATCTTTTGTTTGTCTGGTTCCTGGTGTGTTACAAAATGTCTCTATTAGCAAAGCTGCTGGGGATTAATTTGCACTAACAGTCTAATAATCTCCGACAACATTGTTTTAGATTTTTGTAGTGCTGCTGAGATCAGTAAAACTAGAGAAAAACTACTCAAGAAATAGCTCATATCTTGTGGGGGGAAGTATTTCAGACACAGCCCTCTGCATTATCAGCTGTCAGACTGCTTAAAAAGACTTGCCTTTTCTTAAAGCTCTGGCTCTAAGATGTAAGCCTTGATTTCTCAAAGCGCAATGAGACTGTGCTCTTTGTGTAAGAGAGACACTCATTAAAAGGAATATTGTGGTATTTAAATGCCGAAATCCAGAGCTCAATTCCTCAGCCTCCCTGATCAGTCATTAAAGAGTTAATGACTTAGTTGTGGATAAATAGTTGTGGATCATGAAACACAACTTGGTTTTACAGATTATGGTCCAGTACATCAGGCACTCTGAAGTCACATGTCGCCTATCATTTGCCCATGGAGTGCTGAAGAAGGCAGGTCAGCCCTCCAGGTGATTAAGGCACAAATATCGGTGCTGACCAGCCTGAGGGGGTTCCTTTTTGGCACGTTAGGTATTTGTAGGTCCCATTTGGAGGAAACTAAATTTTCCTGTGGATTGCATGGCTGCTTAAGATTCTGAGCTTTTAAAAGGATAGGTGCTGTGATGCTAGTTGCTGGAGTCACTGAATCATGGGGTGTACCAGGACTCAGCAGGCTGTAGAAATACCACCAGAAGCAACAAAAATGTTTTTCTTCTTGAGATTACTTCTAGCTTAGAAGATTCATTGCCTGTGTGGAGCTCTTCCTCTCCAAAGGAAGTGTCAACCCATAGTGAGATTCTATCACCTGGGAATATTCCTTAATTTAGTTCTGTCAAAAGTAATGGGATTATTCACGGGCTGCTCTTTGTCCTTCTGGATACAAAACCTTCATGAGAGACCATGTTAGCACCAGCTTCTTTTCCATAGCTGCTTGATTAATTTTCAAGTAGAAGGGATGAACAGGCACCTTTTTTGTGTGTTCTTAGGTGGTGTTGGTTGCCTGTTGATGTTGATGATAGTGGACGATGTACACATATCTGTGTTGTAATACTGTCTCCCGAGACATGATAAAAGGCTTGTGTTAATTTTAATGTTTGTCAACTCAGTGCATTGTGAAGAGGACCGAGCAGGTCTGAATAGACGGGCTCAGGATGAAGGCAAGAATGGAAAGCAGGTGATGTTACACAAGTCGGTTGTAGTGTCACAAGGGTCACACAACCTTGCAGGTGACATTGTAGTGGCGTTTACTGAAATAGGTGACTTGGATCCTTAACACTGGCCTTTGATTTCTTGATGGACACTGCTGTGCTCATGATGACATGTGAAAGCAGTGATTCCAGACCTAATGAGCTCAACTTCCCAGCAGCATCTCCAAAAGGAAGTCAGCAACCTTGCTGTGTAGGTCCATTAGGGTCTGAGCTAGGTGACACAACTTCAAAGTAACTCCCCGGTGACTTTTCACAGTGAAGTGCTGGTATCTTAAATCAAGCTGTAGGAAGCCCTAGGAAGGATATTGCAAACAGCAGTCTAGCCTGGGCAGAAGTGCATGAAGTAGATGTGCAATCTCCATTGTCTAAGACCCCTGGGGTACTGCTTAAGAATTTTACTCATGTTATCTGTCTTAGACAAATCTATTGTAATTAACACTGGGCAGAAGTACTGACATAGTTGAGAGAAGATTTTATCTGCTGGCTGTAGGCAATGACAGCTGGTTAATTTTAATATTAATTTTCTGGAAGATCTTTAAAGAAATCTTGAAGAGTTGTTTGGGAATTAATATGCCTTGCCTTTCATCACATTGCTAAAGAATGACTAAAGTGCTGTTATCTGTAGTTTGCATTCTTTAATTTTCTTAGCATCTCGGATGATGGGTGCTTTGTCCATTACTAAAGTAACATTTTTTTCTTACTCAAAGTAAACATTGGCATAAAACCTACTCTAACATTCTTTTTATTCATCATGTATTCATCATCCTAGTGGATGCCATAGCTGTGCAAATACGTCATGATTGTAGTGGATAGGGAGCAATAAACTGCAAGTCTATTGTCATGGTATATAGCTGGTTTTGCCTTTCAACTCATACATAATTTTGTCAGCTACTTCAACTCCTGCCTGTGTTTAATAAGATTTCAAATACTTTGTGGGGGGGACCAGTCCCTGGCTGTGTTGGTGAGCATTTAAGAGAACTGGGATCTAATAGTGGATGAGGCACGCTAACTTTCTCTTGCTCTTAAACAGCTCCATTTTGAAGCTGCGTTGATCCCATGAACTCTTGGCAGTTGTTCAAAATCTCTCCTATGCTTTTTCTGAACACTAATGATGGGAGTAGCAGTTCATTTTCCTGTGCTAGCACTTCTGTTTTGTTGCCCTAAAAAAAATAAAAATAAAAAAAAATCTCATGACAAGCTGTATGAAGCTCTGGTAGCTCTGATCCCTTCCACAAGGCTCTGCCATCCAGTTCCCTTTAGACTGCAGTTGCTCAAAGGCTACAGCTCCTTCCTCACAGGAGGGAGGCAGCTCACTTCAAGCCCTAACACCCAGCAGAGCTATGGGCCACCCCCATGCCAGGAGAGCTGGTAGGTCTGGCTTTTCTCAGAGGGAAAAATCTAGTTGAAAAAAAATATTTCTGCAAGTATAATTCTAGGGTTCTCTCTGCCCCCATCAAAATTATTTGATAAATGCAGCAATTCTTACTGTTTTAGATAGTTTTTTTTTTTGACTCTACAAGAATGGGCCTGCATGTTCTGTGTTATATTCTGTATGCTTTTAGAGTGGTTGAGATGGAACCTCATTAAACATCTTTACAGCTCTCTTAGGTTCATCACTAATAACTATTACAGGGATTTCCCATGAGGGAATGACTGTACCACCTTGCACTAAAATCAAGTGCAATTCAGTCTGCTAGCCCATTGTGCTGGGAATGATCACATTAAAAATGCCCTGCATGGGTAAAAATGGTTGCAGGATAGAAGCTGTAAGCCCCAGTTCTGCAAAAAGGCTGTTTGAGCATTTATCTGTATGTGCTGTGACCAAAATTAAGTATGTACAGTCACTTTTTAGAATCGAGATGGTGCTTTATGAAATACATCTTAATCCTTGAGGTGGAAATGTACTAAGTACTGCAATTAATATTTTTGAAAAGAATCTGATTGCTTACCCTGTTGATGTGAATCATCTGATAATTTCTTTCTTCTGCAGTTAGTAAAAGAATCCTATAGTTAGCTAGGCTTCCAAAAATGTTAATTACTCTAGTCTGGGGACAGTATTCTGTATGCTCCTATTCATGATGATATTCCTACAATAAAGTTAATACCAAAGGTGGTGTTTTGGGGAGCACCTTGCCTAACCTTGTGCAGTAGGCACATTAGGTAAGAGTACTCAGCAGAAGGAGCCACAAGGACTCTCTTGTTCTCACCGGCTGAACGGGTGAGTCATGGCTGGATGTAAGAGCAGTCCTTGGGAATGGGAAATGGTCAAGAACTTCTTGTTCTGGGGAGCCCGGATTGTTCAGAAAGGCAATGATTGTCCTGTTGTGTCGCATAATTATATCCGCCTCCACATATCCCACTGCTATTCATTTCTATTATGTCTTTTTATTTAAATCCTTGCTATTCAATGAGGAAATTTAACACATTCCTGTCGAGAGCAAGTGAACATCAGTGTGCTCTTCTCTACTCAGAAAAGCTTTAATAGATAAGGAATGTTACTTTGATAATTGTTTAAATGGTGCTTAAGGGGCTCCCTGGGCAAGTTACATTGTCTCCGTGATTTGCCTGTTTCTGCCACTCAATTGACTCAATGTCAGAAACACAAAAGAGAACGAAAAAAAAAAAAAAAAGGCAGGAGGGTTGCAGTAACTGAATTTTTACCAACATAAGAAAATGAATCGGTCATTAAAAATCAGTTGCCACTCTACATTATGCATGTATTCAGGCTATTCAGTGGATAATTTGTCTTTTATTTCCCTTTATTCAGAAAAAAATAGAAAGGAAAGAATAATAAGAAACAAATTAACTCTGGACATACTCTTATGATCTGGGGAAGAATAAAAATAAAATAAAATAAAATAATAAAATAAAAAGCAAACTTATTTCCTCATCTTTTCTCTGTTTAATTTTAGAGCTTCACCATTCAGAGCAGGAAAGATTCTTCTGTGGAAATTCATTCCAGATAGATATTTTGGACAAAATCAGAACCAGGATTTTTGTTTATTGATTTGTAGGAAATTTTTAAACCTTGCATTAATGCTTCTTGTATCTGTTTTCGATACAGTATCCTTCATTTCCTCCTTGCCACAGTGCTTTCAGTGACCACCTGTTGCGCAAGCTTGAGATTGACGTATCACAAGTCCCTGAAAAATGCTTTCTGGGACCCCTGCCCTGCTGTGCAATATATTTAGAACAGATTTTCTTAGAGGCACAAGTATGATGTCATTGTAGAAGTGTAGCTGTCAGATGTGGGTATGTGGAACAGAGATTGGGAAACAGCAGCTGTGAAAGTATGCTTTCTTGTACGCTCCAGAGACAGGATGATGCTTTCCAGTTTTTCACATGTTGAACATTAATTCTTGTATTTAAGTTTTAGTTCTTGTGCAGATCCTGATGGGATCATTTTAGTTAAGCTTTGTATTCGGATGTGAATAAATTTAGGTAACCGATTAAGTGTTAGTTACGCTGGAACTTGAGATGTATGTTGTGTGTACACCCAACAGTTTGGCTATATTTCTCTTTAAGCAACCTGTGCAGTTTTTTGCTTTTTCTACACTTTCTACCCTTTTTCTTCTCACTGGGGAGAAACATATAGAGGTTAGAGCTGTAATTTCTCTTGTCTGATTAAACACAATGTAAGACTTGTGTTTTGATCTGATACTGCTTGGGTTCTCTTATACAAGAGGAGTAATATCTTTCTAGCATGTGATGAGAAGGGACGGAATGTTTTCACAGTTCCAGTGTTTTCTGTATTAAATTTCCGTATGGCTAGTCTTGAAAATAATAATGTGAGAATGACTCTGACTTTTCAGAAATGATAGTCTTCTAAACGAGTATCTCTCATACACAACTAGTTCAATGTGAAAAAGTTACGTGTTTATTTTGAGTATATAAATATATACATATAAATACATTAAAGAATACTCTTTTGGTGCACGTGGTACTAAGTAATGATCACAGCAGTAGGCCATGGAATAAGATGCTATCCGCAGAGCTTCAAGATTAGACTATAGCCTTTTGTCACTCCATTGGTCCTTCCGTGTCTTTGACTCACTGTGGGACTGTAATGCTGAACCAGCTCACAACAAATCTGGTGATCTTTCAGAGAGGGGTTGTGACTCTTTCATGCAAGTATGCAGAGGGTTAGAGAAAAAAATGTGTGCCAGCAGTTATCTTTTTTTTTTTTTTTCCTCTCCTATCATTGCACAAAATTTAGTTGCAATTCCAGCCCTTGACCTATGTAAAACCAAGGACTCATTGAGGCCACTAGCCAGCTGCTGGGTTGTCTCCAAGAGAGCACAGTTTATAACCCTGTCCCCTCCACACTGGGGAGCAGAGCTGCAGGTCTACACAGCACCTTTCATACTACTCTGCTGCACCAGAGGGCTTCGAGGAGCTGCTGCTTTGGTTATCTCCATGACCACCCCAGCATGAACAGCAGTTGCAAACCAGTCGTTCCTCAACCTTTGCACTCCTGTCTTGTAAATGTGACACAAAATCAATGCCAGCAGACTCAAGATCAGTTAGAAGCTACTGCCCAGCATTATTATTTTAACATACTAAAGATTTATTTTTGTTGTAGGGGGAACTTATTTCCCTTTGAGCACAGTCATAGTAAAGTTTGTTTTGTACTTTAAGTGTATACCTTAGCATACAAAATCCAATGAATGCATCTTACTTTTGTAGAGCCAAGTGGAATGTTATTTTCTTGTTTTGGCTCTTGCTTAATCTGGAGCTGTGCCAAAACCATGAATATTCACGACACTTTTAAACAAGATTTTT
Source organism: Heteronetta atricapilla (assembly GCA_011075105.1). Lineage (NCBI taxonomy): Eukaryota > Metazoa > Chordata > Aves > Anseriformes > Anatidae > Heteronetta > Heteronetta atricapilla. The sequence continues at coordinate 14,181,694 of CM021745.1, read as the reverse complement.
ATTGAAAACAAAAAATGGATCTGAAGTCTTTTGTCATTCTGAACTCAGCTAGCAAAAGTCCTATGGATAGATACACTTTACAGTGAGCTTTTCTTGTTTTTTTTCCTTATTTGTTTTCTTACTGAATGAAAAGTAGCTGTGCCCACAGTGTGCATGACTGGCCAGTAAGCCTAAAGTTATTTCTATATATAATCTGAAGATAATGTATTACACATTAATTTGTCATGTATTTCATCATAGTAAAAATTATTTTTTATATTTCATATACACAGAATGTTGTATATTTCACACACCTATAGCTTAAGCATAAAATAGTTATGTGTTTGAACATCAAGTGAAAGCGTAGAAGCTGAGGACAGATCTAGCAGGGTTAACAAAAGGTGTTTGCTTTTCCTAGGTCTGGTGTTCATACTTAAACCTTCCACCTGCAGGGCACCTTGGCTGTCCTGCACGCAGAGGTCAGTGTCTCTCCCAGGGACCGCTCTTCATGCAGCTTACAGTTCAGCTGTACCATCTGCCACCACCTGCTTGTGCTGCTTGGAGGGTCTCGACTAGGGTCAGAGTAGGTGGTAAGGAGAGAGGGCCGGCCAAAGTTTCTTCTCCTTGTGGTCTTCTGGATACCACTTAGGCATTCACCACTCTGAGAGCTGATCGCTGAGTCCCTGTGAACGAGAAATGTGTCATGTTTCCTTTGTGTGTGTGCGCGTACATATATACCTCTGTATGTACACATAGGTCAATCACAGCCTGGCCTCACAGGTGTAGAAAGGGGAAAGTGAGAAGCAAGAACAGCAATAAAAACAAGGTAGTACTTCCTGGTGTGTGAAAAATTAAATAAACATAGCTTTTAGACAACACATATAACTGATCTGAGATATCCATGCTCATTTATTTTGCATGGTAAAGCTCTCCCGAGAGTTACCTGTTTCAATGTGCACAGTAAGCTAACAAGTATCTCCTCCTTCCAGGCACGTTACCTAGGAGAAGAGCTTCAGGAAAAAAAAAGTCTGGAAATGTGTTCATACAGTGCCAGGGATGACGGAACTTCGATCCTGACTGGGACCTTTTTTGCCCTGTTAAAACATTTTTATTGATTAACAAAACAAAAACAAATCAGTAAAAACAAATCATAAAGGCCACAAAACAACAACAAAAACAAGCTTGCATTTTACTGATGCATTTGTATTTCATGACAAGCTGGATGCCCTCATTGGAACATGCATTTTTTTGAACTTTGTTGAAATGCCTGGTATAACAAAGGGTTTTATCCTGAAATATTTTTCAGGTGTTCATTTTAGGAACAGTGATATTCCCAGGTGTGAGCTTTTCACCTTGACAAAACTCCATCCAGGTAAATTTTTGAAGCTGGAGGAGAAAAATCCTGCTTTTCATTTAATCATCTTGTTTCTTAGTAAAAATCATATTCTTTGCATGCCTTAATACTGTTGTAATCAGTGATAGTTTCTTATTATTAGTTATTAGTAGGAATTTTTCCAATGGCCTCACAGTCTGAGGATTTTGGGTGTGTTGTGAAAGTACCATGAAACTCAGTTACTGATGCATGTAAATGCTATGTAAAGGTTACAGTTAATGGCATGGGTCTCCATTGATCCAAAATCAGATCCTGCAGCCATTTAAATCCATGTCAAAGCCTCCATTGACTTCAGTGAAGACAACTGAGTACTTGTGCTAAAGCCTAGTAGCCTGTAACACCATGCTCCAACTCCTCATTATCACAGTTGTTAACAGTTAAAACAGACAATTAAATCAAGACAAGTCCAGAAAGAGAAGTAACTTCTGAAGTGCCAGACTCAGTACGGAGTTGTTCATGCAGGAGTGCTAATTGAGGGCAGGGGCACGGAGTGACGCTGAGCAGAAACAAGAGAGGTCTGATGCAGGGTTAAGCTGGGGACATCACCAACATAGCTTCTTTAATAGGACATTGGTGGAGGTCAGTAAGCACATTAGGAAAAATACCTGGAATAAATGACTATGGAGGTAGAATATATTGGAGTTATTCTTTATGTATGTTTACACACAAATGCACACATCCTACCCCCCTGTGCGTGGCCCTGACACAGAAGTCTAGAATTTGCTTTTGCCCACAAGCAAAAGGTTAAAGTAAAGTTACAATTGCAGTTTCCTGTTTCTGGGTTTGGTGATGCTGCTTTCAGTCCTGCTGAACTGTCCAGCCTATGCTGCCTTTGCAACCTATTGCCCAGTGTGTTAATTTGGGTGGGGTTCATTTCTAAAAGAAGTCTTTATTAACAACCCAAAAGTTTTGTATAAGCTAAAGTGAGGCAAGATTTTGTTCCGGATACCTTGAAAAATTTCTTATAATAGCCAATGGGGGTGGGCTAGAGTAGATTCCACACTGAAACCTTGTGAACAAGAGAAAGAAATCCATCAATTAATATGCAAGTAATATGCAAGAAGAGAACATACAAGTGCTCACAAATCATTCAGAACTGAACCCCTTGCATTCCATATTGAGTTATGTGCCACTGATTTTTTTTTTAATGGTTACAATGGCAGTGTGATAAGCTGAAGTTTGCGTGCAGAACAGTGAAAGTGCCTGGGGCATCCTGCGGGAGAAGCCATGTGGGAGTAGTGGGGAGGACTTCTGAGCCCTCGCTGTAGAAAGCAGAGAGGCTGCTGTGACTGAACTGTGGGAAAGTTCTGCTGTAACAACAAAGTGTTTGCTCTTAAACGGAGGGGGGAAAGTACGTAGTACCATCAAAGAGGGACAAGGATTCAAAGGGAAACATATGTCTAAAACATGCGCGTCAAGTTTATTTGAAAGGAAAATTTGTTTGCTTTTGATTCTTTATAACATTTCCTGTGGAGACTAGCAAATATATCTGCCACATTTTTGGCAAAGGGGATTTATCCTAAACCTGAAACATTTAAATACACATACTTACATAAATGTGGTCTCTATTAGTTACAGCAGTATGACTTTTTTTTTTTTAAAAAAAAAAAAAAACTCCTGCCTTTATTATTATTTTTTTTTTCTCCTATTGGTTATATTTTAAGCTTAAAATGGGATTATTAAAGTGATTTGTTTTTATTTTTTTTCCTCTCAATGCTTATGCCATATGTGCAAAGGTCTGTAGAACTAGGGACAATTAGTGATGGGCTGTACTGTAAAAATTTTGTGTAGTGCCAGTGGGCCTGAAATCACCTGATGTTTGTAGCTATTGAATGTCATTATTAACTGGTTGGCATTTACAGAAAACATTTGGACAGCAGTAACTCAGGCATCCTCTCTGGCTGAGCTTTTCAAAATGCCCATTAACAAAGTTGAAATTTGAAGGTGAGGCAGGTTGTCAAATCAGTCCCTATTCACTGAACTGCTCTGGCTCCAGTACCTTTCCTGGGCCGGAATTATGTTTTTTGTTTTATTTTGTTTTTCTTTTTAATCATAATTTATTTTTCCAAACATTGATGCTGGACACCCACCACTTCCTGTGATTCAGTTTCCTTTGTATATTTTTGAATAAACATATGGCACAGCACTCTCTCACACACACAGAGCTCTCACTGATGTCAGCAGGAACATCGCCACCTTTGATATGAGAGAGTCGGGATCAATAAAAGAATGGCTGAAAGCTGGCCAGCCTTATATTCTTCTCTTCCTAAACATATGATAGTTGGAAAAACAAACAATCCATGGAGACCTAATTAAGTTAAGTGCCTTTACAACACTGATTGTGAGTGTCATCAAGGGTTTATACTTGACAAAATGGATATAAACCTTTAGAAGCCTTCATGCAAAAAGATGGGCATGCTCAGGGCCAGAATAATTGCCTCTTACCTGCAGCAGAATAGTTTGTCTCAGTCTACTCTGTTTTTCTTAGCTTACTAAAGGACATGTCTATGTATGCATTTGTATACAAGTTTATATATATACATATATATTTAGAAGCAACACTTAAAGATTCTTCATGTAAGCAGAGAGAGGGCTGATGATCCTATCAACACCCTCTCTAGTGCTTGGGACTAGTTTCAGGCTGTGCAAAGAACAGGGCTTATTTTACATTTGCCTTTCCCTCCATGCAGATGCCCTTCTTGTCTTTGTGTGTGTCTTACAATACTTTTAATGGCTGAAATGAGATAGTAGTGACAGACTGAAGGAAAATTGCCAAGATTGTTTTGGCATTGTTTCCTTTCTCCCTCTGGCCCCCAAAAAGAGAGGGAGAGAAAGAGCAAAGGCTTTGGCTATTTGCCAGTTTGCTCAGTGATTTGCAGACAGCAGGCTGATCTGCCTGTGAAGATGGATGGTTGCAAACTCTTCTTTAGGATGTTATGCCAATGACAGATGTCAAGGCAGCCATCTGTCTTGCGAGAGCACTGGTTACCCACCTTCAGCAGCAATGTGGCACAATTGCCATTCCGACTTCTGACAGTGAGCTGATGTTAAATGACTCCTAATCAAATTAAAGAAGGTATGCAGCCACAGTGGGGCTCTCAGTGAACTGTATGTTCTTACATCTCATTTTGCCTTTGTTATTTTTATGGGACTATATCCATGATTTTAGGCAACTGATAAGGGAGTAAATAAACAGATTGCATTTAACACAGTGAGATCAAAATCTTCACCACTGTTGGGCTTCTTTACTCAGAAAATTAAAAAAAAAAAAAAAAAAAGTATATTCTTTAAATATTTCCTCACAGCTGGTGCAAAGAGCTGAAAGATCCAGTCTACCATGGAGGCAATGTGTGTATACAGAACTTATGCAAAATATAGTTTGGTCTTCTGCGTTGAACTTGGTGAGTGATGGACTTTGGCTTTGCAGATCTTGATCACATGAGCTTTCAGAGTCCAAACTGGCAGAACTGTCAGCTGTGTTTGGGGGTTTTTATTACCTTGTGTAAAGGAAACCAGTTTTCATCTTGAAGCTTCAATTCTGGCGTTCCTAAAAGGTGAGACCTTAGGTCTGTCTGTCTTAGGTCTCATCTTAGGGTCTAATCTGTAATCTAGATACATTCCCCACTATGTCATTATCTAATAATAATTTTGTTATTTTCAGGAATCAGTATTGGTTTTAAGCATTTCAGCTAAAAGAACAGTAAGAATATTCATTCCCATTAACCTAAAGATATGAGGAGGTTCTGAGCTACCTCTAGAAGCTATTGTAAAGAGGATGAAGTATTGTAATGAACCTTTTCAAGTGAGAGTTCTCTCCAGACATGCTTATATTTTCTTTGGGAAATATGACTTCCAAAATAATTTAAAATACTGTCAGATTCCCTGCCCAGCCTTGTTCTGATTGTATTAGACAGTAAACCTGAAGGATGGTCTTTTTTTTATTTGTTTATTTTTTTATTTTTTAGAACAACCCAGGATAAAAACATCATCTTTCTCACAGAAGTGGGTAAAAGAGTTTTCACAGACACTGCCAAGAGTGTTCCTGGCTCAGAGCATTTCTATTTATCCTTCTTTTCTTAAAGCACCGAATTCACTTTCAAGCTTGCAAGCGTAAAAAAAATAAAAAATAATAAAAAAAAAATCATTGAGATCCAAATTTGATGGTGCACTCAAAAGATCCAGTAGGCATTCCAGCTGCATCTTGTATTTGAGTTGTTCTAAATATTAAGCACTAAGCTGCCAAATTATTGGATGCTGGCAGCACTCCCATTTGCCTAGCAGTGCAATCTTATTATAATTAACATGGTAAGGCTCCTCTGCATAAGAAAATACAGGACCTTCAGAGACTACAAAATGAACCATAATAAAAGAGTTCTGCCAAGTTTTGGCTATGCAAATTAGGGACATATGGTTGGTGTGGCTGATGCTGGCAAAATCCTTTGAAGTCTCGCTTATATGTTGTCTTGCTGCCATCCATCACACTTCCACATAGTGGCAGGAGATGTCAGCAGAAGCTGTTGCTGCACCTTAAAATAAACTTGCTGTGTGTTCTGCATTCAGGTGAAAGCCTGTAGCAGAGAATCAAAGTAGGAAGAATCCGTAGCATTGAGCTTTGTTAGTATCTATCACTCTCTCATTTCTCTAGACTATATAAGCACTTATTACAAATAGTTTTGAATTTCAATCTCTACCAGCTTCTTTTGGAAGCTTTGGGCCCAAAATGTTTTTTTAGATCTGTTGTAAACGTAAACTAATCCCAGGAAAATCACCATGAAGGAGAACTGTATTTGGCCTATATTTCCAGATTAAATTAGTCATACTGGAAAGGCAATTAAAACTTTAATTTTAGAGTTGATTCCTTTGATATTTTACATTTAAGTATTACTTTTAGGAATAATATTGCAGATTATTTAAAAATTTATTTCAGCTAGCTAAAAGCTGGTTAAAAATTGCAAATACTAATAATTGTTGATTTTAAAAAACAATGTTTGCCTCACTGTGAAGGTATTGGCATTGGAGAATATGAAATGATGAAAAATGTAAACAGAAACATCCTTCATTGTCAGGGGAACTTTACTACAGAGATGCGTTCAATCAGTGCTGGTTCCTTCTCATTAAGTGGTGTCATTTAATTATAGCTCCAGGTAAAACAAAATGATTTGCAATAGCAATGTCAATTTAATTAGCATGATACAAATATAAGTTTTTATTTTATTTTTTTTTCTCATTCCATAATACATGGACACGACCTCTTTAAATGTATTTACTTTTATTGACAATTTAATTGGCTGCCCACGCAGTTTCTCTGTGCAGTGATTTCCATAGTAACAAAAGACAAATGATTGTGCCACTCAGGCTAGGCACCACTAGCCACTTTACACTTCTTTTCAAAAGGGGTACAAGTGTCCTTAAAAACATGTAGTACAAATAGCAGAATTAGGGAGAAAGGCATGTAGTCTTACCCTACAACTAGGCTTTTGTATTTTAACATGACCTGCTGGTTCAGGTACAGGGTCAGAGGTAGTGAGCTCCTTGACAGAGCTGCCTGATCACTAATATGGGGGAAATTGCAAAGGAGAGATTCACTGCTCTCAGAAGCTTGTTTAGGCACATCAGTAAAATATAAGCAAAAATCCTTCAGTCATCAAAGCAGTAATCTCATCTGCATGGGGGCATAAACGGTAGGAATAAAGTGATGCTTTCTTTTGGAAGGGCTCAGCGGGATCATATGTTGTTTTCAGAAGACCAGTATGAAAGCTGTATCTGTGTACAATTTTTAACACGGCTGAAACTACAATCAGAACCTCAGTTTATGGCAGCAGAGTGCCAAAGTGTTTGGCCTGTGAATTTGATGTTTTCAGGTTGGAAAAATGTTGGCTGGCAATTAATATGTCTGAAGATCAGGTTTGTTTCATATGGCACACATGAAATTAACCACAAACATAAAGGTTATAAATATTCTATTAACAGCTTTGTCCAGAACAAATGACCATGTCTGCTAGATTGCAAGCAATATATTTCACAGTCACAGCAGACTATTCTGTTTGTAGTAAAGGCTGATGCATAATGCAACGTTTAAGCATTTATCATTTTGCAATGCCATTCTGAGGACAGTTTGTGGTCTACCATTGAAACAAAAAGTGCAAGTTGGCATTATAAGTAATAACAGAAAATTTATTTAAAAGTCTGAACTTGCTCTGTGTTGTGAATTTACATGAATGTAAGGAAATGTGGTTGGTCCATTTGAATAGGTAGATGAGGGTTCTACCATATATGATGAAAGTATAGAGTTAATTATGAGAGGGAGCTTTTTCCACTAGGTATTTGAAAATGTCCTATTCTCAAGATAGAGGCTGATTTTTCAGGTGAGATGCAATTAACAACCTTACAAGCTATGGTCATTAAAAACTCTTTCTTGCTTACGTTCAGATGTAGTGTTTTAATCTTGTATTGTCTTTGATACTTGAGGTCTTCTTTCTTCTTGGAATCCTTTCTGTAGCTGCAATTCTATAAACAGTTCTGCTCTTGCCTCTAATGCTATTTCTGTGAAATGTTATATAGCTCTCTCTTTCCAATAGTAGGAAAAACTTCATTGTTATAGTGTTTATAGCTCAGGATTATTAGGAGCTGAGTTTGCCTGAAATTCTTGACAAAATACTGTGCTCAATGAAGAGTACATCTTTGGGCAAACAAAGAAATTAATGAGTCAAATTTTAACTTAAGCAAGACTGAACAACCTGAAAATGAAACAGAACTTTCAGGCTATAATAATAACAACAATTCACAGAATCACAGAATTTCTAGGTTGGAAGAGACCTCAAGATCATCGAGTCCAACCTCTGACCTAACACTAACAGTCCCCACTAAACCATATCGCTAAGCTCTACATCTAAACGTCTTTTAAAGACCTCCAGGGATGGTGACTCCACCACTTCCCTGGGCAGCCCGTTCCAATGTCTAACGACCCTTTCGGTAAAGAAGTTCTTCCTAACATCCAACCTAAAACTCCCCTGGTGCAAATTTAGCCCATTTCCCCTCGTCCTGTCACCAGGCACGTGGGAGAACAGACCAACCCCCACCTCGCTACAGCCTCCCTTGAGGTACCTGTAGAGAGCGATAAGGTCACCCCTGAGCCTCCTTTTCTCCAGGCTGAACAAGCCCAGCTCCCTCAGCCGCTCCTCATAGGACTTGTTCTCCAGACCCCTCACCAGCTTCGTCGCCCTTCTCTGGACCCGCTCAAGCACCTCCATGTCCTTCTTGTAGTGAGGGGCCCAAAACTGAACACAGTACTCGAGGTGCGGCCTCACCAGAGCCCAGTACAGGGGGACGATCACCTCCCTAGCCCTGCTGGCCACACTGTTTCTTATACAGGCCAGGATGCTGTTGGCCTTCTTGGCCACCCAAGCACACTGCTGGCTCATATTCAGCTGACTATCAACCATCACTCCCAGGTCCTTCTCTGCCTGGAAGCTCTCCAACCACTCATCTCCCAGCCTGTAGCTCTGCTTGGGGTTATTGCGCCCCAGGTGCAGGACCCGGCACTTGGCCTTGTTGAACTTCATGCAGTTGACCTCAGCCCATCGGTGCAGCCTATCCAGATCCTCCTGCAGAGCCTTCCTACCCTCGAGCAGATCGACACACGCACCTAACTTGGTGTCATCTGCAAACTTACTGAGGGTGCACTCAATGCCCTCATCCAGATCATCGATGAAGATATTGAAGAGGACCGGCCCCAGCACCAAGCCCTGGGGAACGCCACTAGTGACTGGCCTCCAACTGGATTTGACTCCATTTACCACGACTCTTTGGGCCCGGCTATCTAGCCAGTTTCTAACCCAATGAAGCGTGCGCCAGTCCAAGCCAAGAGCAGCCAGTTTCTTGAGGAGAATGCTGTCAAAAAAAACGCTGAAAACGGTGTCAAAAGCCTTGCTGAAGTCAAGGTAGACCACATCCACAGCCTTTCCCTCATCCACCCAGCGCATCACTTTGTCATAGAAGGAGATCAGGTTCGTCAAGCAGGACCTGCCCTTCATAAACCCATGCTGACTGGGCCTGATCGCCTGCTTGCCCTGCAAGTGCTGCGTGATGACTCTCAAGAGGATCTGCTCCATGAGCTTCCCTGGCACTGAGGTCAAACTGACAGGCCTGTAGTTTCCCGGGTCAGTCCTCCGGCCCTTCTTGTAGATGGGCGTCACACTTGCTAGCCGCCAGTCAACTGGGACCTCCCTTGATAGCCAGGACTGTTGATAAATGATGGTAAGCGGCTTGGCCAGTTGCTCTGTCAGTTCTCTCAATACCCTCAGGTGGATCCCATCCAGCCCCATCGACTTGTGCACATCCAAGTGCCGTACCAGGTCACCAACCATTTCTTCATGGATAGTGAGGGCCACATCTCTCTCCCCATCCCCTTCCACCAGTTCAGGGTACTGGGTATCCAGAGAACAACTGGTATTGCCGCTAAAGACTGAGGCGAAGAAGGCATTAAGCACCTCCACCTTTTCCTCATCTCTTGTAATTAAGTTTCCCCCCGCATCCAGTAAAGGATGGAGATTCTCCTTAGTCCTCCTTTTTGAGGAGGACTAAGGACTTTTTGAATAACTATGTTATTCAACCAATAACATTTTTGCATTTTTCCTGGCCTGACCAGCTCTGTTTCGGAGCTCATACTTGATAAAATCCTTTAAATGCTGCATTTTTTTTTCCTGCAATTTAAAGTATCCCACTGGGGCAATCTCTGCCTTTACAGTTGTATCCCTGCTGTCCCCTAGACCATAATAATCTTACGTACTAATTTTTTCCAAGTCACTTCCTATTACCAGAAAACAGTAAAACAGTTAGCTTCCAAGTGTGACGAAAACCAGCTGTCCTTGAATAAGGAAAACAAGATAAAGAAAGTCTTGAAGAGAGCTCCATTTCTTGTTTTAATTGAACTAGGTTGAAGCACGAGTGACATTTTTTTGAGGATGATGTCCAGACATAATTCAGGCTACATATCACTGGCTATGTTAAGTTCTCATTGATTATGTCTGAAAATGGTTGCTCTATTCCTTTATCATTACTGAGCATGCAATATTTTTTATTTGTCCATACATTCACTTACAAATCCAAATGGCTTTTTAGAAATATTTGAATGTAGTTTCCACCTTCTTAAATGTTAATGGAGTGGCAAATCAAACCACTATTAGATTTTTACATGCCTAATACATCTACAGAAGTGTAAGGTCTAAGATTCCAATTCAGTGCTCCAATAAGAGGTTCTTCCTGTCTCTCTGCAGCTATCTTTGAAACCCTCTCGAGTCCTTAAGCATAAGAAAGGACAGGTAATTTTTGTGTTTATTTTTCATTCTGTTTTTGTCATCATCTCTCACAGGTTGGCTTAACCCTGAGCTGTCAAATGCTTTGTATTATGTGTGGTAGTTTAGTAATGTGCAATAGAGATTAAGCTGAACACAAGAAGTTTGTTTCATTTAGTTTCTCCAACAAATTATGAAAACTACTTTTTTAGGAGGAGACTCAACCTTCTTTTGCCCTGCCTTTTATAGTTTCTTGCAATAAAAGAAAATGTTTTACTGTAGCCATTTACATATTTATTCCAGTCTAGTGTTTCTTCCTCATTCAAAGAGGTACTTGCATAAATTTTGATGGGTAGCCGAAACAGTTGTAGATTATTCTTACTCCCATATCTCCGTGTGCATGGCCATCATACAGTCCTTCATTGGCTTTTTTCACCTTCATCTCCAGTTTTAGCAGGAAACTGGCTTATCTATATTGATCTTTTCTCCTATATCCTGTTATTACAGGATGGCAGTACAGCATAGAAGTTGCTCGTGAGTTCAGTTCCATTTCAGAGCTTGATATTCAGTTCATGGCCTTTCCAAAAATAGTATGACTTATTGCAAACCATGCTATTAGTCTTCAAATTATTTGAGTGATGGAAGGGATAAAAGGAGAGTAGAGAAGTATAGCTAGTTTGACTTTCAATTCTGGTGCTGGCAAACAGGGTTTCTTCCTGTGATAAATGCTTGAGTCCCAAATAGGATTAAAATTAAAGTTTGTAATTTATTAAGCGAATAGAGGCAAGCAAACAGCGCTGGGTGCACCAGGAGTCTCTGCTCCACCAAGATGCACACCTGTTACATCAGGAGGCTGATTTTTATACTCCTAGACTAATACATATTCATCACTATTCCTAGAAAAGGCAGGGTTATTGTAATTAGTTCCCAGAATCCAAACCCTCTCCAGACGCATGCGTATCAGTCTCTGGTGGTCTTTCTGCGGGTCTCTTGTGCTGAAGGCTCGTAGTCTTCCTCCCAGGCTTTGTCCTTCGGTCATCCTTCAACTCCCCTTTTCTCCTTATTTGCCAGACATCAGAAGCTTGGGCAGCATCTCATGCAGAAGTCAGTAGTTTCCAAAAAAACCTCCTTGGTCCTCTTATCTCCCAGACTCGAGTCTCAGTGTTCGTCCTTCAAGCCCTCTATTTACATGAATTGCTAGACTCTTATTTTGCACAGTACAAGAACTATGTACACTAATCACTCTGTTTTTCTTAGATAGAAAGTTACATTTCATCATGCTGCCCTAGCATTGTTTCATACACGACACAAATCAAATGGACACATTTCACACTTCCTGTGGTGGTTACTGCCTTACAGTGTTACCTGACTGAAGTTATGTACCAGACCGATCTGAGTTCTGTGATGCCCTCACACTTTTTCTTAAGTGAGTGTAAGTGAAATATTTTGATCCTTTCATGGTCATTAGGGTTCTTGACAGGGGTCAAAAATCAAAAGTACTTTCTCACCAAAATAGAGAAAAACCTGATATCTCAAAAGGAAAAAGTACACTTCAGTTTCTTTCCTTTGATGGTCCATGTAATCCTTTATTATTATTTTGACTAACTGAGTTATGTCTTTTGGAGTGATGGTTTGTTTCTCAAAATCTGGTTGACGATAGGTTCTATTAACCGCGGAGGAGTAGTAAATTTTGATGGACTCCTCTTTTGTCAAGAACTCCTCTGCTTTGAACTTGTGAAGTCATTCAAATTGTCATGTTACATTGGTTTAAATGGGCTTTGAAGTATTATTTTACTGTTTGTGAAGTTAGCATCATTCTCATGGCAGAGGGGAAAGTCATGCATGGTTCTGGGTCAGCCTCACAGTAAGTAGAAGTGTTTCTGTTTCGTGGTCTTCCAACCTAACTGCAGTGCAGCCAGGTCCAAATTTCCTTCTCCAGAGCACTAGAGGACAGATTCTGCTTTCACAGTGTGTGTTGTGGTGCAGCAGACTTTAAAGAGCTTTGGGTGAGGCTTTCATGAAAAGGACATATATAGCAGGATGTGGTTTAAATTCAGAGATTGGTCTGAATAGTGAAGATATAATTGGGGTCCAGTGAGTTTACCAAAACTCCAGATTTTAGACTATTTTTTGTATAGCCCTTTAAAAAACATAAGAGCAAAATTTCAAAGTCTGTTGAAAGGCTGGGAGAAACTGAGGAAGTGAGAGAGATGGAGAGAAAATTGAGGTGGAAAAAAAGAGCATCACTGTGTTGGATGGAGACAGAGAGCAGTATCTTTCTTCATCACAGATGTGCATGTTTTGGTTGAGAAATAAATAGCATTTCTTTTCAAACTTCCTCCTTGATTCCAAAGTTCTCTGCAATCAAGTGGGTTTATATTATCATCAGCATTTCAGAGAAGGATGAAGAACAGAGGTTAAGAGGCCTCATCCAATGTCACACAAGAAGTTGGTATTGGATCCAGGAATAGCTTCCCGTCCATTGCACCATGCTGTGACACAATGCTGCTATATAGAGAGGAGCTTACTGTGCATCTGTGATACATTATGCAGCTGCAGAGAGCATTCAGTATTTGAGATTGTAACAGCATAGATAATCTAAACATAGAAGAGATGGAAAAAGTCAAGTGATAAAACCTGCATCTTCGTAACCTCTCCCAACATAACAGCAAATCAAAATTTATATCTTCGATGGCACAAATCTCCTAAAAACAGGAGTCAAGCAGTATATGCAAGAACAAAAGAAAATAAGTAGAAGATAAGTAGAAATGTAGTGATTATATTCTGGTCCAAACATCTTTTTAACAAGAGAAAGAATTCCTAAAATTAATGAATATGAACTCATTATGATGAGGCAGTGGATAGAAATGTGAAGTGGGACATTGCCTCTAAACCTTCTGCAGACATTAGAGATTTAGTTGTTCAACAGAGAAAGACATAAGCTAGTAAATTAAATCTTGCTTCCAGCAATGGTAGGCTCCTGTACACCCAGTGGCAAGTTGCAGTCTCGTGGACTTTGTTTACAGGGCCACTGCTTGGGAGTGATGAACTTACCCTGTGCAAAAGGTAAAGCTTTAGAAACCAGCAACAGTAAGCTGCTGTTCCTAAGGACCAGACATTACAGAACTCACAGCATGCTTGTTGTGTAATGTACTGCGGTCATATTGAGAGAATATTTGTAGGTTCCTGTTTATCTTCCTGATGAGTGGTTATTTCCTTTAATTAAAGGTTAAATAAACAGTCTCTGCTACATCCTCTCAACTTACCTAAACTCTTCTAATAGTCTTCTTTTTCTTTCTTTTTTTTTTTTTTTTTTTTCCTGCACAATTAATTTCTTTCTAAATGCCCCTGGTGGGCAGTAAAATGGGGTGACAGCTCTAGAATAGCAGATAAATAGTTCCGCAGCAATTTACACCCTCTCCTCAAAGCATGTAATTTTTCTCTATTAACCACAAACCTGTGGGAAATCTACACCCTTCTACTTCCTGCTACACAACCGTGCACTTCAAATGAAGCAGAAGGTGTTGCATTAATACCCACTAAGTAGAAGGCATTAATACCCACTTTTGTAACATGTAAATATGCAAAGTACAGCCTATGATTAAAGAAGCTGCTTTTGTATATGATAAGGATGCCATCATGCAGTTAATTAGGTAGCAGAATTGTCTTGATACTTATGTGTGATACTCGATACTTTATCTAAAAAAATCTAAGATAAAGAAATCTAAATGCACTATTATGCTGGTACCTCCTGATATGAAATCTCTACAAAACTTCTCTTTGGCATTTAGACCAATAACTTTTTTATGTATTTATATTTTACCTTTCACATGGATTTTCTTGTTGAATGTAGAATAAGTTTCTGTTGTCTTGACTGGCTGTTCTTGAGCCAGTAATACCATCCCCTAATCATATTACCAAACTCTCACAGATGAAAAACGTAATGCCAGCTCTTGGATGAGAGTCATGAGATGAAGATAAAGAACTTCCTAGCTTCCTAATGCTTTTTACTTCTTTTTGTGGGAAAAAATATACTTTTATTAGCTTTTAAGGTCAGATAGTAAAGCAGAGGTTAATCAGTTTTACTTTAATTTTGGATTCAGTATCAGAAATTCCCATTCAGGGGCTGGAGAGAGCAGCATAAACAATCCATTTTGTTTATGGTTCTCAGCACTGGAACATAAGTCAAGGGATCAAGTCATGCGTAAGGAATTCTGCTGTACTTTGAAGGTACCACTGTCTGGCTGTGTATATTTTTATGCATATGGGGGAAAAAGTGTTTGTTTGTTTGTTTCTCTTAATTTCTTCATACTTTATCATTTTTTGTGTGTGTGATTCATTTTCTGTTCTGTCTCTAATAAGCACCCCACCCACTTTCCACTTTTCTTTTTTTCTTTTTTTCTTTTTTTGGTAAGGAGAGATTTGTCCCATCTGAGCTTCATCAGAGTAAGTTTTCCACTATTTTTCTTCACTTGTCTCTTACCTCAACTCTCCTCAGTTGGGACACCTTCTTTTTAAGTCAGAAGTTTGGTTCAAATTCCAGAACCACTCATAAACAGCCAAAACACCTGGTAATGTAGCAAGTTTGTTGTTTTCCACATCAAATTTCTGTATTCTTGGAAATGATCAAAAGCTACAAACAAGTGTAATTAGATTAAAGAAGCAAGGTTGGAATGGAGTTCCTTAGCTGTGTTTGTGTTGAGAATATGTTAGCACTGGTACCCATTAGAGCTCTGTGCCCTCTGACAGTATGCAAACCCTCTGTTCTTCTGTCTCTTTGATGGTCTTAGAGATGGGGTGGGACCTGCCTGAAATTTGGGAGTCTGTCTTATTTTCTTTTCATCTGTTAAATTCTGTTATGATGAAGACGTAAATGCCTTGAGTCTGTTATTCAGCAGTCTGTCTGTAAATGTGCCAATACTAAACTATTAATGAGACTAGTGTGGGACTGAATCTATTGATGGTTGTGGTGGTAAGGCCCATATAAAGTCACTGTGATGGCTAATTTGTAGTTACTGCTTTGGAATTATGTCAGAGATTAGAGAATACAGTTTGCTCTTCCTGCATTTGACACCTGCAAACACTGTGATGGTAAAACAAACTTTCTTAAATTCATATTGGCTTTCTTGCTTCCTCTTGTGCCTTAGTAACATGCTGGCCATCCTGTTCGCTAAATTATTTTCCACTAAGCGTTCTATTCATTCCTCAGCTCTTAAACACACAGTGCAGGATTCATAGCTTGTAAGGAAACCTTATAGTAGAGGAGCACGTATTTTATAAGGGAATCTTCTGCTCGTTTTTTAAGCAGCCAGTGATTTCTAATGGGTTTTGTAACATGTTCAAGCTGGCATTCCCACAAACCAGTGTGATAATTGATGACTTATCTTGCTCTGGGAATAACCTACAGGTTCCTTTGATTATCTTCCTATTTTTTTTATTTTTATTTTTTTTTTTTGTGAGAATATGAGCATTCATTTCTGGCTCTGTCAAGGAGATTCAGGACAGCATCACACATTTAAACAACCTATCTTCAGTTACACAGTTCTTTCTCTTTTGCTGCAGGGAAAATTCCATCCATTTTATGCCTGACATGTATCTTTGCTTATGGTGGGGAAAGGTTAAGAAACAGATAAAGAGGACAGTTGGGAGTAAACCAACCATGTAGTCCATCCTATTTCAATACATTTTCAAAATTCTGCTTATTTCAGCTAACTGTAGCTGTAGAAGTTTCTTGGATAGTTGAGAAGTACTCTGGTTTTAGACAACAAATATTCTATCATAGATCTAGTACTGCAAATACCAGAGAGTATTGAAATCTGGGTAGTG
Source organism: Heteronetta atricapilla (assembly GCA_011075105.1). Classification (NCBI taxonomy): domain Eukaryota; kingdom Metazoa; phylum Chordata; class Aves; order Anseriformes; family Anatidae; genus Heteronetta; species Heteronetta atricapilla. The sequence goes on along the minus strand of CM021745.1, from coordinate 14,165,203 downwards.
TGGAAGAGCCATTGGACTCCAAAACCAGGACTGTGGGATGCCAGGTGGTAAGCACGAGCAGAACTAAAGTCAGAGTCCGGGCTGGAGCACTGGAACTGTTTCATACATGATACCTGGAACAGCACTGAAACTGTATTTTGCCCTTAGTGACCTTGTACTTGTCACAGCCATAAATAATTCATGCTTAAAGTAGGGCTAAATCATATTAGAAGATCTCTCTTGCCTGGTGTTGCATTATTTATTTTTTTTCCCAATAAGTTTATTTAGACTCCCCTTAGAAAATCATTAGCAAATGTCTGTAACTTCCTTAATGTCTTCCATTACATAAAAAATAATCAGAGAAATATCATTACTTGTACCTTCATAGAGCCTCAGGGTCCCAGGAAGACTTTGCATGCTGAAAGACAGAATCAGTCCTGAAGAACCTGCTATAATTTATACCCTGTCCTGACACCAAACAATGACTTACAGACAAATCGGGGAGGGGTAAGGGCAGTGTTAGAACCTTAGAAACCAGAAGTTGCGGTACTAAAAAGGGCTTGTGTTCCTGCATTTGGGGTAGTGGTTGAAAGTTTTCTTTTTTGCCCTGTTTCATCTTTTTCCTCTGTGCTTTGCAGAGAGAATCTTTACGTAGAAGCAGAAGGGTACTTTTTTTTTCCCCTGAAATGACATGAATTTCTGCATCAGTCTCTACTGTTTCCACTGACACAATTCTGTATTAATGAGGTTACCTCAAACTGCAGTTGTGCAAATTCAGATTGTCTGTGCTGCTCCCCAAAGGTTGTCTTAAAGATGCACTTTGCATCTCTCTGGCTATCCTAAAGTAAACACTTTAAAATAAAACCATATGGTAAAAACTTAGGGCAGCTCTCTGTTGGTTTCCCTCTTTTGCTTCCAGCATTCAGTTATTCACATTAACTGAGCAAGGAAGGTACTCTGGTATATTCCTACAGCATTTCTGTTGTGCTGAGGGTCACCAGATATCACAAGATATGACTAATCAATGCCACTCAGCAACACCCTCCTTAATCTTAAGTCTCAAAATTCTACAGGCAATGATAACATTTCCTTCTAGTGTCACCACCACTGGGAATCACTCATGCTCTTTCACAGAAAAAAAAATGAGAGGTAGCCTGGTTTCCTAAGGATGGGTTTCTTCTGTTCCCCATACTATGCTCATTTTTATGTTTTGGTAGGAGAATGCCTCTTTACCCATTACTGTGCCACAGAATAACATGCATTTTAGTTGGCCTTTCCATCTGTTGCCCTGAATCGGGAAAAAAAAAAAAAAAAAAAAAAAAAAAAAAAAAAATAGTATTTTGTAATCAGTCATTCCTACCAGTTGCCCCAGATATGCCATT